>SJYX01017529.1:368001-521417 GCA_006410675.1 Oreotragus oreotragus | reverse complement strand
AACCAGTCCATTCTGAAGGAGATCAACCTTGGGATTTCTTTGGAAGGAATGATGCTAAAGCCGAAACTCCCATACTTTGGCCACCTCATGCGAAGAGTTGACTCATTGGAAAAGACTCTGATGCTGGGAGGGATTGGGGGCAGGAGGAGAAGGGGACGACCGAGGATGAGATGGCTGGATGGCATCACGGACTCGATGGACATGAGTTTGGGTGAACTCTGGGAGATGGTGATGGACAGGGAGGCCTGGCATGCTGCGATTCATGGGGTCGTAAAGAGTCGGACACGACTGAGCGACCGAATTGAACTGAACTGAACTTGCATAAATATCAAGGAGCACATCTGGTAGATCACATGGTAAGACTGTATTTTAAAAAGAAACTATAGTAAGAAACCTTATAAGAAACTATAGAATTGTCTCCAACGTGGCTGTACCATTTAGCATGCCCATCAGTAATGAGAGTTTCTGTTGCTCCACACCCTCACCAGCATTTGATGTCGTCAATGTTCCAGATTTGGGCCATTCTAATAGGAGTGTGGTAGTATTTCAGGGTTATTTTAATTTGTAATTCCCTGATGACATATGATTCAGAATATATTTCCATATGCTTATTTGCCATCTGTGTATCTTCTTTTATGAAAAGTCTATTAAGGTTTTTGTCCTACTTTTTCATTGGGTTGTTCATTTTTATTGTTGAGTTTTAAAAATACTTTGTATCTTTTGAATATGAATCCATTATAAAATGCATCTTTTAGAAATATTTTCTCCCAGTCTGTGGCTTGTCTTTTAATTCTCTTGACTTTGCCATTCACAGAGCACATGTTTTCAATTTTAATGAAGTCCAAATTATGAAATTTTTCCTTCTGGATCATATCTTTGGTGTAGTATTTATAAAGGCATCACCATACTCAAGGTTATCTAGGTTTTCATCTATATTGTCTTCTAGCCCTTTTGTAGTTTTGCAATTTACATTTAGGCCTGTGATCTGTTTTGGGTTAATTTGGGAGAAGGGTGTAAGATCTGTGTCTAAGTTATTCTTATTTTTTTGTATGTGCATATCCAGTTATTCAAGCAACATCTGACTACATTTACATGGGTCCATCTCTAGGATCTCTATTCTATAGATCTAATTTTTCACCGATTCCACACTGTCTTGATTATTACAGCTTTAAATAATTCTTTCAGTTAGTTACTGTTTGTCCTTTAACTTTGCTCTTTTCCTTCAATACTGTGTTAGCTAGTCGTGGTCTTTTGCCTCTCCATATAAACTTTAGAATCAACCTGCCAATGTCTATAAAATAACTTTCTGGGATTTAAATTGGAATCACATTGAACCTATACATTAAATTGGGAAGAGCCAATGTCTTTGGAATATTGAATCTTCCTGTCCATGAGCATGGGATATTTCTTTATGTATTTATTTAGAAATTGAAGCATTTATACTAACCATTACTCTACAGTCTTGCTATAATTGCTTATTAGTTTCAGGATGATGTTTTTTTGGTCAGTTCTTTTTGATTTTCTACAAAGATGATCATGTTGTTTTCAGATAAAGACAGCTTTATGTCTTCCTTCCCAATCTATATGCCTTTTATTTCCTCTTCATAGCAAGGACTTACACTATGATGCTGAAAAGAAGTGGTGAGAGGAAATATCCTTGACTTGCACTTGATCTTAGTGAGAAAGCTTTGAGTTTCTCACCATTAAGTATGGCATTAGCTATAGGTTTTTGTAGATGGTCTTTGTCAAGTTGTGGAAGTTAGCTACTGGCCCTAGTAGTTTACTAAGGGTTGTTTTTTTTTTTATCATAGACGTGTGTTCGATCTTGTGAGAAGCTATTTCTGAATTCATTGATAATTACATGCTGTTTCTTTCATAGTCTGGTGATGTAATAGATTAACTTCATTTAACTAGGCTTGCATATCTGAGATAAGTCCCACTTATCATGGAATCTAATTCTTTTTTTTAATTTGATTTGCTAATATTTTTGAGGGTCTAATTACTTCATAGTTGTTAACTAAGAAAATATTTATTAAGAACCACTCTACATCCAGCTCTGGGAGCACAGAACTTACAGCCCAGTTACATAAGCTGTCTCAATAGAATAAAAGTCTTGAGTAAATAGAAAATTAGTTTTATCAACAATTTAGTTCCTTAGAGAGATTCTGGGAATGTTTAGGTGAATCTACATTCATTTAAAACATTTTGAAATAAATTCTGGGTGACAAATAGACAACATGTAAGGTCATTTCATGTTGATTTTATTAATTTCAATTTAATTTTCAGTCACTTGCAGGAAACTCTCCCTATTGACCATAGCTGAAAAGAGAGACGAGGTATAAAAAAAACAATTTTTTTTTCAGTTCTTAAGAGTCTAAGGAAACTTACTTTGACTGCTAAGGAGGTTTAGATTCATATTCATATTATCATTCTCTCTCTGTCTCTTTTCTTCTGTCTGTCCTTCTTCCCCTCTCAACATCTGTCTGTTGGTTATATTTTCACCCTACTATGATCAGACTCTTCTCTAAAGTCACATTTCTCTAGGGTTTTTTGGTACACAAGATGCTCAGCTATATCTGCTCAGGATCTCTGATATGTTTATAGATGGATATAGCCTCAGGAGCTTAAGGTGTTACAGAAACAAACTATAATTGATTCCTCCAAGGGTTTCTATGGAAATGGACAAGAATTAGGAATGTAAAGAATGATACAATTATTTATTCATTCTCAATATATTGATTTTAGTTTCCACTGATACGTCTGCAAATTTTGGAAGAAGTACAGTACAAAAAACACAATTGATGTAAGATCTAAAGGTCTAAATATACTGCCTGACAACTAATAATAAGTCACTCTACTGATGCCTTAGGAATTTCATACTTTCAAAATTTTCAGGATTTGGGATTATAAAGGCATCTTAATAAAGCAGATACTATCAAACCCATTAACTATTCTTACCAAATAGAGACTATAAACATTCAAATATTTACTGATTCTGGGTAGAATCAAACCACTCCATAACTAATTTACCTATGAGTGGCCTGTCTGATTTAATTTGGTCTTCTTTCCCCCTTGAGTGATGATATCCAGAAGGCCATTGTGATTTAATGCTTTCTTCTTGCTACATGAAAGAACTGTAGTCATACACATGGAATTCAAGTTATACTAATTTCCAATCTCTTTTGCAGTTAGGCTGGTCATGAGACCAATTTCTCTCCAATGAAAGAAAGATAGAAGTGAAAAGTGCTACCGTGAATCCAGGGACTGTAGAATAGGGTGGGTGCCCATCCTACTTGTTTATTTTCCTAGAACCAAGAAAGATAACTACTCGAGAACAATGCCTAATGAAAGGCAGAACAGCTACTTAATACCATAACAAATTAATGGCACCTTGAATGATAGCGTGGAACAAATCCTCCCTAACCAGAATGCTCTCTTAGGAATTATTTGCATAGAAATAAATCAGCATCTATATACACTAAGACACTCTATTTTGGATTCTCATTGTTACAGAAGCTTAGCTTTACCCTAACTAATATGGTCTCATTCAGATGCATCTCGGGATGATTTTTTAAAAATAGAATCATTGACTAAAAAGGATTTGACATGAAAATCTTTGTCCTAAAGAGCTAAATATACTTGACTTCTCTAAGAGCTGTCAGAATTATTTTTGAATTCCTTTCTAAAGCGAGCTGAGCTATGTTTATTTAAAGTCACTCTTTAGATACAAGTATGTATAAGGAACAAATAAAAAGAAGTGTCATTCAAGACTGGATGAGAATAATGAGCAAGCACATGGAAATTATTCTACTGATCAAATGGAAAATGTGACCCATTCTTAGGAAATTCTTCAGGGAGAGCATCTTATTAGTGCTCCCATTTTTAACAAGGCTGAAAGGTATCCCCAGGGTTCCTACTAAATGGATAGACTTTGTAATTTACTGAAGTGGTTTCCCTATTTCCTTAAAAGGCTTACTGTCTTATTACTTCTATAAGAAAAGCCATTTTTAACATGTAACATAATAATAAATGGCAGCTTCTAAGGATGAGGTGGCTTGGAATTCATTTCTGCTTTCTAGTCCTGAGACAAAATTTTACCTTGACATAGTTGCAAGGGGGTAGATAGTCAGACCTCAGGAACAATAATAAAGTTGTAATTTTTATTACTTTTTGAAACACTTAATCTTTTAATTAAGTCCTAAAATTGTTCAATTTGAACAGAACACCGGGAGAATGACACTGGTTTCCTCAGTACCACAAAGCTAGGTTTCCAGGATTTTCATTTCTTTCAGTTGATCCCTTGAGGGAATCTGCCCGTGGGTCTCACTGTTATTTTTAGGTAAACTGAACTGGCATATTTGTTGCTGGATGATTGAAACTATTTTTCAGAGCAAAAGTAGAAGCTTTGGTTTCTTTGTTTATGTCTTTTTTTTATTATTAAAGACTCCACAGTATGAGAGAGTAAAAGGGCAGTTTGTACCACATTTTGTGGGATGAATGTATAAATGCATACATGTTTGAATTTTCTAGAACTGTCTATTCAGATGATAAGGCCTCAGAGGATTAGAAACAATTTAATAGGTATAATTGAGTTATCTGTTAAACTTCCTCCAGTGCTTCCTAAGGATCAGTTCATGAAATATTATTCAAATGTGATAGAATTAAGATGAGTGCGGCCCCAGCACTGCATTTTCTCAAAGGGAAGCAAGTTACCCTGACTCCAATGTTACTTTGCTTTGAGGGCCAGCAATTAACTCAAGGATTACGAAGAACAGTAACACTTCCTAGAGTGGGAATTATGTGTCCAGGACAAAAAAAACACAGGATGTCATAGAAGGCAATTTATGAGAGAGAGTAAGAGTCACCATTAGCCATCCTGAAAGAAAGTTTTCAAAGCAAATGGAAATATCAAAGGGAAAAGAAGAAAGCCAGAGGAAGGAGGGGAGCTGTCAGGGGGATGAAAGGGAGGGACACACATTTTTGTCAATTTTGCTCTTGTTTCCAAATGTATTACATAAGATAAGTCTTCCCGCAAGCCCTGAATTGTCCAGCCATGGTTGTCACACCCTCTGAAATCTGTCAGCATTTAGAGCTGACAGAGGGCATGCCCTTTAGCATTGCCTTTGGAGAATGCCCTGGTTTCCTTCCAAGTCATGTCTGTGAATGTAGACAGATGTAGTGATAAAAATGTTTGCCAAGTAGATATAAGGTTAGCGAAACATCGTGTCGATCTCCTTTCTTACCACTTAAAAGCAGAAGAGCAAACTCGAATGCAAACGAGGGATTCAATTAGCAAGTTGTGTTCTGGCAGCGTGTCATGGAAAGCAGAGGAAGACCAGGTGATTTGATAGAAACAGACCTTCCATGTTGATAACAGAAATCGTATGAATAAATATGGGAGCTGCTTTCACTAAATTATGCTGCACTCAAATTTTTTCACCAGATTTCCAGCCAATAACTCAATGTCTGAAATTCCTTCCTTTCTAAAAACACCATCTTGTACCTGGAAAGGAAGATTTAAGTCTTGTTTTGTGTTTTTCTTTTTTTTCCTCCACAGAGAATATTTTCTCAGTTACTCAAAGGACATACTTTTCCACCTGGACTTCATTTCTGTTAACTATATTGACTCTCATAAAGTGGATAAAAATTATTTTCGCTGCCCACTTCTCAGTAAAAATTCCATTGCTATGGATCATGTCTAGCCTCTTGTGTTAAACTTATTAGCACCAGAGTATCCAAGTTGGGCTCAAAGGGCAGAAGGCACGCATAGGATCTGAAATGTCCATCAGGGAAGCTCAAATCTATCCTTCTGAGACAGGCTTAGTGGCCAGTTCAAACCTTTAATTAGGATCTGGGAGTTTAGAGTCCCTGGAAGCCTCATCTGGATCTGTTTTTCCAAAACTAACACAAGTCTTGTTCAGTGTTTTACCAAATGTGGCTTTTCATCCTGAGTGTAAGCAGGCGGTCTGGTGCCCCATGGAACCAGCCTGGAAGCATTACATGGGGGGCGGCAACGGCACTGGCTGAAAATCAAAGTGGAAAAGTCTAGCTCCTCATCCAGGGAAACTTCAAAGCAAGCAGGGCCTGCTCCCATTAGGTTTCTCTCTTAAATCAGGTTGAATCACATGGTAGAGCGTTGTCAGTCTGTGTCTTGCAAAAAGAGGCAGCTGGTTTCATCTCCAAAAGGTTGGGGATTGAGGAGAGGGTAAAAGAGGAAAGGTTTCTGCCGCGGTCTCCAGCGGTTCAAAGCCTGGATCCTCCAGACATGCTTTGAATGTGGAAATTATGTCTAGGTTTCCACAAATTGGGGATGGTTACTGTTGAAATTGCCCCATATGAGATCACCTTGGCAATTAAATAACTCAAACCTTTCCAAAGAAGGCTCTACCATAGTTAGTAATTTTGTTCTAATAGAAGAATTAGAGTTACATTGAGTTTGGGGGCCATAAACCTAAAAGTGAAGGTTAATCCCAAGCAAACGGGTGTCCGAGAAATTACAGTGGATGGGGTGGTGGGCTGGGACTAGGGCATGTCAGGAAAAGTCAAGATGGGGTCTAAGAGTAACGAGTACCTCCCTGAGATACCATCATTCGATGGGCCATGATAAACAGCAAAGATTTTTTTTTTGCTGTTGTTGTTTTTAAGTGAAATAGAGTGCTGCATTTATCTTGGTTTTCTTTCCTTTAAAAATAAAATTATTGGAGTACAGTTGATTTACAGTATTGTGTTCTTTTTAGGTGCACCAGTAAAGTGAATCAGTTATACAAATACAACCCCCTCCAAACAACAACAACAACAACAACAACAATATTTTTTTTTGGAGGGTGTTGTATTTATGTATATACACACACAGATTGCTTGGTTTCTAACTAAACAAGTTCTTGAGTTTTCATTTTTCCTTATGAAGATGGACACTGCTATGCCTAAAGATATCATTCCCAGTTTGAGAATGCTTTTTAAAAGCAAATTTGTTTCTCTTAAAATAGAGATGTTTGTCCATTTAAGAAAATATCAACTAGGTAGTTTCTCTACTTGTTATTTTGCCAATCAATAATTCTGCTTCTAGTGTCATTGGTTAGTCATCAGTAAGAGTTATAAACATCACTGTCATAATCGAGCAGCAGTATTTCCTGAGCTTCTCCAGGAGATACCATGCTAGATACTGGATATGTGTAGAATATGCACAAGTGAATCCCTACTCACGAGAAAGCTCCAGATAGGCTAAAAACATAGGGCAGATTTTTAAAAATCTATGGAATAATATGAACTGGCAATTATTAATTGTCCAGATTACAACTGCTGAAAAGCTTCAAAGATGTAATGTCCATCAAGAGTTGGAATATTCAAGGAAGACATCTCATAGATCAAGCTTCAACCTATACAAGTGTGTGTGGTGTGTTTTTGTTTTGCTTGTTTGTTTTGCTTTTAATTTTCTTTTTCTTTTTAGCTGTGGATCACTTTCTTCAAATAAAGTATTCTTTCAAATGCCAATAAGTAAAGGTAAAGGTAAAATTGATCTAGATAACAGAGGAGCCAGAACTAAGTTCTGAAAAAGAGTAAGAAAACCACTGATCCACAAAATATAAGTACTTAGGAAAAACTCAAGGACTGATTAGAAAGCTACAGTTTCACAAGGGACATATGACATAATTTCCAGGTTTACAAAATGCCAAATGGTTCAGAAAGTAAAGAGATCTGGAGTAATCTAAATGTTACTAAAGATCTCATGAAGCTGAAAGTAAGTCTGGGTCTAAAGCTCAAGTGCAACTAATGAAAGACAACACGGCACCTGACTTGCAGGTTTCAGCTTCACTTTGAAATTTACTCCAACACTAGACAGGAAAAGAGAGGAGTAGGCAGGACTTGGAAATCACTTTCTTTGACCTGGCGCTGTGAAAACTGACTGAGCTCGTGTGGCGGCAGCCTCTAAGCCCACGACTGTGACTCCTTCTCAGTGCCCTTCTCAAGTCTTCAGCATTCCCTGCCGCCAACATCGAGCAGCTCTGCTCTAGTCACTATACCCTGAGCCACGTTGCTCTAGGGAGAGAAATCCCTGTCCTTCAGGGATCACAGTTCGTCAGGGGCCACGTGAACTTCGGTTCTGTTTGTCCCTCCCTTTCTCGAGATGAGTGTTCGTGCTCATCTCCCTTTACTTTTCTGTTTCTTTCTCTGCCACCTCCCTCCTTTTTCGTGTATTAGCTGTTAAATTCAGCTTCTAAAGGTCTTTGACCACTACCCTCAGATTCTCAGAGTAAAACAGACATCGACAATATGACATACTATTATCTGGGGCCTTTGGGTTTTTGTGTGTTTGTTTTGGTTTTTGTTGGTCAAGGAAAATCAAGACCATCACGTGAGAATATCCTCAAAATCAGAACCATTTCTGTGGTGGAGTCTGATTTGCCTTCAGACAAGGTGACATTAAGATCTGGGTAAAATGTTGCATGTAACGCTTCTTTTATGCAAATATATCAGTGAGTTATAACTGGGCACCTGTGAAGCAGAAAGGGTGGCAGTCATGGGGTGATGGTGCAGATGGTCCAGCCTTAGCTCATCAGCCCAGTGTCCACTGTACTTCCCCAAAGATAGGCTGTAGTGGAATCCAAAGCAGGGGGGTGCGGGGGAGAGGGGGGGGAGAAGCATGCCTTCGATTTTTAAATAATGTCACCAAATCTTTTTCCATTTAATTTAATTCAGGCCTATATTTTCCACTTTATTTTCCCTGAAACCTTAAAAAAAAAAAAAAACAAAAATAACTTGGGGACTTCTCTAGTGGTCCAGTGGTTAAGAATCTGCCTTGCAATGCAGCGAATGTGAGTCCAGTCCCTGGCTGAGGAACTAAGATTCCACATGCTGCAGGGCATCTGAGCCCAAGTGCCACAACCAGAGAGACCATGTGCCTCAAATATCCCATATGATGCGACTAAAACTGGATGCAGCCAAGTGTATATTAAAAAATACCACCTTAAGAGGAAGAAGTCTCCTGCCTTTGACAACACTTTAGCTATCCTTTCCCTGGAGTAACAAATTTAAACTAGTTCTTTACATCTGCATATATTTTATTTTTCACTTAAAAGCCTCCACGTGAGAAGTTTGAGCTCAGAAAAGTCATAATCTTATTTGCTTGACCAGAAAACTCTAAAATGACAAACTCTGTTTTACCTGAATATTGTGAAACAGATTTATTAATGAGCTGTGGAAAAAAGTATACGGAAATGCCACTGTAGGTAAAGAAATATTTAGAGAATTTTAGGCTGATGCAAACAAGAGGTTATAAAAAACATTTTGCTTTCATCTCTAAGTAAAGCAGTTGCTACTTAAAACAATCTATTGATACCAGAAAACAAAAAATCTTCCTCTAATCAAAAATGTGTGTTTATATTAACAATCACATCTTTAAAATTAAATATATAGATATATGCATATGTGTGCATTTTAATGCTTCTATAATTTTGTTATTCACAACAAAAAATGGTAATGTTAGATTTTATATGTATTATGATTCATCTAACAGAAAAATATGACTTAATTAATGAAAACACTATTAGAGGTCAGATCATAGGAGAGTAAACATTTTTACATAACAAAAGACATTAAGCCACAGTGCACCTAATTATTGCACATGGTATACAATACAACTAAATTCAGTAACACCCAAAATATCCAAATAGCCTCTTCAGATTTCTCAAAGAAGTTTGACCTGCGTTTGAATCTCTTTAAATGACAGCAAACTACATCCATCAGAGAACCTCTGATGTTTCCTGTTAACTTTGACTTTAACAACAAACTAAAGAAATGTAAACATTACCAAAAGATAGGTCACTTACCATAAATGCCTGTTGAGATACAAGGAAACGCCTGTGAATAAACCACAAAAAAAAAAACAGAATAAATTTTAAAGGCCTGGCTCTCCCCAAACCCAACAACATCTATTTCAACATCTATTTTGCCTGATAATGGGATGCCCTCTACTCACATACTCTGAGCTCTGAACTCTACTCAGGTGAAGTAGGAGACATTGTGGAAATGGTATATTTAATTAAATTTTCTTTATCAGCAATTATTCCAGCTCACAAGAGCCAAGGGTCAAATTACCAAGAATCTTGGGAACCAGTTGTTAAACATAGTTACAAGGAATTATATCACATAAGCCTACAATGAACTAAGTCATATTGAAAAGAAATAATCATTCATCTTCAAGTCCTAAGTATTTGCCACATTTTTTTATTACCTTTGCTATTGAGATGACCATGTCTTTTATATGTGTCTGGTGGAAATACAGTATACCAGTATGGTATGCTACTGGGCATTCTCTCCCAGCTCTGTATTGAATGACATCATGTTGGTGGCATAAAATCTGAATATACCAGTCAACATTCATCTGTGTCAACTGAAACTACAGGTTGGCTATGGAAATAAAATTTTGATAAAATTTAACAGAAGGATTCTGTAAGAATCAATTGGATATACAGAATTCCTAATAAAGGGCATCACATATTCTATTCTATTCAAGAAGGAACATTTAGAACCTTACATGAACAACTGACTGTTTCACAATTGGTAAAGGAGTACAGCAAGGCTGTATGTTGTCATTCTGTTCATTTAACTTACATGCAGAGTACATCATGTGAAATGCAAGGCTGGATGAATCACAGCTGGAATCAAGATTGCCGGGAGAAATAACCAACAACCTCAGATAAGGAGAGACATCACTTTGCTGACAACGGTTTCTGTAGCTATGGTTTTTCCAGTAGTTATGTATGGATGTGAGAGTGGGACCATAGGAAGGCTGAGCTCCTAAGAATTGATGCTTTTGAAATGTGGTGCTGGAGAAGACTCGAGAGCTCTTGGACTGGAAGGAGATCAAACCAGTCAATGCTAAAGGAAATCAACCGTGAATATTCATAGGATGGAGTGATGCTGAAGCTGAAGCTCCAATAGTTTGACCACCTGACGTAAAGAGCTAACCTATTGGAAAAGACCTTGATGATGGCAAAGACTGAAGGCAGCAGAAGAGAGCAGCAGAGGATGAGATTGTTAGACAGCATCACTGACTCAACAGACATGAACTTGAGTGAACTCTGGCAGATCATGAAGGACAGGGAAGCCTGGCATGCTGCAGTTCATACGGTTGCAAAGAGTGGGGCACAGCTTAGCAACTGAACAGCATATTCTATTTTTATATTTAAGTTGTGTGCTATACATTCTTTGTATCAGTAAAACTTAAAAATAAACTTATAGAAGTAACATATTAAATTTTTGGACTTTCCAGGTGGCACTAGTGGTAAGGAACCTGCCTGTCAATGCAGGAGACGTAAAAGCCTAGGGAGGAAGAAGATCCCCTGGAGGAGGCCATGGCAACCCACTCCAGGATACTTGACTGGAGAATCCCCATGGACAGAGGAGCCTGGTGGGCTGCAGTCAGTAAGATCACATGAATCGGACATGATGAAAGTGACTTAGCACACACACTAATTTTTTTAGTCATTTTTTTTAAACAATTGCTGGCAAACCACTGATTATACCAGATGCTATGGATTGAATGCTCGTGTCCACCCAAATGGAGAAGCTGAAACTCTAACGTGATGGTATTTGGAGGTGGAACCTTTGGGAGTTAATTAGGTCATGACAGTTGAGCCTCCATGATGGGATTAGAATTCTTAAAAGAGGAACAGATCAAGCATGCTCTGCTCTCCATCAGGTGAAGATACAGTGAGAAGATGGCAATCTGCAAACTAGGGGTGCACCTGCACCGAACACCAGATCAGCTGGCATCCTGATCTTTGACTTCTTAGCCATGAGAAATGAATGCCTGCAGTTTAAGCCATCTAGTAATTTGTTGTTGCTGCTGCTGCTAAGTCGCTTCAGTTGTGTCCGACTCTGTGCGACCCCATAGATGGCAGCCCACCAGGCTCCCCCGTCCCTGGGATTCTCTAGGCAAGAACACTGGAGTGGGTTGCCATTTCCTTTTCCAATGCATGAAAGTGAAAGTGAAGTCGCTCAGTCGTGTCCGACTCTTAGCGACCCCATGGACTGCAGCCTACCAGGCTCCTCTGTCCATGGGATTTTCCAGGCAAGAGTACTGGAGTGGGGTGCCATTGTCTTCTCCAGTAGTTTGTGATAGCAGCCCAATAAAAGACACTGTACTTTATTTAGCAATATTTAGAGTTTGAGTAAAAGAGTCAATGAATAAATGTAAGTAGAGTGAAGTCAAAATCGAACTTTCTAATAACAGAAGGGGATCTGAGAATGGGGATGTTCTCCTGCCAATGTATCTATATGTAAATCTGCTTCAGTTGCTTTCATCTTTGTCTTTTCCCAGGAAAAATGCAGATTATAACATTTACCATATAGAAGTATGCTGCAGGAATTTATGACGGGATTGTCTAAAAAAGGACTGATGTTGCACTAGAAATTCAAAAAACTGCAGCTGCTGTCGGGGAAGGCAATGGCACCCCACCCCAGTACTCTTGCCTGGAAAATCCAATGGACGGAGTAGCCTGGTGGGCTGCAGTCCATGGGGTCGCTAACAGTCTGTCCATGGGATTTTCCAGGCAAGAGTACTGGAGTGGGGTGCCATTGCCTTCTTCAAGTTATAGTCCAGGAGGCTCTTTTTAATCCTCTCCAGGACAAAGGGCAAAGGAGAAAGTCAGCAGTTTATGTCCCAACAAAAAGAAGACACCTGAATTCAGCCAGCCTCTGCCTTCCCTCTAGAGCTAGGGTGACATATCCTGCCTTACCCTGGCCTCCTTTAAATCCTAAACTATTCTCTGCTGCTGCTGCTGCTGCTGCTAAGTCGCTTCAGTCGTGTCCGACTCTGTGCTAGTAGACATTATTAGTACATGGCCCAACCCTGCACCCAGCTCACAGCCTACCCCTTGCCTCTTGGCCTATCAGGGTCCCATTTTCTGGGAAATCAGCCTTGCAGGGAAGCCACCATCTTTCCTGCTTAGGAGAAGCTACTGGAAAAGCTTTTAACAGTCAGGCCAGGGTCAGTGAGACTTCCCAAATGTTGCCCCACGATGCCGCCTCTCTGTCAGTTTTGGTGGAAGAATGATTCAGCCCAGGCACAGTGAGTGCAGAGGAGTGATGCCCTGTGGGGCAGAGCAGGAGGGTCAGTGAGCAAGCCTGGAGACCAGACTGCTGACTGGCCCTGCCTGTGACCCTGATTTGCAATGTCCCCTTCAGAGGCTTTCAAATCACATTAGGCTCTGGCTGTTGCTGACGTGACGAGCCATGTCAGAATGGCCAAGAGCTCTTCCGCTTGGCCTCACCAGGTGGCCCGAGCCCCTTGGGAGTCAGCAGTTGCAGCCTCCAGGCACTGCTTGGCCCTCTTTACTGCCCCCCAACGGCCCTACCTGCCTCCCCCAGCTGCCTTTCCTCCTACGTGGTCCCAGGTATTCTCCCTCCGGCACCTTGGACTCAGCTACCAGACGCAGGCCAGCCCACTGTGCTCTGGCAGGACTGGATTTTGTCCAGCCAGTGGTCTCAACCCTTGGCCTCCCATCAGAATCACCTGGGAAACTTTAAAAAGGATCGGGACCCGGATCCCACTCTCGGCCAGTTGAATCAGAGGCTCTGGGAAGGGCCTGTGATTTTTCCCATGAGGAGACTGAGGCCACGAGCAGGTGAATGACTTCCTGATTTTGCACATCTGGGGAGTGTACTGGACTCCAGGATCCTGATGCTCAGCCCTCGGCTCCCTGGACTGTTACTAATATTGCTGATGTCTCTACGAGTATTTTTGAATCCAAGTTTCCTTATCTGGGGCTTCCCTGGTGGCTCAGATGGTAAAGCATCTGCCTGAAATGCAGGAGACCTGGGTCTGATCCCTGCGTCGGGAAGATCCCCTGGAGAAGGAAATGGCAACCCGCTCCAGTACTCTTGCCTGTAAAATTCCATGGACGGAGGAGCCTGGTAGGCTACAGTCCACGGGGTCACAAAGAGTAGGACACGATCGAGCAACTCCACTTTCTTTCTTTCTTTCTTTCCTTATCTAGAATTCTCAGACTGTTAAGACTTTTATTCCTAGACATGATGATTGGGGTTTATGTGTTTCTTTTCAGGATTTTTTTCCCCCAGAAACATTTTATTTATTTGTTTGTTTTTTTAGCTTTTTGTTTTATTTTGGTGTATAGCTGATTAACAATGTTTTGATAGTTTCAGGTGGACAGCAAAGGGACTCAGCCACACGTACACATGTGTCCATTCTCCCCCAAAACTCGCCTTCCATCCAGGCTACCACGTAACATTGAGCAGAGTTCTCTGCGCTACACGGTAAGATCTTTTTAGGATTTTTTTTTTAAGTTTCATAAAAATTATGCCTTAGTCTATGATTAGGATACATGGGCTACTGCTTAGTAAGTATGAATTGTTGTGGAAGACCAAAAACCTTTAAAACCTGAGAGCTCATAGAAGAAAACAAGAGTCACTGGTCAACCTTTTGTTTAAAAAAAAAATATTGGGGAGATGTGGCATGACATCTTCTTAACAAGGACCCTTGTGACCTTGTCTAAATCCAGCTCTCTTACCCTCTAAGGTTCTAGCTGATGGATCTGGCATTGTCAGAAATGTCAATGGATTGAATGCAAGGCATGACCTAGGTAAAGCCTCACCAGCTGCCAAGATGTGGAGCTCTCAGTCAACAGGCAGGGGAATGGGGTAGAATTTCACGTGCCATTCCAGGGTGAAGGCTTCCAGGCCTTTAAAGTGGACCCAACTGCTATGCTCGTGGGAGAGGAAAAGTGGAGGAGTGAAGGGTCAAGGGCAGGGGTGGCCCAGAGAGTGAGCGAGGCCTGCCTTTCATGCAGTGATCCTCCCACTGATGACCTCTTCCTGGAGGACGAGAGAAAAGGAACCAAACAGACGGAAGTGTTTCCTTCTCGGCTCCCTCTGGTAGGCTGAATACCCATCCCCCCCAATACATCTATGTCCTAATCCCCAGGATCTGTTCATTGTCCTAGCTTATCCATATGAAAGTGAAAGTTTGCTCAGTCGTGTCCAACTCTTTGCGACCCCATGGACTATACAGTCTGTGGAATTCTCCAAGCCAGACTATCCAGATGGGCCCAATGCAAATACAAAGCCTCTTATCAGAGGGAGACAGGAGGGTCAGAGTCAGGGAGGATGACCATGGATGCAGAGGTCAGAATGACACAGCCTCATGCCAACAAATGCGGGTGTCTTCTTAAAGCTGGAAAAAGCAAGGAACGGGGTCCTCCCTAGAGATCCCAGAGAGAACTGGTCCTGCTGACACCTTGACTTTAGCCCAGTGAGACTGATTTGGGACTTCTGACCTCAAGGACAGTAGAAGAGTTCCTGGCAGTACTCATAATTGTCATAGAGCTATTTTTTTTTTTCAGTTAAAAAATTAATACTTGAATACAGTCCACACTTGAAAGATAGAAAAGGGCCTATAATGCAAAGAGACTCACTCTCCTGTCTCCCGTCTACTGGTTTCTTCCCCTCTCTAAAAGGAGCTGCAGTTAACCGCTTCCTTGTGGATACTTCCAGGGGACTCTGTACGTGTGCAAGCAGTATGTACAGAGACGCACACTCTGTGCACACAGTACTGTATTATCCACAGTATCGAGCACTTTCTTTTTCACTTCATGTTATCATGGAGCTCGTTCTGGTTCAGAAAGTACGGGATTGATTCTTGTTTTTAATGGCAGCATTGATTTCTTTTGTATGGAGGTGTCATCATTTTTATAACCTGTCATTTAGTGACAGACATTTGGGTTGTTTCCAATCTCCTTCCAGTTCAAACGATACTACTGTGAATAACCTACTAATAGTGCATTTTGGGCATGTGTAAGATACCCATGAGAGAAGGCAATGGCACCCCACTCCAGTACTCTTGCCTGGAAAATCCCATGGGCGGAGGAGCCTGGAAGTCTCCCTCTCCCTCTCCTTCTCAGTCCAAAAGACTGTTCTATACATCTGTCTTTTACATACATCTTTTGCTATCTCTCATACAGGGTTATTGTTACCATCTTTCTAAATTCCATATATATGCTGTATACTGTATTGGTGTTTTTCTTTCTGGCTCACTTCACTATGGATAATAGGCTCCAGTTTCATCCACCTCATTAGAACTGAATCAAATGTATTCTTTTTAATGGCTGAGTAATACTCCATTGTGTATATATACCACAGCTTTCTTATCCATTCATCCGCTGATGGACATCTAGGTTGTTTCCATGTCCTGGCTATTATAAACAGTGCTGCAATGAACATTGGGGTACATGTGTCTCTTTCTATTCTGGTTTCCTCGGTGTGTATGCCCAGCAGTGGGATTGCTGGGTCATAAGGCAGTTCTATTTGCAATTTCTTAAGGAATCTCCACACTGTTCTCCATAGTGGCTGTACTAGTTTGCATTCCCACCAACAGTGTAAAAGGGTTCCCTTTTCTCCACACCCTCTCCAGCATTTATTGCTTGCAGACTTTTGGATCGCAGCCATTCTGACTGGTGTGAAGTGGTATCTCATTGTGGTCTTGATTTGCATTTCTCTGATAATGAGTGACGTTGAGCATCTTTTCATGTGTTTGTTAGCCATCCGTATGTCTTCTTTGGAGAAATGTCTATTTAGTTCTTTGGCCCATTTTTTGATTGGGTCGTTTATTTTTCTGGAATTGAGCTGTATAAGTTGCTTGTATATTTTTGAGATTAGTTGTTTGTCAGTTGCTTCATTTGCTATTATTTTCTCCCATTCAGAGGGTTGTCTTTTCACCTTGCTTATAGTTTCCTTTGTTGTGCAGAAGCTTTTAATTTTAATTAGATCCCATTTGTTTATATTTGCTTTTATTTCCAGTATTCTGGGAGGCGGATCATTGAGGATCCTGCTGTGATTTATGTCGGAGAGTGTTTTGCCTATGTTCTCCTCTAGGAGTTTTATAGTTTCTGGTCTTACATTTAGATCTTTAATCCATTTTGAGTTTATTTTTGTGTGTGGTGTTAGAAAGTGATCTAGTTTCATTCTTTTACAAGTGGTTGACCAGTTTTCCCAGCACCACTTGTTAAAGAGATTGTCTTTACTCCATTGTATATTCTTGCCTCCTTTGTCAAAGATAAGGTGTCCATATGTGTGTGGATTTATCTCTGGGCTTTCTATTTTGTTCCATTGATCTATATTTCTGTCTTTGTGCCAGTACCACACTGTCTTGATGACTGTGGCTTTGTAGTAGAGCCTGAAGTCAGGTAAGTTGATTCCTCCAGTTCCATTCTTCTTTCTCAAAATTGCTTTGGCTATTCGAGGTTTTTTGTATTTCCATACAAATCTTGAAATTATTTGTTCTAGTTCTGTGAAAAATACCGCTGGTAGCTTGATAGGGATTGCATTGAATCTGTAGATTGCTTTGGGTAATATATTCATTTTCACTATATTGATTCTTCCAATCCATGAACATGGTATATTTCTCCATCTATTAGTGTCCTCTTTGATTTCTTTCATCAGTGTTTTATAGTTTTCTATATATAAGTCTTTAGTTTCTTTAGGTAGATATATTCCTAAGTATTTTATTCTTTTCGTTGCAATGGTGAATGGAATTGTTTCCTTAATTTCTTTCTCTATTTTCTCATTGTTAGTGTATAGGAATGCAAGGGATTTCTGTGTGTTGATTTTATATCCTGCAACTTTAATATATTCATTGATTAGCTCTAGTAATTTTCTGGTGGAGATTTTAAAAGACTGTATATTTATTTCCTTTGCTTGGATCTTCTATTTAAAATCACAATTTACATAATTTGTTTTGGACACAGTAATATTAATAATTGACTCTATTGAGCTTACTTATAGGTCTGTGAAACACTTTTTATCTTTCATTTCACTAGTAAATGCTACTAGTTTCTAACAACAACAAAAAAATAAGTTTCTGGGATGGAGTAGAAGCTATTTTTTAAATGAATTGAATTAATTATTTGATTCCTTGAATTCTTGCTGCTGCTGCTGCTGCTGCTAAGTCGCTTCAGTCATTGAGGTGCCAGTAAATCTGAAGGATTTTCTTGAACTACTCAATCCATCCCATGACCCTCAACCATGAAAAATAGGATGGAGCAAATTTTTTTTTTACAGGCATTCACCAGGTTTCTACATAGGCATGTAAATCAACTGCATGCTTACTATAAGTCATTTGTTGCCAATAGTAGAACTTGACATTCAGGAATGGCCTGCTTAGAAGTACAAATTAGAAAATTAGAGAGGATTCAGTCATCCCTGTCACTTGTGCCATGCCTACTAATGCTTCGTTGTGCTTTTAAATGAAGTGGAGAGAGGTGAGTTTACAGCTGATGCCCCAGGAATTCCTTGGAAACAAACTGAACACATAAATATTATCCATTTTTTGATCCATGCAGACGAAGAGAAAAGTTTAAGAACGGTGGCATCAAGCCATCAAGCAGAAACTATTAGCTACTAGAATGGTTTCCACAAGCCAGTCTGCTAGAAATCCCAACTGGACACCCTTTCCATTCAACATGTCAGAGAGTTTAGTTAACTGCTTGGAGCATCTGTTTCCTCATCAATAGATGGAAACTCAAAGTTCTCCTGAGGGGTTTGTGGGAGGATGAGGAGGAATGCAGAACACAGCATTGTTCTGATGAGGGGCACTATCTCAGCTAATGCTGATTCTTCTGTTGGCCACTCTAATGACCACCATGCTCTGTTTTAAGCAGGGAATCTATTGTCCTAGGGGCTTCCCTGGGGGCTCAGATGTTAAAGAATCCACCTGAAATACAGGAGACCCTGGTTCAATCCCAGGATCAGAAAGATCCCTCGAGAAGAGAATGGCTACCCACTCCAGTACTCTTGCCTGGAGAATCCCATGGACAGAGGAGTCTGGAGGGCTACAGTCCACAGGGTCGCAAAGAGTTAGACATGACTGAAATGATCGAACCTGCACACAGGCACTGTTGTGCTAGCACAGGGCTTCCTGACCTTGGCACTGTTGTTATCTGGGACCAGACAGTGCTTTGTTGCTCAGGGCTGCCTCGAGCATGGTGAGATGAATAGCAGCTTCCCTGTGCTCTCCAGCCACTTGCTAGGAGCAGGCTCCCAGTCTTGACAATCAAAAACATTTCCAGGCGTTGTCACATTTCCTCAGGGGGTGAAATCACCCCTGGCTGAGGACTACTGCCCTAAAACCTAGCACCTAGACCTCAGCAGGGCTGTCTGCAGACAGCCTTCAACTGTCAACCTTTTCAAGGATGGTCTCAGGCACAGGGACCCTCCTCACTGGGGCCATGCCCTGGCCCATAGTCAGTGCAGAGTATAAAGGCCTTGGCTCATCTTGGCTCAAGTCAGTGTAGGACCCTGGAGCACCATAGCCACCGCCAAGCCACACGGCAGCTCACCCCTTTCCCCCTGCTCCCTCTTGTTAACCCCCTCCCCTGTCTTCTCCAGGGGATGATCCCCAGGCACAGCTCAGTAAACGGTCTGCACCCTGAACTCTGTCTCAGAGTCAGCCTCCAGAGGAACTGATATGATTTCTCTCCCTTCTGCTTTCCTCTTACGTCCAGTATTACCAGTCATTCTCCCATTAGATTCAGCAGAAGAGAGAGCACACCAGACCACTAATGGCAACTTTCATTTGCCTCAGCTCCCAGCTCTTTCTCAGAATCAATCACGCAACTTAATAATTGAGTCTGAATGTGCCAACTGCCTTGTCTGTTTTAACAAGGACAAATAGCTTCATCTGAAAATGACATTGTTGCCTTCAAAGTGAAGGTACACAGTTGTGTAATGGAGCATGGTGTTGATAATATTATTGTATTAAACACAAAGGCAATGATAAAGCAGAGATGGGATTGCAATATCATGGAAAAACTCATTGTATGTAAAGCAACTTTGCATACGATTCATCCATATAAATTTCCTAATTGATCACTTTTTATCATGAGAAAAAGAGAGGAACAGAGAAAGAAAAGAGTGAGCAAAGTGAGCTCAACTAAAGGGTTTCACAGGATATTTGTTCTTTGCCATACTAAATTTCTTTTGGAGCCACCAGAAGTGAACAACATAGGATTTCTTTATTTCAAAGTTATATTTTATATAACCACCTCCCACAAAAATCCTCTCCTGTGGAAGAATGATAAATTGCATTATACCAAAACCCCGGCAGTCTAGCCTGGTTTATTTTAAAGTGCATGTAATTCTGCAGTCACCTGTAGAACTTGGGGAATTGACATCATCAGCCCACTTTGTAAGGCTCCAGACTCCCCTTCCAGCAGGCAAGCCCCAGGAGCAAGGACGTCTCCATGCTAATCACGGCCGAACCTATAGTGATCAGAAACTTCAGAGCACTTGACTGCCAGCCAGTATTTTTTTTTCTTTTTCCCAAATCAGCATGTACTTCCTTCTTGTGGGAAAAATATTCATTTGACTTGGAGAGTAAGAGAGGATTTTTCTTTTGTAAAATTATAGATTTCCACCTGGAAAATTCTTCTTTAGCCCACCACATTGGTTTCAAGTACATTTGTAGAAACACTAAAATCCTCAAGGCTGTAGACCATGCTTCCCATCCTCTTGAATGCCTGTTTCCACTTCTCCCATTTCTGTCTCAATAACTTGAGGGCAAAGAAAGAAACACCCCTCAACCTTTGTTTTGACTCTAATGGTGCCTCAAACTCAATGCAGTGAGCCCTTAGCCAGCATTATAACCATCACGTGCTTTCCTTTGATCTTTGATTCATACAAAGTGGGAATTTCTTCCTCTCCTCCTTATCCAAGGTCACTACCATCTACTCACTGCTTATACAGCAGCCTCGTGATCTAAGTATGTCTGACTCCACCCTCAGTTTCACAGGAAGGTGATGACTGAAGAAGGTAAGTAGCACACCCCTCCTTTAGTCACAAGGATGGAGAGATGGCTGCTGCTGCTAAGTCACCTCAGTCATGTCCAACTCTGTGCGACCCCACAGACGGCAGCCCAACAGGTTCCCTTGTCCCTGGGATTCTCCAGGCAAGAACACTGGAGTGGGTTGCCATTTCCTTCTCCAATGCATGAAAGTGAAAAGTGAAAGCCAAGTCGCTCAGTTGTGTCCGACCCTCAGCGAGATGGGGAGTTGTGGAATCACTGAGCCGATGGTATAAATTAACTATAAATTAACCCTAAAGTGCTCTCAACCTCTGGAATCTTTCAGTTGCTTAGTCAACACTTTCCTCATCGCTTAGTCAGTTTTAGTTAGGTACTTCATTATTTGCAAGCAAAAGCATGCTACCTAATACAACTTTCATTGAAATGTCTGTGATTACATATCACTGTTCACTGACTTGAGGAAGCTATCAGCTGTAAGAAACACTATTATGCTGTTGTACTTTGTGTGCCACAAAACAAGAAGAAGCTCTGTAACAGGGAAAATATACTTTCCTACCACTTAGGATTTTTATTCTATACCTACTGAAGTGACTATTTTGGATTTATTTATTTAAAGTGTTTCTTAAGTCATAACTTGCTCTACAGCATAGATAAAAAGGAGAAAAACTGGTTACAATTTCCTCAAGCTTTCCTCATGTGAAGATTCTGGTACTTCTGAATGACTTTTTGAAACAGAATTCTAGACATGAGCTTCCCATAGTTTTATCCTTGTGCTCCCAACATGATATTGACTCAGGCCATGACAAGTGCTCCACTGCTGACTCAGAACTTTCCTTCTAGGCCCATGACACCCTCTCTGAAACTTTGAAGCTGGCTCCTTCTTTGTTGATGTTTTCAGACAACATCAAAGACACATGCCTCCTTAAATGGCCCCTAACTGGTTGGGCAGCTGAGGGTCAAGACTGTCCAGTCAATGCCTTGAGGAAGATGATAAGCGTATGCATGTACAGCAATAAGACCTTACTGTAAGTAGGCTTGACTGTAAACAATCCGAGCTATAAGAGGCATCCTACTTTCAAAGAAGTTAGAATATGAGAAAAAGCACATCAGTGAAACTTAGGGTACCACTTTTTGTCTTTAGATGTCTGGTTATCAGCCTAGTAGGTTGTACCAAAATCCTCTTAACCCCAGGATGAAGCATACTTGGGTATTTCTCAAACTGTGATATACCTCACTCTAGGAGTATGCAAGATATTTTGGTATACAGCAAACAGTCACTGTTCATTCCAATGTAATATCAACATATTATTTTTATATGCTGTATTAATGAGCCAAGTGCATGCCCCTCAGGGCCTCAGTTTCTCTAACCATGAAAGGAGCAGAGTTGGAGTAGATGGATCAGTTCAGTGATTACATTCTGGAATGCTAGGAAACAGCCTCTTTTGCCTCTCTAAAGCTCAGGATAAAGGTGCTGAAGAGCCAGGCAATTTTACAGCATCCTGAATTCTTCAGTGTTTAAACATGGGAGGCAGTAACATAGCAACAACAGCTGTCATTCTTGAATTATAGCAGTCTGCTCCTTATCTGTGGTTTTGCTTTTCTCAGTTTCAGTGACCCCTGGTCAACTGCAGTCTGAAATTATTAAACGGAAAATTCCTGAAGTAAACAATGCACAAATTTTAAATTGTGCTCCATTCTGACTAACGTGGTGAAAGCTAGCGCCACCTCACTCCATCCCGCCTGGGGCGTGAATCCTCCATGTATCCTACCTGCCGGTCACTCAGTAACAGCCTCAGTTATCAATGAGGCTGTCGCAGTACTGCTGTGTTGTGGTGCTTGTGTTCAAGTAACACTTCCTTCTCTTAATGATGGTCCCAAAGCCCAAAGGCAGTGGTGTCGGCAATTTGGATATGCCAAAGAGAGGCAGTGCTTTCCTTAGGTGAGAAGTGAAAACTCTCGGCTCAAAAAAGAAAGGGGAAAAAAAAAAAAATCTGTGCTACTCTTGCCGTCACACCTCCAACTGCGAAAGTTACAGCCGTCGTGTGTGATAAGTGCTTAGAGAACACTGAAAAGGCACCAAATTTGTACAATAAGACTTTCTGAGAAAGAGAGAGACTGTATTCAAATAACTTTTATTACAGGATATTGTTACAGTTGTTCTATTTTATTATTATTGTTGCTAATGTCTTGTGTGTTTGTGCATGTGTGTGTGTCAGGGGGAAGGCTCAGCCACTCAGTCCTGCCTGACTCTTTGGGACTCCACAGATTGCAACCCACCAGGATACTGGAGTGGGTTGCCACTTCCTACTCCACGGGATTTTCCAGACCCAGGGATCCAACCCGCAACCCCTGTGTCTCCTGCACGGGGAGGTGGATTCTTTGCCACTGAGCCATCTGGGAGCCCTGTTAATCTCTTACTGTACCTAATGTATCAACTAAACTTAATCATAGGTATCTATGTCAGGAAAAAAATACAGTATATATAAGGTTGAGTACTACGCATATTTTTGGCATCCATTGGGGGTCTCAGAATATATGCCCCACAGATAAAGGAGATCACTGTGCTCCAGTGTGCTAAGCATGGGCTAAAAGCTCTATGCAGAAAATCTGATTCATTCTCATGAACAATCCTGTGATGAAGAACCTATCACTCTCTTTTCATAAACATGGAAGAGAGAAAGCTAAGAAAGTGAATTCCCTCAGGGTCACAGAAATTTATTTTGTGTAGGATATCTACTTTATGTAAGGCATAACTGATCGTTTACCCTTCACACTTGTTAACTACACAAAGAATTTATAAGTAATTCTCAAAAGGCTGAAAGAAGACAGGCACGGGGAGACACAGTGGGAATCTTCTTCGACAGCCACAGCTCTTTCTTCCTCAGATTCAGCTAGAAAAGCCTCCCCTCAGGCCGTCACAGACAATAGCACAGTGACCATCACAACACTCCATTCATTTAGATTTTGAAGCCTGAGATTGTGTCTTTTTCCTGATCTCAAACCCTTAGTCCCTTCAAATCACGTTTTAATAAAACATGAAGTCATGTTTTATGTGGCCTTCAATTTCCCCAAGATCTGGCTCCTGGCTTCCTCTCCGCCCTCCTTTCCTCCCACTTGTCCTTGTGCTCACAGAGTTCCAGCCGCACTGGTCTCCTTCAGTTCTTCAAACACGGAAAGTGTGATCCTGCATCAGGGCTTTGGACTGGCTGTCTCCTGTCTGGAGCTCTTCTTTGTAAGTTACTGATCAGATACTGCCTCCTCAGGGAGGCTCCTTCAGGCCTCTTCCCTCAGGCTGCTGGGTCTCCATGACTCTTCTGCCACCTGACAGACAGGTGTTTGCTTGCTCATTGCCTTCTCAACCTTGGTCTCCCCACTGGCAGGCAGAATCTAGGTGCATCTTTGTCTTCCTTATGATTGCATCAGTTGCAGCTAGAATGTGGCCTGGCATTCAATAAATATCTTTTGAATGAATGAATGAATGAATGAATAATTGAGTTATATGGCCACACAAACATAGAATTTTTTTTTTCCTACAGAAATTGGAACATATGTTGTGTTTTATCTTCTGATACTATCTTTTTTCATGTCCTAGATGTAGGAGATCTTTCACTGTCCATGTACAGTGATATAATGTCTACATAATATTCTAGGCATGGTTACACTATGTTTACTTAGCATGATAAACATGTAGGTTGTTTGTATATATTGCTGTAATAACCCTTCCATAAGCATTCTTGACTATGCCTTTATCTAGCCAACATATTCTGGCAGGATATATTCCTAGAAATAACATTCATTTGTTTAAATGAGCAAATTGACCTAAATGAAAAAGTTTAAAATTTTGAAAATGCAGTCCTTCCACGACCCTCCTCAATTACCTGAATCCACAAATGCCCAACTCACTTGCATAAAATATGTAGTATTTGCATATATCCTATACATACCTTCCCATGTACTTTAAATCATCTCTAGATTACTTATAATATCTAATACAATGTAAATGTGATGTTAATAGTTGTAAATACAATGTAAATGAAATGTAAATAGTTGCCATTACAGGGCAAATTGAAGTTTCACTTTTTGGAACTTTCTGGAATTTTTAAAAATATATTTTTGATCTGTAGTAGGTTGAATCTGCAAATAGGAAAGTAGATAGCTACAGAGTGCTGATTGTACTGACAAACTGCTCCCCTTAAAATATTTTTTTCAGTGTAAAATACCTTCAACAGTAAAGACAATAATTCCACTCCCTCCTTATCCCCATTACATGGGTGAATAGAGCAAAAGAATGCTGTCTCTTTAACAAATTACTGGAAAATGCAAACATTATCAGGGCATTCCCTTCGTAAAGCTAGATAACCTGAAGGCCAAGGTCATTTAAAGGAGTCTGTGAATGACATCAGGTGGAAATGGCCAGGGTTGGAGCACATGGCAGAGGCTCCCCAGGCACCGTGATTATAAGCAATAACTTTGTATTTGTTTTCTTCATTATACCTTGGAAATAGCTGTCATAAAGTCACTTATTGCCAGCTGCTTTCGTGTTTATAACTACAACTCCACGCAATATAAAACAAACTATTACACAGCCATGAATAGGAGCAGTCCTCTTGTAAACTTTATATTTTCCAAGAAGACAGATGGGTTACTTCCACCGTGAATTTATATGGATGCAAAATGTCAGAACCAGCAAAGGGAAAAAAAACCTGCCTTTTGCCTGAGCTTGCTTGAGTGACTGGTAGGAATGTTTTGCTAGAAACTATATGTATATAAAAATGAGAACTAGTCCCCATAAACCCACTGAACCCAAAAGAATGTGTGTTCTGTTCCCAAATGTCTACATCTGTAAACTCCTTTTACGCAGAAGCAAAGGGAAGAAACAAAGGTTAAAACCAAAAAAGAAAAAAAAAAATCTTTTCCATTTTTATAGCAAACCAGTGGTGCGATATGGAAACTCCTACTGAAATAAAATATTCCTAATAGGATGCTTTTTTCCCATAAACTTGACCACCTCTAATTTTGAAATTATCTGTCTCCATGTCTTTCTCAAAATTAAATATATGTACCAGGCTCATTCTACACCCTTGGCAAGACGAAGGGAGGATGAGGGGATGGCCTTAGGTGCCCCTTTCTTGGGTGGAGCTGGGGAAGATGAGATTAATGACCATCACCTCAGATCCCCTGAGAAGTAAATTATCCACTTGAGACTGAAAGGCCCACAGCCACGGTGGGGCCAGACTCTTTCTGCACAGAGGGGCCTTCCTGGCCAAAGAAGGGGCCAGGATGACAAGGAAGCCCCCTGTGCATATAGTACTGAGGGACCAACGTGCTGCGGGAAAGAGCCCAGGGCTGTAGGCAGAGCTTTGGAGGACTTAGGGTCCCGGAACTTCCCTCAGCGTGCTGGAAAGGACACCACCATCCTTCACCATCTGTGCCCCTGCCAGAGGCAGGCACCCCTACACAGCCACGACTGTCATGGGGATGCCCTTGGGCAGTTGCGCCCACTTTGCCAGTGCACTCAGAGCACAAGGAATTGGGGATCAGGCACCTCCAGGGCAGCCCCTATCTGATATCTGATCAGTTAGGGATGTGGAGGCGTCCCACTCCTGCATCCTTGCCCTGGAGGGGACAAAGCAGAGCTGTGATCTGCATTATCTGGCAAGAATCACTGGGGGACTTTGCCGTCACCTAGGACTAAGCCTGAGCCCCACCCTCCTCTTCTGACCTCAGTCTTCACATCTCGCACCTATTTTATTTTCCCCTGGGAGTTTCCTAACAGATTCCCTTCCCCCAGATCCTCACCCCAGAGTCTGCTTTTGGGAACCACTGCAGACATTTATTATTGTCATTAAGCTTGATGTGGCTGCAGAAGAACTTCTACAGTGAAATGAACCTGCAAGCTAATTTTGGGGAGAAGCTCAGAGGAAACGGAGCCCATGGTCACTTCTGTTCAGTCTTGGTGAAAGGAAGAAGAAAAAGCAGGTGAATTCTTTAAAGCAGCAAGAAGGAAGAAAGAACATTTTTAAGACCACGAGTAACAAGAACAGAGACCTGGCTCAAAGCCAAGGAGGAGAGAATGACCGTGCAGGGATGAGGCAGTGGTCCTGGGACTTTCTGTCTCCCGCGCTGAGGGCAAGGCTCCATAAAGAATGTGCACCAATGGGATGGGGAGGGAGGTGGGAGGGGGATTCAGGATGGGGAACACATGTACAGCCATGGCTGATTAGTGTTAATGTATGGCAAAATCCACTACAATATTGTAAAATAATCAGCCTCCAAGTAGAATAAATTAATCAAAAATATAAAGTAAGGCTATTAATTGAAAAAAAAAAAAAAAAAGAATATGCACCACATAAATAGTAGATAAACCCAAGTAGAAGTTATCATCTACTCATGTGAAAGGGAAAGTGTTAGTCACGTCTGACTCTTTGTGACTCCATGGACTGTAGACCGCCAGGCTCCTCAGTCCATGGGATTCTTCAGGCAAGAACACTGGAGCAGCTTGCCGTGCCCTCCTCCAGGGGATCTTCCTAACCCAGGGATCCAGCCTGGGTCTCTTGCATTGCAGGCCGACTCTTTACCATCTGAGCCACCAGGGAAGCCCAGCTACTCCGGGGTTGAAGTCAATCCTTGACTTCCTTAATGATAAGTTGTATCTCTACATCTTTCTTAGGAATAAAGTTGAAGATTTGACTTCCAAAGGAAACATTTAAGAAAATCTATTAATAGCAAACAACCACAAAATGAAAAACACAGATGACCTCATTGAGGAGCAGCCCCAAAGCCTTGACACGATGGGGTGGTGAGGCGATACTTTCTAATAGTCTCTGCATGGATTGGGCACAATGGATATAGCAACTCAACCACTTCTCACCCAAACCCGTGTCTCCACTCTTCTTCCAAGAATCCCTGATCTGTTAACAAACCAAACAGCCATGAGAAGGGAGGGAGGTAATACACAGTCAACAATATTTCCTGAAACACCATGGAAAGAAACGGATGCCAGGGTATCCAGGAGGATCCACTATCGGCTTCTCCTCTGTGACCTAAGCAAAAGGACAGAAATAAAGATGCCATCTAATAAATGCTAAATCTTCCTAGATGTTTTTACATGGCCTTTGCTCTCAAAAGAAGCCTGAGAAGAGGCATTATTATTATCTCCAGAGAGAGTGAGGACGCTCCCCAAAGTTATACCATGGCTAAAAGGAAAAGCTCAGACAGTTCTGATCTTCTGGCTGAAAATTCTAAGCACCTTCTACTGCAGAAGAGTCCATGAGGTCCCTGGAGAAGAATCCACCTTAAAGCACCCCTGGTCCTTGAGGAAGGACTGGTTAGAGGCAAGAATTCTTTTTCCACATCAACAGAGGATGAAAACCCTCCCAGGCACTAGCTACCAGATCTCACCAGTATTAAAGCTGCCATCTAATTAAACATTAGTGTCACGGTGTCCCTGAAGATTAGGACATTTTGAGAACCACTGTGTTATTTTATTCTGTTCCCGCCACTGCACCAGACAAACATAGTCCAGGTTGCACCCTTCTCGTGCCCAGCAGACTTCTTCCCTGGGATGCACTGAGGTCCTCCTGTGTGCATCCATCACAGACCGTATCATTAGAGAGGGAGCAGACGGCTAGATTACCAACACATATGTGGGTTTTCTGCCTGCAGGATTTCTTGAAACCTCTGTTCCATCTCTTCAAATGTCAGCATGTTCTCTTCACAGATTGGGCAATTCCACTTCAGCCCCTCTACAATTTCATGGTATGAACCTGAAAACACTACACAGAAAAAGAGATGGGTTTTCACAGGTACCTTAAAAGTCAATTCTATGTGCAAACACCTGACTCTCTTTCCTATGTATGAGAGTTAGGTGAGATTCTCTTGACAGTTGCTTGGGACCTAACCTACAGTGTGGTTTGTAAAGAATAAGGACTTTAAATAAAATGAGTTATGATTATGCAGCTTGAGTCAATATGTAAAGGTAATACATTCTTCTTTCCTTAGTCACAAAGGAAGACATTAATCAAGCCTAATGCATGCTTTATATTTAACAAGGGAATTAATTAGGGGATAATGACTAAGAAAGAGGTGTCTGCAGAACACACGCTACAGGAATGACTAAAGAAAAAGAAAGAAAGGAAAAGAAAAAAGGAAATTGACTGTAGTCAAACTTCCCAAGTTTAGGAATTGATATTCATGGCCTGAAAATGGCTGTGGTTTTTGGACCATCAATAATAGTGAAGACTTTTATCAGCTAGAGTCTATTATGGAAATGAGCAAAAATAATAGGACAAGGAGCAGCCAGTCTGCAGGGAGACGTCTGACAACTTAGGCCCCAGGAGGTGGGTTATTTGTAGACATTTCCTGGTGATCACCACATTAATCCAACCAGAATTATCTGAGAACAAGGAAGGAAGCAGGCATCTGGCCTTTCATTGTACACATGAAGGTTCAGTGTTGGCTCCTGTAATAGGAGGTGAGCAAACCAAGTTTTGCCAAATGTGACACACCTGTGATTCACTAAAAAATAGTCAAGACTAAATTCTGTTCCACTCTCAGGGAGTTAAATAGCGTAGGCATTGGGTCATCATTACTGTTACAGAGGCAATGAGGAGATCATACGTGATGGATGGATAGATGCATGGATGGATGGAAGGGCTGAGGGTGGCAGACGGAAGGACAGATAGATAAAAGAATGGAGGGAATCATTTTGGATATAGAGGTGGATACTCTCAAGCTGCCACTAGCTCTGGTAGACTTTGACTTCACCAAAAGTTTAACAAAGTGAATGACTTAATTTTTAACCACAATGTTATAAACACATCTTTCCTAAGGATAAACAAAATAAAAGCCATCCATAACAGGTTGTTAACCTGTCTCAGATAAAACGTATTGCCGCCAAGAGTTATGTTGCTTTCAAGTGTGTGAAAGAATTTCTTCCCACCACTTTCCCTCTCCCTCAGTGTTACTGTTTCTTTTCTTCCTTTTTTTGGGGGGGTGGGGTGTTGAAAGTGGAATGCATCCTCACGTGGAAAATGATAGTTTCATCAGTAAGAGATGTCACTTGATGTAACTGAGCAATCCTTTTGAGGACATAGCAAGAAGCCAAAGATTCTGTATTAGGGATTTATTTCACCCGAGTTACAAAGAGCTGTCCAAGGTTCCTCTACTCCATGAAAAGCAGTAGTTTCACAACCAGCATTTCACCATGTGATCTCTAGTGCATATCTAATTGCGGAAACTATAAGTGATACCTTTTTGGCACACATCACACTCCTGGCATTCAGTGTTCCTGTTAGAAGCACAGATCTCTCAGAGGTGTACTGTTCCCGGCGGTGATCTGTTCCCAGTGGCCCACACATTGTTCCTGTCTCCACCATCATTGATAGGCTTGCCCAGGCTTCATATGAAATTCTCCCAAGATGAAGAGTGCACTGGTTCAGAAAGTACATGGACCAATGATTCTCAAATGTCAACATATGTGTATCCACTCACAAGAGCATCTTGCTGAAATGGAAATTTGGCTGCAGTCGACCTGGGGCAGGCTGAGATTATGCATTTCTAACAGCCTCCCAGGTGATGCTAATATGGCAAGTAACTACACCATAGTGCCCTTTCAAGTCCTACTTTTCAAGGTGACATTGCATAAGTTGAAACCTGAAAAAACCGGGAGGAAATCACTGGTTCCACTTAATACGGGCGTACCTGAAATGGCAGATTTCCGAAGCTCCACAGAAGGCAGCAATAAACCAGGGAGAGGCCAGATGATGAAGCCTCCGCTCTTCTGCAACCCCTTGTATTCTCCCACAAAACTGCTCTCTTCAAACACCCAACTCCTTTCATCCTGATAAACACACTTGCCCTTCTGCTCTCTGAATAGAATGTCAACATGAGTGTCCATTATTTCCGGGTGGGACTATTTTGTTGTTGTTGTTGCTTGTTTACTTCCATCTGTCCATGTCACTACTGTATTTTAGACCCACAGTCAAAGCATTACAGTTTGGACTAGGATAATCCTCACACATCACTGTGTAGACATGCCCTTAAGGAGGACCTTTCTTAAAACGCAGATTCTGATTCAGTAGGTCTGGGTTGAGAGTGCGTCTGCATTTTAACAGCTCCCAGATGATACCTATGCTGCTGATCTTGGGACTCTCCTCTGAGGGGCAAGCATTGAGGCCATTACTCAAGGACTTTCATACTCTGACCCCTCTGCTCATTTTGACATCTAAACCAGTAAAACTCATTATGCTGCAAACAACAGGCAACTTAACTCCAAGTAGCACTCAAAATGAAAAAAAAAAAAAAAAAGCAATCTTTTATAATTTAAAATTTTCAGTGATATGTGTAGCTTTACAGGTAAGTCTTTTTTTTTAATTTTTATTTTTACTTTATTTTACTTTACAGTACTGTATTGGTTTTGGCATACATTGACATCTTGATCCAGCCTCTCAATGATATCTTCAATTATTATAGTAAGTGGCTGCTTGATTTAGGCTAATTTGCTGGTGTGAATCACATGCATGTACACATGTAGCAGCTGTGAACATCAGCTACCTGATGAAGAGGAAGTCACCTAGTACATGAGGTGCTTTATTTTCTGCTAAGACAGAAGTTAAGGTATCCCTTCTTGTCAAAATTGCAAGTGGACATTTTCTTGGGTTGAGAGGAATGCCTTGTGGAAAGACATCTGAGACTGTTTCCGCTGTAAAGACTTATGATTTAGTGATGCAAAAAAGTTCTAAACACTTGCTCAAAATTAGAAAGCATGGATTATTAAGGACTAAAAAAAAAAACAAAAAAACGCATGAACATATGAATTCTTTTGCCTTTAGACTGAATATAAAATTATATTTTTTTATAATTGAAAGAAGTTCCACCTGAACTCATTCCCTGAACTCTCAACCCAATATTCACTTCTCCTTTCCAATCACAGGTGAAGGTTCCCTTTGCACCATTTCTTCCTCTTCTATATCTCTACCTCCATTATTTCCTGGGTTTGATTTGCTAAAGTGAAGCTATCCTTAATGAGGCACACTGGACCACTCTCATAGGACTGAAGCTCCTCATCAATAGCTTCAGAAAAATTTGGAAGGAGAAGGAAAGACAAGACAATGCTTTCCTTAGCTATGGTGAATTTCCCTCAGTTGGTCACGAGTCTTTCCATTCAGAATTCTAAAGTTGTCTGGAATCTTGACCCTCATTTTCATTTTTTTTTTTTTAATGTGGAGCAACACTTCCCCAAAAAAGTTTTATATTCCTGAAGAAATGTCATGACATTTTACATTCTGCAGTGAATGCACAAGCTCAGAAGATTATGCTGATGTGATGGTGACTCTGCTATCACTTCCAGGAACTGATATATAGAAGAAAAATGCAAATATGTTCACTAAATGGAATCAAGAAAAGGTGCTTGTTTATAATTACAGATCTTAATTCTATTTTCTCCTCTTGAATGATAATATACACTCTTTTCTAGTTACTTACAGTAAGGGATATTTTTGGAAAATTATTAGGAATGCAGATGTGAACATCTTTGGGTATATTTTATTAGGGAGATTTTTAAGTCTGTAATGACTAGCTTATGATATTTTATGAGCTTTCATAAATGGGTCATTTGTCCAGATAAGAAATTTAGTTATAGAATGAACATAGAGTTATATTTGGATCTTAATTACATAGGCCAGAACCACTCTCAAAGTCATTAGACATAATAATTCCTAAGCTTCTTAGAAGAATGGACTGATTAGGGGTGATCTCACTGAGGCCATTTTCTGATTTTAGGAGGCCTGAAATTCTACTCTCAGATTTCTCAATAATTTAAATGGTGTAGTGTCTGTGCTAAGATCTCAAAGAGCTGTCAGTTTCCAGGAGGAAAACAGAGTCTGGGTCTACAGAGGCCCCGCAATTTCTGAAAATTGATGCAGGTATCTGGATAAATCAATAAAATGGAAATTATCTTAGACAAAGTTGTTTTTTTTTTTTTAACCTGCACTGTGCTGATGCTTTGTTCACTTTGATGTTTTAGTTACGACATTATAACTTAATGACAAAACATAGCATGGTCAAGAGGCAATATATAAAGGGTATTAATTAACTCTAATAAAGTGGGTTGGATTTTCTTCCCTTCTTGATCTTTTCTCACCTTATTTCAGTTTTTTTAATAGTGTAAGTGCAAAACTAAATCCCCTCAAACTTGTTTAACCTCTTCTTCACAGGTCATCAACTGTCTCATTAACACAAATAAAATTATAGGTTGTTTTGAAGCTCCACTGGTAGCAACCACTAATATTATTCACAGCTCTTTTTCCAAGGCAGTTGTGCCCTTGGGAACACAATGAGGAACTCATTACGATTGATTCAGCATCTGAATTTTTCGGGCATTCTTTGTCACCCATCTGACAGACAGCATTAGGAACGGTGGTAGAGGCAGGTGGAGAGTGTCGGGAGGTGCTGAGAACCTCCACGCGGCCACAGGTGTGCCAAGAGGCACAAGAATACCCACAGTGGCGCCAGCATAGACATTTCCAAGCGCACTCCTGTCACGCTGTGCAGCACCCAGGATTAACCCCTCTGGACCCATCCTCCTGCACACTGGCATTACATTTCAGCAAGGAGTAGATGGGCTTTATTGGTTAGAAAATGAAAGATAAGCTTGTATGGATAAACACTGATGTTTCACATTAGGCCATATTTTTCTCACAGCTCCATATGGAGTCAAAAACTCAACTGTAGTCAAAGCATAAAATCATAACAATTTTTAGAGGAAATGTGAAACACTAGCTAAGTAATTTGAGGACAGTTCTAATACCAACTTATTAGGCTAAATGTCATTGTGAAGTTAGAGGAGGTTGTGTTTTTCTACAATATCTATTCAAATCCATGTGATCATCATGTTATCCTATATTTTCAAGAAAATTTAATAAAGCATCTCTAGCAGGATGTCGTTTTTAAAAATTTGCTTGAGAAGAGGGACGGGATAAGGGGATGTGAAACAGGATTATCAAAATTTTAATTTTTTTTTTCATTAACAGAAAAAATCAGTTCTGGCAAATTTTTAAAGTAAACCAGTTAACAAAGTAAAAGCAGCAATACTATATGTTAAGATTATTAAGATTATCTTTACCCAAAATTCAGACTAACAACCAAGGGAAATTTCAAATTGCTGAAATATTTTTCTAAGAAAGGTGAATCGTGATTTCTAAACAGTTTCTGTTTTGGAGTATTGTCCAGGTTGAAATTTGGTTTTAAATACCTTTCTTTGTGTGTGTGTGTGTGTGTGTGTGTGTGTGTGTGTGTATACAGCCTGGAGGCAGTGAGTTCATATGAAGTATCCTAATCAGATATTCAACCTCCACAGATGGCTCCATCAATCATTTCAACTATCAATATTGAATCAAAGGAGATATTAGAAATAATTCTTCACTGGTAAAATGAGAGGCGTTCAGCATATGTAGTTGGCCAGAGAAGCTGTAAAGGTACCATCACCTTTGCATGAGAGGTGCATAAGAATCAAGCAATTCAAGCACCTAAAAGCTTGGGAGCCAAGCCAGTATCCACAGCTCTGTCCAGGGTTACAACCACACTGAGTGGATGAGTCCATGGCCCGATCTGCCTTCAGCACTGGTTGCTCAAATGATATTTACCTGTAAGGGATTTGTTGGATGTCTGCAGCTGGAGGGGTGTCACTCAGCTTACGGGGTAAGACTGGATGACCATTTTTGTGACTGCATGCTAATGGATGTTTGTGTGTGTAACAGCAGTCACCCTGAGGAGTACTTGTACTGTAACACAGATTTTGATATAGATACGAGTTATCAGCAGGAGATGTTCCTTTCTTTCTATTTTTCACCCCTACCAGAGGCTAGTGGGCTTCCCAGGTGGCACTAGTGGTAAAGAATCTGCCTGCCAGTGCAGGAGACACAGGTTGGATCTCTGAGTCAGAAAGATTCTCTGGAGGAGGGAATGGCAACCCACTCCAGTATTGTTGCCTAGAGAATCCCAAGGATAGAGGAGCCTGTCAGGCTCCTGTCCATAGGGTCGCAAAGAGTTGGACACAACTGAAGTGACGTACCACGCATGTACACTAGAGGCCAGTAATATTTGACAAACAGATTTAATGATTAGTGATAGAGCTAAAGGTTGCGGGCAGAAACAAGGAAACAAAGGTGGAGCAGATGCTGGTGGTACTGACTTGGGAATAGGCAAGAGGTGGCTAGGATTCCCCAAATACACCCAAGAAAGAAACTTAATGCAGGGGACACATGATTTTTTTCCGTTTCAATCAAGTTACACTATCAGCTCAAAAATTAATGCTACCATAGAGTATACTTCTCCTTGTCAGGATCCATTTAATAGCAGTAAGAACTAGCAAGCTAGAGGTACTCAACAGTTCTATTTCTAGGTTGGATGTTATTTTGTTTATTTCATTACATTTAATCACATCTTTTGGCTAAGAATTTTCTTTTGCTTACAAGTATCTTTGCTATTTCCCAATTATTTTTTATTAATCTATTTTCAATCTTTCAGAGAAATGAAAAGGAAAGAAGAATGAGGTATTTTTAAAAGAAGAGTGAGAGCAAAAGAGAGGAACAGACCCAGACAGAGACAAAAAATCATAGGGGCTGGATATTAACATCCAATTTAATATCCCAAGTTCTGAGGCTGCACTCCAGTTTATTTCCTAAGCTCAACTAGTTATCACTATACATAATTTGGCTGGTAGAAAATTACACTGACGCTGTACCCGTGGCCCCTTAAAGGTCCCTGTTCCTTGCACACCACTGCCTTGTCATCGCAGGCTGCTGAGACTCTCTGGCCAGGATGGACAAAGAAAGGAAGGTGACAGGAATCAGGCGGAGCGATTCTGAGACGTACTATGTACTCTATGCAATCTGTCAGGGGGTCTCATGGGCTTGAGTCCTCACTCTCCAGAACAGTAACCTGTTCAATAATGCACCTGCCTTGGCTTCCTGCAACTTCCTTTATTATTCCCCAGTCTCCATATCAGTGGGTCCTAGCATTACCTGCAGAATTAACTGCACGTCCTCACCGTCTCACCATGTGAGCTTCTGAGGAAACCCAGACTCCCACCTGTGCTAACAGGCATGTGCACTCTTCTCAGTGCCCACAGTAAGCACCCGATTTGAACAAGTCATCTTTCTTCTCCCAGAGACATGAACCAATAGCCCTTTCCCTTTATTGCTATCTCTGCATTCTATTGCCACACCCTAGGTTTGCTGCTTGGCAGAATTACAGACTGCAGCCTTGTGACTCCTGGAACTGCATATAATCACTATTCAAAGGGGGAAAAATGAATTGCAAAATTAAAGCCTTCCCCACAATTTGATATACAGAAAACAAAGGCAGGGAAGGACACAAGTGGAAACTTAGGGAAGCTTGATGCCTATCATGGTACAGGAAGTCCCCGAAATACGAATGAGTTCCATTTCAAGAGAGCATTTAGAAGTCTCATTTGTCTGTAAGTCCAACAAAGACAGCCTAGGTAACCAGCTAATACAATTGGCTGTTGAGTACTATACTGTAATAGGTTTACAATACTTTCCACACACACATACACACACAAAACGTTAAAAAAAAAAAAAACACAAAAAGTAAACATTTTAAATGTTATAGTACAGTACCTTGAAAAGTACAGTATTTCATGCCAGACACACACATGAAGTGAGTTACATGACTGTACATGCAAACACGTGTTCACTTCTTTGAAAGTTTGCAACTTGAAGGTTTGTATAGGGGACTTACTGTAATTAATCAGGAAAATAACGTATGCATATCATGCATCATTTGATCCTGAATAGAGGTTATATTATGGTTCCCAGGTGGCGCTAGTGGCAAAGAACCTACCTGCCAATGCAGGAGGGATGTAAGAGATGTGGCTGCTACCCCTAGGTTGGGAAGATCCCCTGGGGGAGGGCAGGCAATCCACTCCAGTATTCTTGGAGTGGACAGAGGAGCCTGGCAGGCTACAGTCCATGGAGTCACAAAGAGCAGGACACAACTGAGGCAACTTAGCACAGAGAGAGATTATATTTTTTCACAAAGGCTCAAAGACCGTCCATTTGTACAGAGTTGATCTATGTCCCCAACCAGAATTAGCTTCCATGGAAGCTTTAACATAATAATAAAAAATTGATTTTGTTGTAGCTTTATCAGTTGTAAATAAGAAAATTTACAGAAATGAGGCTAAGTGTATTAATATTGGGATAGTCAACAAGAAAAGATGTTAGAAATAATTCATTATAGGCAAAAATGAGTGGTGTTCAAAATATATAGTTCAAGTTGAAGAAATAAAGATTAGCTGACTGGCTGATCTGATGGCAAGTATTCACTGTGAGACAAAAGAAACTTCCCTATAGCAGAACAGATAAAATGACACTATTTTCACAAACCAGCTTGTTTCACCTTTTAAGAGATTCTCTCTGGATTTCCTTTGCCAGACATACTCAAGGATAAATAGAAACATGAGTCTCAGACAAATATTTACAAGTCGTGGCACCACAGGGCTCTCTCCTCCCTGTAATGTTTTGTGTATTTATATGGAGACATGCTTGCAGCGGCTGAAAGATGTCGTCTCTGGAGAGGAAGGGTCAGAGGTCACCTTTAATGTGGTTTTATTCCACTGATCTCAGTGGCTGGATAGGAAGGAGAGCTTTCGTTTAGTGCTCTGATTCACTTCTGGCAGTGAGTCCTCGTGATTTGCCCCTTCATGGTTTTAAGGTCAAAAGAAAGACGAGAAGATGTGGCTTGCATGAAGTGGATAACAAGCAGAGACTTAAAAAGCCAAGAACTGTTACAGAAACATGTATTTTTAGTTTGTTAGGTCTGGTTCCAACAGCTAGTGAATACTACCAAGGCTGTAAGCTATAATCAGATAAATGCCATCAAATACTCTAAGGACGTCAACTGCACAGCGAGACCTGTCATGTGCCTGGACCCGGGACCAGGAGGTTAAGCTGAGGTTTGTCATAAACTCTGCAGCAGAGTGCATTCCCATCTAAATCCTACATTCTCCAAGAGGACACTCTGCCTGTGGCATTGCAGGGGCGACTTTTTTTTTTTTTTTTCTTAAAATAAATTTCTACTTTCCCATTCATGAGATCCCTGAAATCTTCCACAATTCCTTCATTGTTCCTGTCTTGCACTGCCTAGGAGTTTGGGGTTTTGTTGTTTGTTTTGATTTTTGTTGTTGTTTGTTTTTTAATTCAGTAAATTTAAATGGCCACACTGGGTCCAATGTCTTAATGGAATATTTGGAGGTATGACTGCTGTGAAGCTGGATTTGGGGTATCATACACTGGGCTGAGCGATCTTAGGGTCTTGCTGTTGCTAATTAGCTGTGAGACCCTGAGGAAACCACTTGATGTTTTTCTGGGTCTTGTGGAAAATGAGAAAGTTACACTTGCTAGTCCATTAAGGTCTTTCCTGACCTGATGGTCTGTGAGTCTAGAATTCACAGCTAACTAGCCTTGAGCATTTACCCCATTGCTGTGCAGTATTCCCGAAGGAGTATATGGATCACTCACTTAATTCTCACCACCGGCCTGTAAGGTGGGCACTATTTTTATTATTGGCCGCATTTCCTGAGTGAGGAAACTGAGGACCAGAGAGCTTCAGTGTCTTCTGTGAGGTCACCCAGCCAGTGAGTAGACAAGCAGGAACTGACAAGGCATTCTGCCCTCCTTTTTTATTTATTTACTTTTCTTTTAAAAGTATTTATATATTATTTTAATTTTTTAAAAGTTTATTTAAGTGTAGTTGGTTTACAATGCTGTGTTAACTTCATCTGTACAGCAAAGTGACTCAGTTACACACACACACATACACACAGACACACACACCCAGACACACACATCTTCTTTTTCAGTCTTTTCCACTATGCTTTGTCACAGAATATTGACTGTAGCTCCCTGAGCTCTACAGCAGTACCTTATTGTTGACCTGTTAGCAGAGGACATCCTCCCCGCCAGGCTGGCCTGCCTCTCAAGCCACCTCTGACCTTTATGCTACCCCAGGAGTGAAAGGCCCAGAGCTGCATTGTGTCTCAGCAGGTCCCTGTTAAAGCAGACACTGAACCTAGGATTTTGGAAGCAGTGTTTCCGTTGGAAGATGGTTTCAGAAGAGCCCTGAGGTGGCAGTGAGCAAGCCCAGGAAGAGAGGAAAGCCGCACATGTATTGCTGCTACACAAATCAGTGTTGCTGTTGTTGTTGCTAGTCACTTGGTCATGTCCGACTCTTTGTTGACCCCATGGACTGTAGCCCATCAGGCTCCTGGGATTGCCATGGGATTCTCCAGGCAAGAATACTGGAGTGGATTTCCATTTCCTTCTCCAGGGGATCTTCCTGACCCAGGGATCGAACCCAGGTCTCCTGCATTGCAGGCAGATTCTTCATCATCTGACCTACATGGAAGTCAAGAGGCTGCTAACTGGGCAACAACACTCGTTCCTGCAGGGGGCGCTCTGAGCAAGTGCGTGGACCACAGCTTGGCCTTTGCACTGAGGGTGACTGGGAGAGGGTATTTCCTTCCCCAGGTCCCATCCTAACACGCTAACTCTCTGAACATCTGTTCGGCCTGCACTCGAACCAAGAATGACCGGTCAGCCATAGAGCGACCAGGTCTGAGCTGCAGGATGCCTTGAGCAAGAACAGGAACCGGCTGTCACATCCTGGGTAGGCTGAGTGGCAAGGGCAGGGCACTGACAGCATCTGCCAGACGCAGCCTGGAAGCAAAGCCGCCAGCACGCTGGGGTAGGTCATTTTGCTCTAGACTTTGGCCTGTGAACAGGCTAATCACCTATGCTGACAGCTACCTAGGCTCAAGAGTTACTACGGGGGCAAATAGCCTTGCTTACTCCCCTCCAAGGATCTCTGCCAACCAGGCTCCTGCCTGGTGGGAGGGAAGAATCCTAACTCAGTCTCTTGTTTGGTTTAATTCAAGATAGGACACATCCCATGATTTATAGGAGGCCCAGGATACTTAATGAGCTTGATCTGTGCCTTCAGCTAAGGGCATCTCCTGGTGCTCAGCTGCTATCGATTAAAAATACATGCTGGCTTTGTTTATTCTGGACAATTTGTTTGTCTTCTGTATGAAGGTTCAGTTAGCTATCAGGGAGGTTTTTGAGTTCGGTTGCCAAGACTAGTGAAGTCTGGAGAGGTGCAAAATGATATATGCTTGCCCTTTCTGAAGGCATTTAAAAAATATTTTAAGCAAAACTTTTCCTCTGTTAATTAAAGAATAAAACCCAGTTTGAGCTCATTACTTTGTAAGATAACATTTTACCAGTAAGAGACATTCCCCAAGGACTCTAATAAAAAGAACAAATATATTCTTATAATATGATTAATCCACATTAAAGATTCTCTTATGAAAGAAGGTCAGTGAGACTCCTTTGGAAGGATTCTTAGCTTGGAGCCAGGAGGTCAAGGGTTGTTACTATTTGACATTTATAGACCTGGCAGCAGCAGATGATGAAGTATTTGAGTGAGCAAACTGGACATGACCTAACAGCCCAATAAAACAATGCTGGCCACTTGCGCTGAGCACCGCAATCATGTAGTCATCTTATCCTCCCATTAGATTGCAGGTGATTCAAATGAAAATGACAACTGTAACATCAGACCACCTCACCGGGTCCTAGGAGGATAAAATGACCAAATTCTGGCAACTTAAGGGAAGAAGGATGCAGCAGTGAATAGACCTCTCAAGGCCGGAAGGGACAAACCTCTTCTTTCGGAACCCATGTTCTCTTGGATAGCCAGACAGTAGATCACTCTTTATAGTCTTTCATTGAGCTCATCATCACGGACTCCTTGAACCTCAGCATGTGCCAGACACTGAGAAGTGCTGACCTCATTTGGGTGAGCAAAAGCAGGCAGGCCCCTACTCTCAACAACTTCAAACTCTGCCAGGAAAGGATAATTAGATGAAGGTAGCACACCAGTGTGAAAGTGCAACTTTAAGAGTTTAGGGGAAAGGGAAATGTAAGACAAGAGAGTGTGCAGTTGGCAATTTGAGCTGATTATGAAGGTCAGGGTAGAGAGATTTCACTGACGCAATGACATGAGTGCTAAGATCTGCAAGATGAGGAGGAATTAACTAACTAAGAAGTGTAAAGGAACAGCTTTCCTATGAAAGGAATGTATGTGCAAAGGCCCTGCATTGGGGAAGGCAACAGGAATTAGAATGGGCTGGAGCTCAGACTCCAAGAGACACATGGCACACAATGAGGGCAGAAAGACTGAATTAGGGTTTTTTTTTCTTACCCTAAGCAGCATCTCATTTAAAAGTATCTTCTTCTCACTCCTGGAGGCTATCCCACATTGCTGGGCTGGTTTTAGCGTAAGGTTCCTTTCTGTAGTCTGAGGTNCTCAGACTCCAAGAGACACATGGCACACAATGAGGGCAGAAAGACTGAATTAGGGTTTTTTTTTCTTACCCTAAGCAGCATCTCATTTAAAAGTATCTTCTTCTCACTCCTGGAGGCTATCCCACATTGCTGGGCTGGTTTTAGCGTAAGGTTCCTTTCTGTAGTCTGAGGTGTTTAAGAGCTAAATGTGTGTGTGTTTGGTTGCTCAGTGGTGTCTGACTCTTTGTGACCCCCTGGACTGCAGCCCATCAGGCTCCTCTGTTCATGGAATTCTCCAGGCAAGAATACTAGAGTGGGTTGCCATTTGCTCCTCCAAGGGGATCTTCCTGAGCCAGGAATCCACCCTGCATTTGCTGCATTGGCAGGTGGTTTCTTTACCACTGAGCCACCTGGGAAGCCCTTTGAGGGCTGAGACAAGACGATTTGTTTTTGCCTTTTCTGAACTTAGCATCGGAACTGGCTCAATCAGTCTCTTCTTAAATTTTGTTGAGATAAAATTGACCGTTTAAAAGTGTGGTTGTTAGTACATTCACAAACTTGTATAAGCATCACCACTACCTAATTCCACAACAATTCCACCATGCACAAAAGTCCTCCCATGGAACTTCCCTGATGGTCCAATGACCAAGACTGGATCATGCTCCCAACACAGGGGACCGGATTTTAATGCTCAGTTAGGGAACTAGAGCCACATGCCACAACTAAGAGTTTGCATGTGGCAACCCAACTCTCTGTGACCCCATGGACTGTAGCCTACCAGGCTCCTTCGTCCATGGGGTTTTCCAGGCAAGAGTACTGGAGTGGGTTGCCATTTTCTTCTCCAGAAGAACCTGCAGGCCACAACAAAGATCAAAGATCCTTTGTGCCACAACTAAGGCCCAGCACAGCCAAACAATTAAACAAATAAATAATGGTTTTTTAAAGCCCTCCTATTTGTTAGCCGTCTCCCCCCCATTCTACTCTCTCCTTGTGTCTAACAACTACTAATCTATGTTCTAACTTTGGATGTGCCTATTATGGACACTTCATGTAAATGCTATCAGACAGTATGTGGCCTTTTGTGTTTTGGATTCCTGAGCTTAGCATAATATTTTTATGGTTCAATCACAGTGTACCATGCATCAATACTTCATTTTTATGATAATGATATTCCATCAGAATAGAATAACATTTCATTGTATGAATATACCACATTTTGCTTATCTTTTCATCAGGTGGTAGACATTTATGTTTTCACTTTTTGGCAAATATGAACAATGGTGCTATGAAATTCATGTACAAGTTTTTGTATAAATACCTGTCTTCAATTCTTTCCATTATATGTAGGATTAGAATTGCTGAGTTATATGGTACCTCTGTGTTTAACTTTTTAAGGGAACTTCAGACTGCTTCCCATAGCAACCTGCATTATTTTGTGTCACTGCTGCTGCTGCTGCTAAGTCGCTTCAGTCGTGTCTGACTCTGTGCGACTCCATAGACGGCAGCCCACCAGGCTCTGCCGTCCCTGGGATTCTCCAGGCAAGAACACTGGAGTGGGTTGCCATTTCCTTCTCCAATGCATGAAAGTGAACAGTGAAAGTGAAGTCGCTCAGTCGTGTCCGACTCCTTGCGACTCCATGGACTGCAGCCTACCAGGCTCCTCCGTCCATGGGATTTTCCAGGCAAGAGTACTGGAGTGGGGTGCCATTGCCTTCTCCAATTTTGTGTCACTAGTGATATACAAACATTCCAGATTTTCTATATCCTCCCCAACATTTATTATTCTCTGCCATTTTGAGTACAGGCATCCTAGAGCGCGTGAAGTGGCATCTCATTTTGGTTTTGCTTTGAATTTTCTTAATGATGCTTAAGCATCTCTCCATGGTCTTAGTGGCCACTTCTGTATCATCGAATAGATGTTTATGCAAGTCATTCACCCATATTTAAAAACTGGATTGTTTGTCTTTTTGTTGTTGAGTGGGAGGAATGGACATTAGAACCCTTATCCGTTTTATGAATTGCCAGTATTTTATCCCAATCTATGCTATCTTTTTAACTTCTTGACAGTGTCCTTTGATGCACAAAAGTTTGCAATTTTAATGAAGTCCAATTTATTTATTTATTTTATTGCTTATGCTGATTGGTGCCATATTTTAGAAACTCTTTTCTAATTCAACATCACAAAGATTCATACCTATGTTTCCTTTCAAGAGTTTTATAGTTTTAGTTCTTATATTTAGGTTTCAAATCTATCTGGAATTATTTTGTTTATATAGGCTGTTAGGTAGGAGCCCAACTTTATTCTTTTGCATATGGATATACAATTGCCCCAGCACCTTTTGTGAAAAGACTATTCCTTTTCCATTGAATTGCCTTGCACCTTTGTGAAAACTTACTTGACCATTGGGCTTCCCAGGTGGTGGTACTGGTTAAGAACCTGACTGCCAGCGCAGGTGATATAAGACTTCAGTTTGATCCCTGGTTCAGGAAGATCCCCTGGAGAAGGGAATGGCTACCCACTCCAGTATCCTTGCCTGGAGAATCCCATGGATAGAGGAACCTGGCAGGCTATAGTCCATGGGGTCACAGAGTTGAACATGACTGAAGTGACTTAGCACATACTCATGCACATATGGATTATTTCTGGATTCTCAACTGTATTCTGTTTATCTATACATTTCCTTATGCCAGTATCACTGACTTGATTGCCATAACTTTGCAGTAACTATTAAAACTGGTAAGTCTGAATCCTCCAACTTCATCCTTCTCTTTGAAAATATTGTTTTGGCTAATTGAGTTATCTTGGTATTCTAGGTGAGCTTTAGAAACAGATTTTTCATGTCTAAAAAAGATAGGCAGTTGGAATTTTGATTAGTGATAGTACTGAATCTATAAATCACTTTGGGGAGTATTGCCATCTTATCAATATTAGGTCCTCTAATCACTGAACAAGAGATATCTTTACATTTATTAAATCTTCTTTAATTAATTTTAATAATGTTTTTATAGTTTTTAGGGAAAAAGTCTTACAGTTCCTTGGTTAAGTTTATTTAGAATATTTATTCTTTTGATGCCATTGTATTGACATTGTTTTCTTGATACTATTTTCAGATTGTTTTATTAATAGTATGTAAAAATATATCTGATTTTTGTATATTGATCTTCCATCATGAAATTTTGCTGAATTAATTTATTAGCTCTAATTTTTTGTTTGTTTGTTTCCATTGTTTTCTTTTTGGCAAATTTTTAAGGATTTTCCATATTTAAAACATACTATATGCAAGTAGAGTATGTTTGTATCTTTCCTTTCCAATCTGAATGAGCCTTTGTTTCTTTTTCTTACCTAATTGCCCTGGCTAGAATGTCCTTTACCATGCTGAACAGAAGTGATGAGCATGGATATCTTTTTTTTCACTCCTGATCTTTGTTGTTTAGTTGCTAAGTCATGTCTGACTCTTTCGCAACCATATGGAATGGGTTGTCATTCCTTTCTCCAGGGCATCTTCCTAATCCAGGCATTGAACCCATGTCTCCTGCTTGGCAGGAAGATTCTTTACCATTAGGCCACCAAGGAAACCCATTCTTGATCTTGTGAGATAATTATTCAGTCTTTTCCCATTAAGAAAGATGTTAGCTATAAAATTTTCACAGATGGACTTTCAATCATTCTCTTTTGAAAAACAAAATAATGAACACTTCTTTTTTTTAACCTTCCAAGATAGAAAATGAGTTTATTCCTAAAGACTAATACCAATGATTCTTTTTTGCTCATTCAGCTTTCTTGCTAAATGGTACTTTGTCCCAATCAATGTTTTCAAGCATGATTAATAAACAATTCACTAAAATCACTTGGAAACCTGACTTAAAATACAGATTCTTGTGTCTCTCCCCAGAGTATGCTGCCAAAATCTCTGAGTGTGAAGCCTCGGTACCTGCATTTTAACAAGCTCCCATGTGATTCCTGAAAAGAGAAAAATTAAAATGAACTGTTTTGTTTTCAAATAAATTTGGGAATACTGCCAGAATGCATATTAAAGACTGAGTATGCTGAAAAATGGTTGGATGGCATCACCATCTCCATGGACATGAATTTGAGTAAGCTCTGGGAGTTGGTGATAGACAGGGAAGCCTGGTGTGCTGCAGTCCATGGGGTTGCAAAGAGTCGGACACAACTAAGCAACTGAACTGAACTGATGCTGAAAAAATAAACCCACTTAAACCAGTAAATTTCAAATGTATTTCACTAAGAAAATTTGTGGGGAGGGGGGCATCAAATACCAATTAATCAAGTGGTATATAGCATTAAAATTGCTAGATAATCACTTTTCATAAATCTGGTAGTGGGGGAAAAAACACTTTCCCTATGCTTAAGGAGATCCAAACATCTATAAAGTCAGCTATCAATGAACGATGTCAATAGTAGGAAAGAAATGTGAACAATGGTTGGACCCTGTTCTTTTTGGCAAGACTAAAACTGGCCGAATACCTTGTTCATAAGTGTCTTTATAAGCACTGAGTATACACAATGTTCTGTGAAATGGGGAAAGGAAGAAGCATTTCTATGGAATAACAATGATGATGTAGATCTAATAACAGGATGGGAATGATTCAAAAAGGGCTTCCATGGCTTAATAGCAAAAAGACACATTCTAGCCTCCTCGGAGCCCTCCTGCTAATGTTCTCCTGCATAGGAGGGTCTGGTGGTCTGCTCTAACCAGCTGCAGAAGCTCCATCAGATTTAGATCTCATTCCTCAGCACATTCACAGTTGTCCCTTCTCTCTTTGCACATCTGCAGATTCCAAACAAGCTCACTTCTGATATCCTTGCTTTATTGGCATATTAACAGCCTTTCAGATGTCTTTGAATTAGTCAGTAGGCATCTGTTCTTCCTTAGCTAGAAGAGCATAGCCTCAGCACCCTGAAGCCACAGGGAGGGGAGCAACAGAGTACAAGGAACCCAAGGTCCCATTAGCTTCGCTCATGAGTCATGTTTGCTGTTTGGATATTTAAGGTGCCATTGTGTTCTCACATAAGGAGTCTCTCTGTAAAGATTCCTAGGATGTTTCCCCAGGGCTTGTGTTACCTAAAGAGCCTGGGGTGGGATCGCAGCCAACATTCCACACTTAGGAGCAGGACAGGCCTGTCCCTGAGCCCATACTGAGCATGCTCTAGATTCCATGTGGGGTTCTGGTCCATCTTTGAGCCCTCCTCCATGGTCTCTTCCAAACCCTCCCTTTGAGTCAGTAGGTCCTTCAGGTAAACTCCTGGCACCAGACTTGTAAACAAACTCCCCTTCTAGGGTAGCTTGTGGCAACCACTCTCTGATGACCACTGGCTTTGGCAAACCAGCCACAGGCATGTTGCTGCTGCTGCTGCTAAGTCGCTTCAGTCGTGTCCGACTCTGTGTGACCCCATAGACGGCAGCCCACCAGGATCTGCCGTCCCTGGGATTCTCCAGGCAAGAACACTGGAGTGGGTTGCCATTTTCTTCTCCAATGCATGAAAGTGAAAAGTGAAAGTGAAGTCACTGAGTCGTGTCCAACTCTCAGCAACCCCATGGACTGCAGACCACCAGGCTCCTCCATCCATGGGATTTTCCAGGCAAGAGCACTGGCCCCCAGGTATACCCTGGGCTCAATCTTTGTGCCAACTATTGAACTATTCCTTTCTATTGTTGGTGAGTTGAGGACCTGGGAGAAGAGGTTAGACTTGATGAGTAAAGCTTTAACTGTTAAGGGGTCTTTAATTGAAACTTTTAGAACACAGTTGAGTTCCCTGAATCATTTGTAGGGTAGGGAGAAAAAGTACAAATGAATTACTTTCTGGAAAAAATTTATATAATCTATCCCTTCATCTCTCAATGGACATTAGGTTGCTTCCATGTCTTTGCTATTGTAAATAGTACTGCTTTGAATGCTGGGGTATGTGTATCTTTTGAAATTATGGTTTCCTCAAGATATATGCCAAGGAGAGGGATTGCAGGGTCATACAGTAGCTCTATTTTTATAGCAGTTTTTTTTTAAGGAAACTTCAAACTTCTCTCCATACTGCCTGTACCAATTTACATTCCCACCAATAGTGTTAGGAGAGGTCCCTTTTTTTCCAAACCCTCTCCAGCACTTATTATTTGTAGACTTTTTAACGATGGCCATTCTGACAGATGTAAGGCGAAACTTCATTGTATTACAGTTTTGATTTGCATTTCTTTAATAATTAGGGATGTTGAGCATCTTTTCATGTACCTTTTGGCCATCTACACAGATGGATGAATAAAGAAGATGTTGTGTGTAACAACAAAATGTGGAAAACTCTTATAGGGATGGGAATACAAGACTCCCTGACCTGCCTCCTGAGAAAACTGCATGCAGATCAAGAAGAAACAATTAGAACTGGATATGGAACAATGGACTGGTTCAAAACTGGGAAAGGAGTATGTCAAGGCTGCATATTGTCACCTTGCTTATTTAACTTATATGCAGAGTACATCATGAAAAATGGTGGACTGGATGAAGCACAAGCTAGAATCAAGATTGCTGGGAGAAATCTCAATAACCTCAGATATGCGGATGATACCACTCTTATGGCAGAAAGTGAAGAGGAACCTCTTGATGAAGGTGAAAGAGGAGAGTGAAATAGTTGGCTTAAAACCCAACATTCAAAAAACTAAGATTGTGGCATCTGGTTCCATCACTTCATGGCAAATAGATAGGGAAAAAAATGAAAATAGTAACAGAATTTATTTTCTTGGGCTCCCAAATCACTGCAGATGGTGACTACAGCCATGGAATTAAGACACTTGTTCCTTGGAAGAAAAGCTATGACAACCCTAGACAGTATGTTAAAAAGCAGAGACATTACTTTGCCGACAAAAGCCCATATAGTCAAAGCTATAGTTTTTCCAGTGGTCATGTATGGACGTGAAAGTTGGACTATAAAGAAGGCTGAGCACCAAAGAATTGATGCTTTTGAACTGTGGTGTTAGAGAAGACTCTTGAGAGTCCCTTGGACTGCAAGGAGATCCAACCAGTCCATCCTAGAGGAGATCAGTCCTGGGTGTTCACTGGAAGGACTGATGTTGAAGCTGAAACTCAAATACTTTGGNAGAATCAAGATTGCTGGGAGAAATCTCAATAACCTCAGATATGCGGATGACACCACTCTTATGGCAGAAAGTGAAGAGGAACCTCTTGATGAAGGTGAAAGAGGAGAGTGAAATAGTTGGCTTAAAACCCAACATTCAAAAAACTAAGATTGTGGCATCTGGTTCCATCACTTCATGGCAAATAGATAGGGAAAAAAATGAAAATAGTAACAGAATTTATTTTCTTGGGCTCCCAAATCACTGCAGATGGTGACTACAGCCATGGAATTAAGACACTTGTTCCTTGGAAGAAAAGCTATGACAACCCTAGACAGTATGTTAAAAAGCAGAGACATTACTTTGCCGACAAAAGCCCATATAGTCAAAGCTATAGTTTTTCCAGTGGTCATGTATGGATGTGAAAGTTGGACTATAAAGAAGGCTGAGCACCAAAGAATTGATGCTTTTGAACTGTGGTGTTAGAGAAGACTCTTGAGAGTCCCTTGGACTGCAAGGAGATCCAACCAGTCCATCCTAGAGGAGATCAGTCCTGGGTGTTCACTGGAAGGACTGATGTTGAAGCTGAAACTCAAATACTTTGGCCACCTGATGTGGAGAGCTGACTCATTGGAAAAGACCCTGATGCTGGGAAAGATTGAGGGCAGGAGGAGAAGGGGGCGACAGAGGATGAAATGGTTGGATGGCATCACCAACTCAATGGACATGGGTTTGTGTGGACTCTGGGAGTTGGTAATGGAGAGGGAGGCCTGGCATGCTGCAGTTCCTGGGGTTGCAAAGAGTCAGACTGAGTGACTGAACTGAACTGAACTGATACCCAAGGAGCAGCTTGCCATTGTATAGAGTAAAGCAGATATGAGAGCAATTTGGTGCTGATCCCAGCCATCCCCTCCCTGAGTATCAGTGTTTGTGAAGTACTTTAAATACCTTCCTTGCCATCCTTTCCAGCCAGCTCTGCCCTCTGCCTTCTACCCAAAGGAGCCACAGTGCTGAAGAGGGTTACATACAAAGGTCCCTATTACTCAAGAAAAGCAAAGGCGTCTTGAGAGAAAAAGATAGTGCATCTTAAGCCATGTCTCTTTGGTCAGTGAGGTGAGCATGTAGAATAGTGGTAGCTATCAGGTGAGGTAGCTCAATGAATCAAAGGAATGGAATTTTTACAAATGGGTAGAGTAGGACTGTCTGAAATATCCAGAAGAGATCAACTTCCCCTTTTGGACCCGAGGTTGGAACAGATAAGAAAATAAATAACATCTGAATGCCTGATCCTGCTGTAATTATTACACACATCCTGCTCATTGATAGTTTCTGAAACCCTTCACATTTATTGGTATATTCATTACAATTTGCTTTAAAATTGTCTCCTCTTCTCTACATTTGTTGTTGTTGTTTTTAGTCACTCTGTCATGTCTGACTCCTTGCAACCCCATGGACTGTAGCCTGCAAAGATCCTCTGTCTATGGGATTTCTCAGGCAGGAATGCTGCAGTGGGTTGCCATTTCTTTCTCCAAGGGATCTTCCTAACCCAGGGATTGAACCCTTCTGCTGCATCTCCTGCTTTGCAGACAGATTCTTTAAGATAAGATAAGGTAAGATAAGATAAGAAGAAAGGGACAAAGAATTAGGGGCACTCCACATTTCAAGAAACAAAAATTTGCTAGTAATCTCCAACAAACTTGCATTTAGAGTGCATATCCCAGACACACAATCACACGTAATTGAATTGGAGTCCTGGTAAACATGTGTGGCTTCTTTTTTTAATGCTACTGCTAAGTTGCTTCAGTCGTGTCCAACTCTGTGTGACCCCATAGACGGCAGCTCACCAGGCTCCCCTGTCCCTGGGATTCTCCAGGCAAGAACACTGGAGTGGGTTGCCATTTTCTTCTCCAATGCATGAAAGTGAAAAGTGAAAGTGAAGTCGCTCAGTCGTGTCCGACTCTTAGCGACCCCATGGACTGCAGCCTACCCGGCTCCTCCATCCATGGGATTCTCCAGGCAAGAGTACTGGAGTAGGGTGCCATTGCCTTCTCCACAATTTTTTTAATACCTGGGTGAATTGCCATTCCAAATGAAACTGGGATTATTATAAATGAAGAAGGCTAAAAGTGAATATTACATCTAAAACTAACAGAGTCTGCCATAGTTATAACACACACACACACATACACACACTTACTTATTCAAAATATTAAAGACTGAACTATAAAAATATTGGAACAAATATTCTTTTCCTTTTTGTCTCTATGTACGAGCATTACATATCTATTAAGAGGACCTGCCTTGGGATATTAGTTTATATTGCTCTTGTATTTCTCTCATAGTATTTAAATATCTCATGCTTTTTGTACACATTGGGGATTATTCTCAATTTTCAAGGACCAAGATACCTAATTAAAGCAAAAGGCCTTACTCAATCACATCAAATTAAACCCTTTGAGGGGGAAAGATGTGCAGTAATAGGGAAGGACATATATGCAGTGTCAAATTAGTTCTATCTTTGCATTTCTTTTTTCTTTGTTCTTCCCCTATTTTCTAAATATGTCTTCCCAGAAGGACTACCCTGCACTCACTCTTCTGGGCTTCATTCCTCATGACTGTTTACATATTCATGCTTTTCAATTTTGAAGTCTTTTGAAACATCTCAGAAAAAATATTTGATCTCAAAGATATGAAAGCAAGGATTTCATATTCAACCATCCCTATAAGTCCTCTAGTCTTACAGATTTAAGACATTCCCAAGGCATTAATAGAAAAGTTTTTACAATTTTATTATTTAAAATATTTATAGTTCTCAATTATGCAAGTAATAGGCAATTTCACTGCATTTATTATAGGTCTGATTTTTGCCAGTCAGTGTGCTTATTATGTAGGCAGTCTATAAAATGGAAAGTACATACACAGTCAAGTTTATCTTTTAGATTTCACTTGTTTTTACTGAACCTTCAACAAGCCAGGTTTCCACGATGGATATCTACAGTACCATCCACACAATGCCTCTGCCCAAAGAGAAGAACCTTAGGAAATGTAACTGACCTTCCTTGACCTATAACATCTGTGTGGCTTGGACCACTGCTGGGGGCTTGAGCAACATTACTCTTGTCAAGGGAGGTGACTGAAACCTGGAAAATGTCCTGAAGGAGTGTGAGGTGATGAAAGGTGTAGGAGGGAAGCACAGCTTGGAAAATGTCCAGCAGAACACAGGCAGATCTTACTCTCTCAAAAAGAATAAATTATAGTTAGGAAATGTAAAGCACTTGGCATCTAGAGACTTCACAAAGCCTTTGCTATTGCCCAGCTTGCAGGAGGCCCAGCTCAGTTGTCGGTCTGTGTCTCAACCATCTGTCACTAAGAACATTCCCTCAAGGTTTCCATCTGTCAGGTGGGTCACCTCTTTCTGGCTGTCTACTCTACTGGTGGATCCTGTGCCTACAATTTCTCTTTTGTTACCTGTAATCAGCCTCAAAGTCCTTGGTTATTCTTACTGTTAATTTATTAACAGGCATGTACTCTATATTCCTAGTTCTACTCCAAAAGCTTTGCAAGTGTTAACTAATTTAATCCTCCTAACAATCTTATGGAATAGGTACAATTATCTTCCACATTTTTCTAATGAAGAAAACAGAGCAGTCAGGTACTTTACCCAATATCATCCAGCTAATAAATCCTGAGTTGGGATTATAACCAGGCTTTATGTCTCCAGGCTTCAACCACCAAATAATCATACCCCATGTCATTGGAGTAAGGGCCTTGACCTTGGAGGTCATGTCAGATTTTACCTATGAAGAAATTCCTACTAAAGTCCCTATGAAAGGCGGTTGGTCAACTCTGAGTTGGATTCTTTCTTCCCTGGGGGTAAGAAGCTCTCCAGATCTGTTATCCAAGTCACCAGTGGTGAATCTAATTTCACTGGCTTCATGGTAAACAAGGAGGCTGAGTGGATGCCAAGGTCTTTAGTTACCACACTGCTGCTATTTCTCATCCCTCACTCGTGGGGCAGAAATGAGAGATCTGCCATTATGCCTCTGTATTCTGTTAGCCAGTGCTGTCTGCTAAAATCTGGAGACAAATCAGTAGAGTTTCAACTCTTACAAACCAAGTCACTTCTGTGATTTGGCAGAGTATGCTAAAAATTCCAAACACAAACATTTTATATTACTTGGAATGAAACAAAATAAATAACCAAAACCAACCTGTACGATGGCATCTCAAAATAATGGAGAGAAAACCTAGAACCAAGGAACTTGCATCCTTTTTCTCACTTGTCTGCTAACTGCCCTCAGAAGCATCCTCATCCCTTATTTTTGTCCTGAAGCTAATCCGGCATACCCAGCTTCCTTCACAAGATCAATTTCAAACCAAAGATATGTAATGACTTCTCATTGGATAGAAGATGCAGAACTAGACCCTGAGGAAAGAACAGTGAACTAAACCTAGACTCACAATAAAGAGCTTGACCACAAAAGAGTGATATGAGTTCTCAGAAAAATTAAAGTGTGTGATGAGACACACAAAATCACTGCAGATGGTGACTGCAGCCATGAAATTAGAAGACACTTACTCCTTGGGAGAAAAGTTATGACCAACCTAGATATTCATATTCAAAAGCAGAGACATTACTTTGCTGACTAAGGTCTGTCCAGTCAAGGCTATGGTTTTTCCTTTGATCAGGCATGGATGTGAGAGTTGGACCGTGAAGAAGGCTGAGCACCAAAGAATTGATGCTTTTGAACTGTGGTGTTGGAGAAGACTCTTGAGAGTCCCTTGGACTGCAAGGAGATCCAACCAGTCCATTCTGAAGGAGATCAGCCCTAGGATTTTTTTGGAAGGAATGATGCTAAAGCTGAAACTCCAGTACTTTGGCCACCTCATGTGAAGAGTTGACTCATTGGAAAAGATTCTGATGCTGGGAGGGATTGGGGGCAGGAGGAGAAGGGGACGACAGAGGATGAGATGACTAGATGGCATCACTGACTCGATGGACGTGAGTCTGAGTGAACTCTGGGAGTTGGTGATGGACAGGGAGGCCTGGCGTGCTGCGATTCATGGGGTCGCAAAAAGTCGGACACGACTGAGCGACTGAACTGAACTGAACTGATGAGACACACAGAAAGATGAAGCAACTAAACCATTAAGTCAGAAATAAAAGCTATCTAAGCTGAGGCCAGGAGAAGGCAATGGCAACCCACTCCAGTACTCTTGCCTGGAAAATCCCATGGATGGAAGAGCCTGGTAGGCTGTAGTCCATGGGGTCGCTAGGAGTCAGACATGACTGAGCGACTTCACTTTCACTTTTCCCTTTCATGCATTGGAGAAGGAAATGGCAACCCACTCCAGTGTTCTTGCCTGGAGAATCCCAGGGACGGGGGAGCCTGGTGGGCTGCTGTCTCTGGGGTCACAGAGAGTCGGACACAACTGAAGCGACTTAGCAGCAGCAGCAGCAGCAAGCTGAGGCCAAGCAATTGAGTAGAGTGCCCTGAGGCTCAGGGCTTCCAAGAGTGCCTGGTTCCTTAAGCAGGAGATAAACTGAGGCAGCCTGTCGGCCTCAGCCTGCGAAAACACACAGACCAAGTTAGAGAAAATAGGTTTCTATTGTATAGGTTATTTAAATAGAATCATTATTTAAATGCAACGGAGAAATACAAAACTATTCTGAACCTTTAGCAGAAAAACTAAGTGGTGGAAAACTCATTTTCTTTTCAACTTCCCAATTTTTTTCATAGTGGATTCTCCTGGAGAACAGTGACCACGGGTCTTCTAGAGTTGTTTACGGTCATTTCCGCTGGCCATTCAGTGTGGGTGGCTTCCACAATTGCTGGTTCACCAGTGCAAAGGAGACACAAAACAATGACCCTTCTCACAGCAGAGCAAGACCCACTTGGAAGAGAGCTAGGATGTTGTTAGGCCCCAATTCAGATTTTCTTTCTTCCTCAGGAAGAGGTTCCTAAAATGTCTTCAATTTAGTGTAGTTATGCAATTTTAGGATGACCCTTACATATTCATTCCTCAATGCAAGAAAAGACAGTCAGAGAAGGATCTGAATGGGGAATGGCTTTACACAGTTATCCTTAATTTGAGGAAACGACAACTTAAGTTCTGAATACACTTTCTTTCATTTAAAACATTCATTCTTCCCAGAGAGAAAAGAAGAATTTCATCATTTGGATGGCTGATATCTAGCTTTGTTAAAGACTAGATAACACACAAGAACAGGAAGAAATTACTTCTAGAATTATACAAAGTCCTAGAGAAATGATAAAATAATTAAAGAGGGATGTTCAGGAAATGCTCAAGAAAACAGAATAGATAAAACAATAGTATTCCATGCTAGATATACACTTCACAATGTTTGGCCTCAGAGGACAGGCTTATTTTCCTGTTTTGGGGAAAACACTATAGGAGTGCAAGTGATGCAGCATCCAGTAAATCAGGGTCTAACACTTTCTTTTGAAGAATAGCTACATTTTATTTCCTGAAGCTTAACAAAATTACCAGGGAGCCCAGGGTGAGTGTTGGCAATGAAACTTCTGCACTGGGAAATACAGAAGGAAGCTGACTACCCTATCAGTAACTATGATAGACAGTGTATATTTCCTATTCAGTATCCACTTGCTTCTTTTTCTGCCTAACAGAACATTGCTTGTTTGAGAATGGCAGTATGTACAGCCCCAGGAGAGAGAACCACTCCCATAACACTCCCATATCACCACGTGATACAACTATAACTAACAAGGTCGAAGCAGAAGACTGCTAGGAGCTCTTGGGTAAGCATCGGTGTTTCCTATTGAAAATGAAGATGTTGGTGCTCGAATACAGTTGTAGTAAGTGGACTACAGCAGTCATTCTGCTTTCATGAGGTCGTGGCCAATACCCTAAAACTGGCAGAGCAGGAAGAGAAAAGATATGCAGACCTCTCTTGACGATGCTGAGCAGCTATGTCTGCCCTGGACAGCCTAACTCTGGAATTGTGAGAAAACTGGTATTTATAGATGAGCCTGCTCCTGACACCATAATCATTTTATTCATGTCCTTAGACACATATGTTGGGGTAAGTAACAGAGAGTAACTTGTTTATTGTCCTTCTTGAGTCAGCTTCAAAGTCCCCCAGTTTTACCACCACATTTTGCATGTCCAAAATATTCTATTCCCCTGCTGCTTTGTCAATTTAGTACCACTCAGAGATACTGAACTCTCTATATAGGTGGATAAACAAAGATATCTGTGCTTCTAGTAGCAAAAACTTGTGGGGTTTTTTTGCTCTTAATTTACTAAATTGGCATATATCGAAGGGATTTGATGTGCAATTTATATATCACAGAGGTAATTTTACTTGGTACAACATTTCTTTTCTTGCAAATGAAAATTAAGCCAGCAATGGAGTTGGTGAGAATACCTCTGCTGTTTAATCATGATTTTATGTAAACCAATCCTCATGAGAAGACATTGGGAGGATAAATTCTCAGCATGATTGCAGATCGAGGCTGTGAGTTTCCATTAACTTTATGACAACTTATACAATCAGATTCCTATACCCCAAGAATATATGATACTTAGATCTTCCTTTACTTCTAAAATCCACCTTGACTTTAAAATTATGATAATATGCCCAGAGAAAACACAAGAGGCTGAAATTATACCCACAATAAACATAAGATGTGAGAGTGTGTTATATGACCTAACTAAAAACCTCCTGATGAAAGTGAAAGAGGAGAGTGAAAAAGTTAGCTTAAAGCTCAACATTTAGAAAACGAAGATCATGGCATCTGGTCCCATCACTTCATGGTTCTTATGGAATAGGTACAATTATCTTCCACATTTTTCTAATGAAGAAAACAGAGCAGTCAGGTACTTTACCCAATATCATCCAGCTAATAAATCATGAGTTGGGATTATAACCAGGCTTTATGTCTCCAGGCTTCAACCACCAAATAATCATACCCCATGTCATTGGAGTAAGGGCCTTGACCTTGGAGGTCATGTCAGATTTTACCTATGAAGAAATTCCTACTAAAGTCCCTATGAAAGGCGGTTGGTCAACTCTGAGTTGGATTCTTTCTTCCCTGGGGGTAAGAAGCTCTCCAGATCTGTTATCCAAGTCACCAGTGGTGAATCTAATTTCACTGGCTTCATGGTAAACAAGGAGGCTGAGTGGATGCCAAGGTCTTTAGTTACCACACTGCTGCTATTTCTCATCCCTCACTCGTGGGGCAGAAATGAGAGATCTGCCATTATGCCTCTGTATTCTGTTAGCCAGTGCTGTCTGCTAAAATCTGGAGACAAATCAGTAGAGTTTCAACTCTTACAAACCAAGTCACTTCTGTGATTTGGCAGAGTATGCTAAAAATTCCAAACACAAACATTTTATATTACTTGGAATGAAACAAAATAAATAACCAAAACCAACCTGTACGATGGCATCTCAAAATAATGGAGAGAAAACCTAGAACCAAGGAACTTGCATCCTTTTTCTCACTTGTCTGCTAACTGCCCTCAGAAGCATCCTCATCCCTTATTTTTGTCCTGAAGCTAATCCGGCATACCCAGCTTCCTTCACAAGATCAATTTCAAACCAAAGATATGTAATGACTTCTCATTGGATAGAAGATGCAGAACTAGACCCTGAGGAAAGAACAGTGAACTAAACCTAGACTCACAATAAAGAGCTTGACCACAAAAGAGTGATATGAGTTCTCAGAAAAATTAAAGTGTGTGATGAGACACACAAAATCACTGCAGATGGTGACTGCAGCCATGAAATTANGCTTAACTGCGAAGAGCAGAGCACTGAAGCCAAACTAACAGGTTTCGAGTCTCGCATTAGCTACTTTTAGTAAGTTACTCATTTATAAAGCACGACAATAACAACACCTGCCTCACCAGGCTTACAAGGATTAACTGAATAATAAAATATTCAGAACAGGGCCTGATACATAATAAACATTTAGTAAACGTTAACTATTAAAAATCCATGAAGTGCCTTTCCTAGTGGCTTCCATAGTCTGACTAAAAGAAGTTCTACACATAGTGTAGCATGTAGTAAAGACGTTTCGTATTTCCCAACAATAAGCACAGGGGAGACAGGCCAAGGATAGGCTGCCCTTTGCTAGAAGCTAGTTAAGCCCTTCGGTCAATATTCACCACCTGTCCCTTAAAGTCACCTGTCTGTTTGCCTTACGCCGCTGACATGTCCTAGCCCAATATCCAGACGCAGTGGATAGCTTTAAGGGAACTGATGCTTAATGAAATCTGACATTAGCTCTGATGTAAGGACTTTAGAACACTAATTTTTCTCTACCTGGTTTTCTTACAAGTAAAATGACAACAACTCTAAACTATGTCTCAAAGCTGAGGTACAGATTAATTAGGTAATAGTTTCCCAAAAGTTCTGAAGAATCTTTATAGTGCTAAGTACTATTTTAATGACTGTGATTATTTTGACAGAAAACATGCCAAAAGTCTACCCCATATCCTTTCAACATCTGAAATATTGTTAATTATACAGCTAGTTAGGTTTTGAGTCAGCTTTGGCATCTATCAACTGATTTTCTAGGACTCTTTTCAGTAAGTAATTTCTTTCTTCCAGTGGCTATTTCTTAAAACTAACATCACCATATTAAGGAAAAACTGATTTGATGTCCATAGTTTATGGTTTGGTGATTTCCTATGGCTCAAGAAAGGGGAAAAAAAAAAAAAAACTACCAGCTTACATAAGACTTTATCCAAGAAGGATAAACAGGACAGTTTCCTTCATTATAAAACTGATGTGGTGGTTCAGTTGCTACATCATGTCCGACTCTTGCAACCCCATGGACTATAGCCGGTCAGGCTTCTCTGTCCAAGGAATTTCCCGGGAAGGAATACTGGAGTGGGTAGCTATTCCCTTCTTCAGGGGATCTTCCTGATCCAGGGATCAAACCCAGGGCTCTTACATTGCAGGTGGATTCTTTACCACTGAGGGAAGCCCCATAAAATTGATAATGACATCTATATATAATGTTTAATAGTTAATGCTCCAGAATCCCAGAGGATAATACATACAATAGAAATAGCAATGATAATGAATCATTTTAATAATAATAATTATGGTAGGAAAAGTGTTACAGTGGGAATCCATTCAGGCTTATTATGGAAACTTTTTTAAGGGTTAGAGCTTCATTTATTGTTTAAAGGTAACATTCCTCTGATAAAGCAATGCTCACCTGTTCCTAGGTAATGTCCGAGGCTTCAGGTCTATCCCTCCAGTGCCTACATACTTGTTCTGACCACCCTGAAAGCCGTAATTCCTGCTCTCCCCCACAAAGAGAGATTCAGATACCTCTTGGCTGGAACCTTCATCACTTGGGAAGCTTCCATCACTGTTAAAATAAGAATAATCATTAATCACACAGGAAGGCAAGCTATAACATTAAAAACCTAAAAATTTTCAAAGTAGCCAGCAGCTTCTTAAATACATATTAGTGAGTCATCCAAAGGTGCCTCTAACTTGTGAGTATACCTCTTATAAATTAATATGTGGTTTGCAAATTAGACTTAAACAAATGAGAATTTAGAAGCAATAACTAATTATTTTAGTCTCACACAACAATATTGCAAATGAGGAGAATAAACTTGCCCTAAATACAACAATGAGATGACAAACATGTTTAAGACGGGCATGAGAGTAACTGTTATCCGGGGAAAAATATGTAACATAACAAGTTCAGTTCTTAAGGACCATTGTGAAACGAGACCAACTTGTAAGAAAGAAAATATTTAATGTGCTGCCAACTTTTACTCCCTTCCTCTTTATTCTCCTACTTTTTAAGATCTTTAATCGAAAGCTCAAGGGTTTTCTTCTAAGCAGAAAAATATGATGGGCCTATCCTTCTGTGCAATTCCAGCTAGAGCAACCTCCTACTTTGGTGTGAATTCAATTAATCAATAAAAATGTATTTTTGGCCCTCTAGTGGCATCAAGAAGTGAGTGCTATTTTTTTAATGTTAATAAATGATACAGCATTCCTGTGCTATCAAAAAAAAAAATCGAAGTTATTTTACCTTACAACTTTAAAATAAACAGACAAATATTTTTTAAGTAATTACAAACCTGGCAAAGGTCAGTCCTATTCCATTGTCTGCAAATCTAAAGAGAATGAAGGAACATTTTAATTTATCACATCATGTAAGAGGTAATTCTCTCAATATTTAATTGTCATAAAATCCAAGAAGTTCCAACAATATTTACTCTCCAAGACCACACAAAAATTTCACTCTCCAATAACTAAAAGCATAGTCTCCATAGTAAAGGCACCTGGTTTGAATCTCAGCTTTGCCAATTACTAGCTGTGTCACCTTGGGCAAGTTACTTGGGTGTCCCTCAGTTTTCTCACCTAAAGGCTGAAACAACACTATAAGCTTCCTCATAGGATATCTGAAAGCATTAAAATGCTAATTCATTTCAACTATTTAGTACAGCATCTGGCACAGAGTAAAGAGCACATGAAAAGTGAAAGTGTCAGTCACTCAGTCGTGTTCGACTCTTGCAACCTCATGGACTGTAGCCCACCAGGCTCCTCTGTCTATGGAATTTTCCAGGCAAAAATACTGAAGTGGGTAGCCATCCCTTCCTCCAGGGGATCTTCCCAACCCAGGGATCAAACCCAGGTCTCCTGCATTTCAGGAAGACTCTTTACCAGCTGAACCGCCAGGGAAGCCCAGAGAGGATCTGTGCTAAGAACCTCTATGTACAATTTTTATCATTAGGTTGCTCCCATATCTGTGTGTTCTGCATCCACAGACTCAACCAACTGTGGATAAGAAATATTTTTTTTAATTCCAGAAAACTCCAAAAAGCAAAATTTTGTCCAGTGCTGGGAACTATTTACACAGCATTTACATTGTATTTACAACTATTTAGGTAGCATTTATAGTCTTGAGTATAACAAATACTCTAGAGATGATCTAAAGTATACAGAAGGATGTGTATAGGTTTATATGAAAATACTGAATACTATGACATTTTATATAAGGATCCTGAGCGTCAAGATTTTAGTAATCAATGGGGTCCTGAAACTGATCCCCCATGAATACCAAGGAATGACTAATTTTTTATCAATTAGATCATAGTATTCTCTTCAAAACTTTTCAATATTAATTCCAAATTATTTCTACAGATTTTATACAGTGTCAGTTTTTTCATGATAAATGCCAAGCAACTAACGTCAGTATCAGCCAGAAAAAAACATTTTTCTAAACTCCTGAACACCAAATCTTAGCTCGACATACCTCAGGCTTCTCCTAAAAGTATACAAATGGAAAAGAAGTGAGAGGCTTATTGCCTCAAGTCATGTTAAAACATAAGTCAACAGACTTATTAAAGTGGAATTCAACTTTTGTTTTGAATGGCAGTGGAAGAGCATCATGAAACTGAGTTTCCAAGAGGAAGGGAAAAAGTGCAGGTAGTTTCGAAATCTTTATTTAGTTCTCTGACATAGACCATGTTTGTTATATAAAGTCCCAGTTTCTGTTTAATCTCATCAAAAAGCTCTCATGTCACCAGACAAGTTCAGTTCCAATAACAGCAGCAGAATGAGACGATTCCAAACATTTGCAGTCGGTTAACATACTTCCTCAGAGCTTGTCCTGTCTATTAGTAATGATACTGTGATTCCAGAAACCACCCCTGTACTTTCAGTCGACTGAGTGTTTTTAAAAATAGCCTTAAAAAATAAATACATCAGCATCATCAAATAGTAACTTCATAGAGAATACCCACGCTGAATTCTGAACAACAACATCTCCTCCTCTAACCCAAGCTCCATTGTCGTTATTTTTAAAAGCAATTAGCCTGTCAATTAAAGCAGCAACACGTGGCTTTTCAGGGTCTGCATCCTGATGAGGCCGAAACCTTAGGGTTGAGAGAAAAAAAAAAGAGAGAGAGACTTTTAAAGAGTAATGAAAAGGCAATGGGAATCAGCTATTTAAAATTATAAGCTTAAGAGTCAAAAAACAAGATTCAAGATTTTGTCTTGACCAAAACAAGACAAAAAAACCAAGACACAACTTAATATCTCCATTTAAAATACTGGAAAAAAAAAAATCACAAATTTGCAGAGAACTGATTTCATATTTCAGTTTGTTTTTCATCAATTTATCTTATAGAGTGGACATTACAGAACATTCCAAGCACTAAAAGCATTTCAAAAATAAACAAAAACCTCAAACTAAGAAATACAGCATGTTTTCATAAATTCTTAAGTCACATGATATTAGAATAAACTTACTGAGTAAATTAATCATATACTTCAACATACATATCTGTGAACCAGAGTATTATTTTAGTTGTGTGCTGGTGAAATGTTTTAGACATAGAGGGAAATCTGGGTTCAGTGTCTTTAAGATGCCTAAATTTAAAAGAGATTATATTTATAGAATATTACTCAGCCATAAAAAATGAAATTTTGCCATCTGTGATGCAGATGGACCTAGAAGGGTATTCTGCTTAGTGAAATAAGTCAGACAAAGAAACACAAATAAATGCTCCACATTATCACTTATTTGTGTAATCTAAAAAATAAAACAAATGAATATAACAAAAAAAGAAACAGATTCACAGATACAGAGAACAAAGGAGTAGTTATCAGAGTAGTTATCAGTGTGGAGAGAAGGGAGGAGGGAGCAGATAGTGGTATGGGATTAAGAGATATAAACTACTATGTATAAAATAAACAGGGCTTCCCAAGTGATGCTGGTGGTAAAGAACCGGCATGCCAATGCAGGTGACATAAGGAACACAGGTTCCATCCCCGGGTGGGGAAGGTCCTCTGGAGGAGGAAATGGCAACCCAAGCAACAAGGATATACCATACAGCACAGGGAAATGAAGCCATTATTTTATAATAACTTTAAATTAAAAGACACTTACTCCTTGGAAGAAAAGTTATGACCAACCTAGATAGCATATTCAAAAGCAGAGTCATTACTTTGCCAACAAAGGTCCATCTAGTCAAGGCTATGGTTTTTCCAGTGGTCATGTATAGATGTGCGAGTTGGACTGTGAAGAAAGCTGAGTGCCGAAGAATTGATGCTTTTGAACTGTGGTGTTGGAGAAGACTCTTGAGAGTCCCTTGGACTGCAAGGAGATCCAACCAGTCCATTCTAAAGGAGATCAGCCCTGGGTGTTCTTTGGAAGGAATGATGCTAAAGCTGAAACTCCAGTACTTTGGTCACCTCACGCGAAGAGTTGACTCATTGGAAAAGACTCTGATGCTGGGAGGGAGTGGGGGCAGGAGGAGAAGGGGACAACAGAGGATGAGATGGCTGGATGGTATCACTGACTTGATGGATGTGAGTTTGAGTGAACTCAGGGAGTTAGTGATAGACAGGGAGGCCTGGAGTGCTGCGATTCATGGGGTCGCAAAAAGTCGGACATGACTGAGCAACTGAACTGAACTGAACTTTAAATGAAGTATAATCTATAAAAACACTGAATCATTGTTGTACATTTGACACTGCTAATGCTGCTAAGTCATTTCAGTTATGTCCAGCTCTGTGCGACCCCACAGATAGCAGCCCACCAGGCTCCCCTATCCCTGGGATTCTGCAGGCAAGAACACTGGAGTGGGTTGCCATTTTCTTCTCCAATGCATGAAAGTGAAAAGTGAAAGTGAAGTCATTCAGTCATCTCCGACTCTTAGCAACCCCATGGACAGCAGCCTACCAGGCTCCTTCGTCCATGGGATTTTCCAGGCAGGAGCACTGGAGTGGGTTGCCATTGCCTTCTCCAACATTTGACACTAATATACTGTAAATCTACTATAATAAAAATATAAAAAATAAAATATCAGCACTTTAAAAAGTAGACTGTATTTCATCGACTTATTAGTTATAAAGACTTAATTTTACTTTTTCTTTCTCTTCCGAAAACGTTTACAAGGATCTTAATGAAAAGACCAAGGAAAAAAAACTGGTGTCAAAAACTGTTAAGTGTAACAGATCAAATAATTCCAGAAGGCCAACAGATCAAATAATTCCAGAAGGCCTCCTAACTTAAAATAAGATCACTTCCACCATAATCTTACAAAGCTGGGGAGGTGGAGAGAGAAAAACTAGAGAGCTTTACAAAAACCCATTCAGCTTCAACCATACAACCATGAAGTATCATTTGCACAAATGCTATTATGGAAGTTGCTGGGACATGGTAGTACCCAGCAAAGATGTATGTTACGACGAGAGAGGCAGCTATGCAGAGAAGGCAGCAAGGGCAAAGGCATGAGCAAGCTTGGCATGTTCAAGAACAACAAGCAGGCTGGCTGATAAGTGCAAAGCAAGAGGAAGAGGACAGAGAGGAAGGCATGTTTCAGGCAAGGATGTGGTTCTTTATGCTAAATGCAATGGGAAAAGTAGAATGGCGGTGCCAGGGGCTGGAGGGAGGAAGAAATGCGAAGGTGAAGGTCAAAGGGTAGAAAAGCTTTAGTTTTATAAGATAAATAAATTCTAGACAGCTAGTCTACAGGTCTTTTGACAAAAAACTGATTTTTTACTTCATAAAATAACGTCCGTAAAGGAGACAGAAGGAAACTTTGCCCTTGATAGTTCATAGGTGTGTACTTATTTCCAAACTTACTGAGTTCTTGACACTATATATGCACAGCTTTTTACATGTCAATCATACTTGAATAAAGTAGGTGGGTCAATAAGTGTTATGGAAAGTTGTCAGAAACATGGAGTCAGAGCAATGATATACTGAATTTCACTTTTTAACTGGTCACTAGCTGCTACTTGGTGACAGGATCATGGAGAACAGATAATAAGGACAGCACTCTAGAAAGCGCTCCACCCACCCTGAAGACTGTGTATGTGACCCCTTACACTAAATAGCTCTGACCTAAGGGGTAAAAAGACTGAGCCGTCGCCCACGCTTCTGGCACTGTAGCTGCTGCCAAACAGCTCTGTGGTCATTACATAATATCAAGCAGATGGAACAGTTTCGGAAAGGAAACTACACAATGTTCTAAAACAAAGCCAAAAAAAAAAAAAATACAATAAAGCAACATTTAATTTTCTGCTGTAGCCATCTCATTTTTTCTGAAATTCCTATCTATATAAATCGTTGACCACTTGCTTAAGTGACCTTTATTTTCATCTTCCTTTCCACTTTGTAGAAAATGCAGCTATTTTTCCATCCCCTTCCATTTGTGAGCCTTTAGCACACTTCCCGACTCTCACTTGTCTTCTGCTTTAAATGTACTAGTCGGTTTTCATGTTCTTTTACTTCTTAGATGAAATTTCCCTGTCTTAATCTGAGAGCTTTCTGGAGTTAAAATATTCTATCTTTGTATTCCTATGGTTTCACATCTTGAAGATACAAGGAAAGACTCATCTGATTAACTATGAAGTCAACTTCCCCCTTGATGAACACATTAAATACCTTCTGAATCCCATGAACTGGATGTTTAATTCATGGGCTGACTTATTACTCATTTGTGTTTGAGTTTCATCATTTTTAGTCATGTCTAGACTGCATGAATGCATGTGGCATATTTTATTCATCAGTTTATACAAAATTAAATGTATATACTAGCTGCCAAATGTCCTGTTATTCTTCTACAATCAGTTCTTTTCAATAACAACTTCCAAATGGAGTCTAACTCCTTACCAACATGTATGCTTTATAAACTAGTGAGAAAAGTATAGAGAGCACAGAAAAGATTATCGTTATCATGATATCAGACATGCATATACAGGGTAAGGAGCTTCTTAGGCCATTATGAAGAGGTTTGTTTTATTATCAAGTATAATGAAAATATCAAGATTCTGAAATATATTTTCTTCATTCATCTCTTCATATACACACATATAATTTTTAAGGCAGATAAGAGAGTCGATTGTGTTTTATGTAAAAATTTTTTGATTAATACTATTAATACCTTAGCAAAGCACACATTACTAGTTCTACCAGTTATAACAAACTCGCAGATAACAATAGTAATTTTCTAGCAAGATTCCTTTGTTTTGTCAGTTAATATTCTCTTTTTGGTTCATAATTTATTGCCATCTATATGCTCCTTTTTCATCTCAAGTTTATCTCCTCTTTTTCTACATCATATCTCGCTCAGCTATTATGTGTCTACCACTCTGTGTTTTATTTAAACAATACTCACAATTTCTCCACTTTTCAAATATCATCTGAGCATTGCTTTAATATTTTTCAGGCTTAACTTGATCTTTCATAATGAGTAGTTTTACTAACTTATTTCCCCAGTTTTACTGTGTCACAAAGACTCTGCTTCACTGACCTAAAGTGTGGCTCCTACTTTATTCCCTTGTGAACAAGACCTGGCATCCTTTTCTTTAAGTGCCACCCCTGGTGGCTCAAATGGTAAAGAATTTGCCTGCATTGCAAGAGACCTGGGTTCAATCCTTGGGTTGGGAAGATCCTCTGGAGAAGGGAATGGCAATCCACTTCAGTATTCCTGCTTGGAGAATTCCATGGACAGGGGAGCCTGGCAGGCTACAGTCCATGGGGTTACAAAAAGTATGACATGACTGAGTGACTAACACATTCATGTTTTCTCTTGACCTTTTATTATTGCGTCACAATGATTCTGCTTCACCAACCTACAGTGTGGCTCCTACTTTATTCCTTTGTGAACAACAGCACCTGGCATCCTTTTCTTAAATCACTGCAAACAGAGTCTATTAAACCTAGCACCTTTTCAAATCCTTTAGTTGGTCAATCCATCTGAAGTATAGAAAAATAACATACACACAGCTTCTAATGAATATGACCTTAAGTTGCCATCTTTTCCAGAAAATTTTGTTTCCACTGGAGACATTTTATTTATTTTGGCTCATATCATGCTCATGCTCAGTCATTCAGTTACGTCTGACTCTTGCAACCCCAGGGACTGTAGCCCACCAGGCTCATCTGTCCATGGGGTTTCCCAGGAAAGAATACTGGAGTAGGCTGCCATTTCCTCTTCCAAGAGATCTTTCTGACTCAGGGATCGAACTCATGTCTCCTACATCTCCTGCATTGGCAGGCAGATTCTTTACCACTGAGCCACCTGGAAAATGACTGGGATATAGATCAGCATTTCAACAAAGTTTTTTTTTTTTTTAACATGCACTATATGAGCCAAAATAAATTAAATGTCTCCAATAGAAACAAAATTTCCCAGAAAAAATGGCAACTTAAGGTCATACACAGTTTCTACTGAATATGACCTTAAGTTGCCATCTTCCGGAAAATTTTGTTTCCATTGGAGACATTTTATTTATTTTGGCTCATTTACAGGATGTTAAAAAAAAAAACAAAACTTTGTTGAAATGTTGATCCATATTCCAATTACATTTTGTGGTTATAAAGGAGAGTAACAAAGAGCCCAGCTATGATGTGAATCTGAGACTATAAACAATTGAACCTGAACTAGCTTGATCAAGTTTGAGACTTTTCCCTTTGAAATAGATTAAATGCAACATTCCATTTTGACCACTAACAATAAATTACATATTCCTTGGTTTTCAGGGATTACATTAAAACATCTTAGCTTGTTTTTCGATGAATCATATTTTACTGCAGGCCAAATATGGACCCTTTTTCAACATATCTCTCTTCTTTTTATTTCTCTTTCTACAACTCCTTCTAACATCAATTTGCAACTGTCAAAAAGAGAAGAAGCATCGATTTCTTTGGCATCTCACTAAGATAAAAAGCCCAGCCACAGTACCTAGAACAGCAAAATAAATGTTTTTTCAAAACACTACTACAAACCTTGAAAACTTCAGTTTAACTATGTTACTGGAGAAGAGGGCAATGGCTCAACTCAGAAAGTTTTACTTTGACAAGAAACGGCTCAAGTGTGACTTAAAAGGACCAGTTCTACCTTGCACTGTTATCCAAACAGAGGTACTCCCTTGGGTCAGCAGCACTAGCATTGGTTGTTTTGACACCTTTGTCAATAAATAAGCCAGCCTGGAAAACATAATAATGGACTGAAATAAATATAAATCCCAAGTTATAATGACATATAGGATACATGAAAATAAGTTTTAGCTTATCACATCTACCAAAAAAGGAGGGAGAAGAGGTAAACAGCCAAACAAATGTATTACCAAAATGGCTACTTTATTGGTTGTTGTTGTTTTTTGTTTTTTTAATAATTTTACCCATTTGGTCAAACCTTTCTTTAGTGCCCAACCTGGGGGGATTATATGTCACCCAGAAAACCACGGTCTTTGCTGTTACTCCATAAACGAGGAGGAAGATACGCAATTAAATAAACAATTACGACACAATATAGCAAGCATATAACGAAGGAAACAGATGATGCTTTGGCAGCACATAAGAAAAGCACCAAGATGAGACCTTCTATGAAGGCAGGAGAGAAAATTCAGGGAATGTCCTGAATTCAAAAGCTGACACTTGAAGGAACCAGCCACACAGAAGACCAGGTCAGAGACTGAAGGGCAGGGAGTGGGTGGGAATCATCTAAAGAACCCCGAGGAAAGCACTCCAGGGAATTATTTGCACAAAACCTCTGGGCATGAGAGAAAGCATGGCACATCTGAGGGGAAAAAAATCTTAGATGCATTATCAGGAAACATATGGAGGGAGGAAGAAGACTAAAGAGAGGCAAATGCCCGATGATGCAGAGTCAGTATGCTTAAGAATCAAGACAATGGGATTTTAATAAAGGGTATGTAATCCACTGCATTCTAAGAAAGAATACTGTAGTCTCAAATTTAACAAATTTAAATTTAAAATCTAACAATCCACCCTTTATTCAGATCTAATATCTTTTAATTTAAATTGATATAGTGGAATACTACATTTAATCATGGTACATGATATTACAAAATTAATTACAATGAGGTGTTTTTTGTAATACCACCAATAATTTTAAAATTTTGAGGACTTCTACTTTGAAGTGCTATTTTCAATTATTACCACTCTTAATCAACTATTCAGTTAATAAATATCACAATTTTGTGTAAAGTTTTTTCCTCTCTTAAGTCTTCATCAAGTGATTCTAAGTTCTTCAAATTATATCACACTTAGATTTTTAAAGGATCCTCTGAGTTTCATAAAGGGAAATTATTCACTGAACTTTGATGTGGATCACATCAGAGGAAGGAATCTGGGCACTGTATCACATAATAAAAATATCAAGATGCCTCAAGAGTACAAAATGAACCAGATGTGTTTTATCACCAAGGAGGTTAAGTGTCAAATACCATGAAAATTAGAGTTCCTAAATGGCCTTTCATATATTTGACCTACATATCATTTTAAATTAGGTCAAATACTCTTAAACAATATTTCACTGTTTACATAACTATATTAAATGTCCAGTAGGACATTCCATCAGCATTGAGAGAGAGAAGAGAGAAAATATGCCTCTTAAGCCCCAAAAGCATATAATACACTAATGTGTACATCCTTAGAAACATGCAATGATATTAAAGATTGGAAGGAAAGTGAGCGGAAGGAAAGAGGATGAGGACTCATGGTGCAAATCCGTTATTATAATTATTCAGATTACATGTACATGTGTGCCACAGCATTTATTTCTGTCTGTATATAAACAGAAAGCTGGCTATACATCCTGAATGTGGCAGGATTAAGAGTCAGCTTTTTTAATCACAAATTACTTTCTTTGATGACACGTTCTAACTAGTATTAACATCTCTCAGTTGTAATCACAGTAGTCCATATCCTTTACCCTGTAAATTATACATACCAATTGTTAAAACTTAGGAACCTACCTTAAAACTTGAATGGACCCTGTTGTTATAAAATATTCCCAGTGGAGTGAGTTCTGGTTTTGCTAAGAGCTGCAATCCACTGGATTCCCCCGTAGGTTCCTTGTGGAATAAATACCATATTCCAGCATCCTATAATTAAAAGGGCAAGGTCATTAACGGCATCCTTTTATAAAACCACTCTATGAAACACCCTCACGTAAACTAAGCATTTGACAAACAAGTTTAATTTTTTTAACATGAATTATTCATTGTTTCAGGTTCAGAGTTGACTTTAAAAAGTTATGCACTAATGTAGCCAACTCTCAAAGCAATGTATCAGGTTTGATTTTTTTTTTAAGCAAATTTAATTTTGCTTTTAAGATGGGACAAAAAACTGGCTGATACCAAAAATTTTACTCAAAATAACTTTCCTATCATTAACTTTAAAAAGGCATGCAGAACTAGAACCAAACAAGCCTCCCTTCCTTTCACATGACCAGGACAGGATAGCCTTTTAGCAATATGGGTTTTTCTTTTCTATTTACCTCCAAACCTGATCAATAGATGAGTCATACCTATTAAACAACTATCCATCAACACACAGAGATCACTGACTTCTTTCAAACAACTCCAGTGCCATTCCTATCCTGAGGCAAATTTTTGCCAAAGAGAAAAAACCACCACATGCATGAATCAGGATGCTGTCTCAGTCTGGGTCCTGTCCGTTCAATCTCAGTGTTATTTACCTTAACTGGAGCAGCAGAAGAGTTTGAAATTTTCTGACACTCAAAATGGGATATAAAATAATATGAAATGTTCTTAATCTCTGTGACAATTTTTTATTTTACAATTTAATTAAAAATCAGCCCAGTGTGAAGGACAACTTCACATGAAGGAACACTGATTAAGCAGATTGCTAAAACTCAAATATATAGTCCAAAATACAGTATCGATTCAAATTTAGCAGACATTCATTTAGTGCCAGGTATACAATAGCCTATTCTCAAAGAATTCAGAGTCTAATAGGAAACATAGAGGCAACTAAAGTATAGCTAATAAGTACTATACTAGTTTTGACAAAGTCCTTTAGGAACATAGATGAATTGTGGAAAACACATCAGCAAAATGAAAGCAGAATTTGGCATTTTTCCATGATAAAACTTTACAGATAGGTCTCAGTAAAAACAAACTCCTCTGAAGAATGTGTCTGCCACTTCTATGCTTTGGGGCACAAAACAGACTCAGAGGGCTATGAAGAAGGCTCCACACCATAGCCTTATAAACTAAGGGCAGTGAACCCTCCCAAGACACAGTAGAGTTTGAGGCTGGGGGATGGAAAAAGGGGGATAAGGAGGTAGAAGCTGTTTCCTGTTAAAACACTGTGGTGTCAAGACAGGTAAAGGGAGCTTTGTAAAAGGCAGTGGAAAGGTACAAGAAAAAAGGGCTTGATTTACTTTGGGAGGAAAACCTTTGCCAAAACATGAGCTTTATGGGAGCAGTTTCTCTAGAGAGAAAAAGAACTCACAGAATGAAAAGGGAGAAGAACATATAAGAGATGGGAAAAGATAAACACCTGCTTTCTTCTTTTCTCAAATGAGCCCTCATAAGGATGTCTGGCAACCTCAACTTACATTTTTCATGGACTCTTTGCAATTTACTTTGATCTGCAAGTCATGACTTCTGAAAATAGCTGAAAGGAGTCTGCTCTGTGTTCATTTGTAATGTAGTGTAGATCAGATGATCCTGGGGTAAGACTGCACATCAAATCCTTGGCCACCTCTACCCAAAATCTCATCTTCCAACTAGAAACTCTCAGTACAAATCCTATATGGGCTCAACAAATATTTGATGAAACATGAATGAATAGAAGACTGAAATGATTGAATGTCCAGGTCTCTGCCCTGTCAAGTAAGAATCTTATGCTTTATGTTTTTAAGAAAAACCACAGATGTAAATTCTACCATCACCCAGTGATACCTGTTTTCTTGCTATCTTGAAGAAATACTCCCTTCGGGTAATTTTTTCTTTTATTCTGGAAAACAATGATAGATATTCTTTTCCTTTTTAAAATGTTAATAGCCATGATGTATGTATATGAATATTCAGGTTTTGCTGCAAAGCTCATATTTCTGCGCTATAGTTTTCAGCACAGATATAATCATAATAGTATTATGTCTTAAAGATTCATTTATACATTATAAAATAGCAGCTGTATTATAAAAACACTCAATTACAGATGTAAACTTCTCCGAGTTTATCCAGGAGACATTTCTGTCATCCAAAAATAGTTCATTTATTCTCTTAAATTATCCCTGCGGATGTGAAACAATTTAAGGCACATAACTAGCACATGGCACACAGCTGAACTTCCCTGGTGGTGCAGTGGCTAAGAATCCTCCCGCCGATGCAGAGCTCACAGGTTCGACCGCTCATTCGGGAAGATTCCACACCTCTCCAAGCAATGAAGCCTGTGCGCCACAGCTACTGAGTCTGCGCTTTACAGTCCCCTGCGCAGTAACTACCAAGCCCACGTGGTACAGCTACCGGAACCCGTGTATCTGGAGCCTGTGCTCACAGCAAGAGAAGCTGCCACAGTGAGAAGCCCACTCACCACGATGAAGAGTGGGGCTACTTTCTCCAACCAGAGACAGCAGTAGAAAAGCAACGAAGACCCAGTGCAGCCAAAAATAAATTAATAAATAAAATAAAGGCACACAGTTGAGTCCTTGCTTTACTAAGGAGGTGGATTTTCCAGGTGTATTAAATCCCTATATTTAACAAAAAGGATGTGCCCTTTTGACCAGAATGACCATTGTCATAATAACCCAGTCTTATAAGGCTTTTCTTACTCATGAACATATGACTGAAATAGGAGAAGCCAGAAGGATTGTACATAATACACTAAAAATACACTCTGGAGATGCCATGATAATCCGATATACTAGCCCCCTCTTCTCTTCCATTTAGCATCTGTCTTTATACACTCATAAATACTAACTGGCACAAATGATGTGAAGAAACAGAAGAACCATCTCAACCACAGCCTGCTCAAGCAGTACCAGAAAGCAAGGTGCTTTGAGTTAGACTACCACGTACTCTGTTGCATATACATATAAACCAGAACACTTATAAACAAGAATGCATAAAAACACTGATGCACTTTAGTGTTATTTACCTGTGAGCCTGCAGCTGCATTATTAATCAGATTATTGTTGGGATGAGCAATCCAGAAAGTTGAAACAGCCCTGAAAGGCATTTTTTTTAAGGTGATTTAAATATTCGTCAGGAAAAATCCCATCTTCTAAAAACCTCCCACTAAATATATCCCCCAAAAGCCAACAGGCCTTGGCCATCACACGTGAGCTTTTCACTCCACCAATTACTCACATACAGTCAGTGGCAGGCACAGGGATATAATTTCCAAATACTTTTTCCCGCATGGTGATGCACATGGAGTTATTCCGATCCGTGGGAAGGAGTGTGCCTGGTTTGGTGAGCAGTCCCAGATTGTGGAACAAAGTATTTCTCTGTTCAATACCATCTTCCAGAAAGAAACAATGACCCAGTGTGTCAAATCCGACAGTGTCTTTTATCTGCCAAAATACAAGTGTATAATGTCATTGGTAACAAGACTGGCTGTGGTTGACAAGTGCTATTCATGAGGCATGCTAAGTACAAAAGCAAAAAATTTTCATCTTAGCTGATGGGGCAAAGTCAAATGTCAGGGTTCACTGATCTCTTAAGAGAACAGAGAAAAACAGCAGAATTCTCAGGAAAGTGGGACAGAGTAAGACTTGTGGTCCAACAGCTTACTTGTATAAAATTGACAAGTCATGGGAATGAAGGAGAGGTGACTGTTTTCATAAAATGTATCAGCACAATATGAGGTTACTTACCAGCAAGCCATTTGTCCCATGCACAGTGATGCACCTTGAGAAGCTGTGATGAATAGACAGGCCATCCACAAATGCTGCATGTCTGTACCCTCCTTTGTAATCCACATCTCCACACAGATGAAAATGAACAGGGTACCGCCCCAGGTGCTGCTGACCCATGTGTTTCAATTCCACATGAGAAAGATGGACTGAAGTAAAATTTTTCCTTATCTATAAGATAACCAAAAATCAAACTAACACATAAGCAAAGTAGCTTAGGGTAAAGTAGCTCAGAAGCAAAGTAACAAATTACATTAAAAAAAAAAATTTATTTGGCTGTATCAGGTCTTAGCTGCAGCGTGCAGGATATTTGTTGGGTGCATGGGCTCTCTAGTTGCCCTGTGGTATGTGGGATCTTAGTTCCCTGACCAGGGATCAAACCTGAGTCCCCTGCATTTGAAGGCAGACTCTCAACCACTGGATCACCAAGGAAATTCCCCCAAAATATTGTTTTAATAGAAAATATCTGCTGGAGACCAGATATGAAAGCATTTTTCTTTCACATCCTGTTTTCTTGGATCTCCAGCTCAGAATTTAGCAAATGCTTCTTTACATAAGTGAATACTTTAAAGAATAATAAAAAATAGCCTCTTATTAAGAATCAAGGAAAGGAAACCAGGAAGGCTATAAAAATGATTTTTGCATATATGTGTGGGTTTGTTCAAATATTTTGGTCATTTCCTATCTAGTCTTGTTCTTTCATTTCTATAATCTCCACTGTAGTTTGATAAATAATTATTTCTATATCCTCCTTCAATGATTTAATTAGCATATAACATTGTTTACTTCTGTTCTTTTTAAAAAATGCCTCTATGATCCACAACTTAAGCAGTCTCAATATTTATAAACTCTGGATTTTCAATCATACTACTAAAAACAAAGTCATGACACTGACCAACATTTCAGAAATCAGTGTAACAGAAACATAGCCAAAAATAATATCCTACTAAACACACAAAACTGATTTTAAGACACATGTAGCTAAAATGCAGCCCAGGAGTCCAATAGATTAGTACACAGAGCAACATTTAGTATATAATAAATGCTCAGTACTTTTACAGAATAAAAAATCTGCATATAAAAAATATCTTTACAGAAACATATCTTGAATTTGTACATCACTACTGCTTACCCTTTCATAATATCATGTTTTTTAAAAAAAAAAAGATCCTTTCAGAGATTGCATGCATGATACTGAGATTTTGTTTTTTTTTGTCTGTATAACTGATTCTCCCCAATATAAATTGATTTCATTTTTCATAGGACAATTCTTAAATGATTTAACTAAGAGTCCAGATCAACTAAATGAAGATATAATGCTATCTTTTAATCATCTAAAATCTCCTTGTCATTGGAAAGATAAATAAAATGTGATATCAATAGCCATAAAGATGTCATTCCAAAACTTGAAAGCTTTGTCAAACATGTACTTAGCAATCACAGTTTCAAAGAATTCATCAAATCCTTTTGCCTACCATGACATGTCCTCCAAAGGTATCATAATCAAAGAACTGACACTGATTTTCAGCATAGCATGAGTCTTCCATTTCTCCTCGGATAACAATATTCTGGGTAAGAATTCCAACCTCAGCTCTCATGTCTACACCATCTATAATCTCACCCATGTGCAGGAACTGAGGCGTTTCTGGTTGATGAGGGCAAGGCAAAAATAACATTAGAACAAAGAAAACATAAAACTTACATCAAAAAGACAGTGATCTTTATCTCGTAACTTCAAGACATTATTAAATTTATTGTTTGTTTCCATTCTTCAATACCTCAGAACAAAAGAATCCCAGGAAGCAGAGAGTTTATGGATTTTCTACTCTAATCACCCACACTCAAAGCTCTTAACCCTCACTCTCAACTATCATACCCACACACAGAGAGCTTACCCCTCCCTGAAGTACTGGGTCAGCTAAAAAGTTCTATTTGGGTTTTTCCAGAATATGTTACATAAAAACTCAAACGAACTTTTTGGCCAAGCCAATAGTTCATTCTTCTCTTGAGCAGCACCGATAATCTGGACCCTAACTAAGAATCCATGCTGTCTCTCTCTGCTTCCTGTCCATGTGCTCTTGTTCCATTCCCGAGGACACATGAATACCCAAGTGCATGCTGTACCTTGGAAAGCTAATGGTCTTGTAGATGTTGATAATAGGGTGCAAAGGTTTTTTTGCTTCTCCTTCAAAGCTAAAGTAACCTGCATTTGGACATTAACAGTCCTGAAATAAACATCTTTTCTTTCCACTTCTTATTTTAATTATTATTATGCACTTTTAAATCCCCACCTTTTCTAAAAACGTAGAAACACTTTACCAACGAGCTTTTATCTGATCTTAACTATACAAACTCAGGAAGGAAAAACACAAATAAACCAAATAATGGAGATTCATTATCAGGTATACTTGTTAACAACAATGGGAATTTCCAAACAAAATTAATGCCAGATGGTATGATGATTTTTCAGTTTTTAGTTTTCTGCTTATGGCCTGTATGGTCAAGAAGGAAACGTACAACACTGAGTAAAGCAGGAAAAAGCTGCCAAGTGAGTCAATATCATTTTTTTAAAGCAAAAAAGTTTCCTTTAACCTTGAAAGTTCTAAATTACTCATCGAGTGAGTACTTATTAAATAGCTACTCTAAATTCTTTTGTTTTGTATCATAAATGTGTAATGCATAATTTTTATTACAGAAGCAAATATAATGAATGAATGCACAATGAATCCCATAACTGAGGCAATGAAGGAAGAAGCTTTGCCTATCACCAGCCTCAAAATAAGTAACTGGTAAATGTCAGTCATCCTTTCTAAACAGAGTGTACAGTAAGGATCTCATTGTATATTACTCTCTCTCAAAAAATACATTCATCAAGATTATGACAGGAAATGTAGTTTTATGAAAATATCTTTTTGGTTTCATTTTAAATATTTGTGAGATCTACTTCTGGCCAAGAAAGCAGACACTCAAAGACCATGAGTTTCATTTTGTTACATAAAAAAGAGACATTTCTATTTAAAAAATAAACCTAGTTTACTATTATCTAATAGCAGAAAATTAATAAAAAAGTAGTTTGAAAGCATCTTGAAAAAAAAATTCAATCCATCTAGTTTGCATCTCTTTTTTTTAAAACATAGAAACTAGCATAAAAACACTGATTTGTCTATAATACATCATTAACAGCAACATTATTGCTCAATGACTACTTTTATCTAACATCCTCTGGGACTCTAGTGTTCAAAGCACCCCACTGCTAAGACCTTCAATATTGATGACGATGATGACAATGACAATTGAAGGAAAAACAAAGAATCCCAAGAATCATATCTCAAGAAAAGAGTTTCCCAAGAAGCCTTCTGAGCAGTCTGATACCTTTGACTTTGACCTGGAAGCGGCTGCACTCAGGACAGGGGAGAAGAGTAAACTCCTCTGCTTGGTACATGGAATAGTCCGTGCTTGCAACCACAATCTGATCTCCAGGTTCCCAACCACTGACATCATCCAGCAGGTGCAGTTTTACTCCATCTGTGGCCTCTACCCAGAAACCTGAAAAAGAAATACCTAGACCAAAAAGCAAGAAAGTGATTTTTTTTTTTCTAAAATCAATCCCTTCACTGATTTACAAATCAAAAGATAAATGTAAGTCAGCAATGCTTCAATCTGACCCATGCACAGGAAAAGATAGGACATGAACACACATAATCTTAACATTAAGAATAAAAGCTGGCCTTAGGTGATTTCTCACTTCTAGACCTTTGCTCATCATTTTGTCTCTCTCTACAGTGTCCATCCATTCTTAATTTACCAACCAAGATACTATTCATCTTATAAAGTTCAGGCAAACCTTTCTGGACTTCCCAAACATCCTCTTGGAAGTAACCATTCTCTCCAGTATTCTTATTCTGTTATTTCTCTCTGGTGTGATTACTATCATTCCAATGGGAAGACAGCTCACCTTCCTGGAAGCTACATCAGTGAAGAGAGCAAAGCACAGCCACCATGTACTCACTGCTGTCTCACAGTGCAGACTTATAAAATGCCTACTGAAGGGATGAGTGTCCCCACTACCATCTGCAAAGTGACCTAAAGGCCACATGATAGTGTCCCAGTCCAACTCAGCACCTTTCCTGGGATAACATCAGACTTGCAACCCAGGAACTACTAATTACTGATCTTTGCTGAGACCCCCTTCTGAAATTCATAGTTGGTTCCCAACTAGGCAGATGGAAACTGAAAGCTGACCCAACATCTCTCTAACCTGCACTCTTTAACATGCAACCAAGCGCAGAAGCTTCTGCACTGCTGCTACACTGTTCCCTGCGTCTCAAAGTGTCCATGATATAATTTGTCATGGTCCAAAACCTGATTTAATGCAAATGAATATGGAATAGATGGAAGCTATGGAAAATATGGAAATGTGGGAAAACACCATATTTCAAAGATATCTGTTTACTATCTGTATTCCAGTATCACCTCTCCAATTAATTGACAAACTACTCTGGGGCTACTTGAAGATACTGACCCTAAAAGTCGATAAGGGACTTCCCTGGTGGTCCAGTGGCTAAGACTCCAAGTTTACAGTGCTTGGGGACCCAAATTCGATCCCTGGTCAGGACAACATATCCTGCATGCCATAACTAAAGTCCCGCATGCCACAACTAAGAGTTGGTGCAGCCAAATAAACAAAAAAAATTTTTTTTTAATAATAGTCAATGATAGGAATAAAAAAACTCATTTACTTAAGTTAGAGGAATCAAAATGCAGGATATTTAGGCAAGACTCAAAGAATAATACAAATATCCTTACAGTCTTAGAGATACATGATAATATACCTTGGTAAGATACCTGAGCAAGTTCTGAAATCTGCTCCACTAGACTGACCTACCATGCTTTCCTGTTTCTACAAAGCACCAAAACAAAACAGAAAAAAAAAGGAAGGAACCTAATAAAAGTAAAGCGTTTTTCATTATGTTTCTTTCACATAAATACTAAAGCCCATAATGGAATTTTGTCTAAATAAAGATAATAACTATCAATGATAGCTAACAACTGTTGGGATTTCACATACATAATAACCTTTCATCAAAACAGCTTTGAGATAGAGGAACTATTATATGCATTAGAGATAAAAGAAGCAAAGGTCAGGGAATGTGACTAATAGCTGAAAGAAGATAGTCTGACTAATAGCTAAAAAAAGAGCCCACAATGAATGCTAATCTAATTCCAGAGTCCAATTTTCCTAACCTCTATACCATTCTTCCTTCCTAAGAACTAAAACAGGCAGGTTAAGAGTAAAGATAAGCCAAAATATCATGGTAGCAATGATAATCACTACCTCAAATTTCAGATTTAACCAAAAAGATTTATCTAAAAAAGGGAAACTAAGAAACATTAAATTTTTTTCATAAAAAATTTCAATGATGCTTTTTAAAAAAAATTCTAGATAAATAAGTTTTAACTTAAAAGATCATTAGAATTTGTTTCTGTTAAAAAAAAATTACATAGAGGAAAATCTGTATTATTCAACAATTCTTCACTCCTAGATATAGATGAAAATCCTTCCTGAGATATCTCCTACTGGCACTAATGAACTGGAAGTATGAAAGAAAATACATTCATCATCCTAGCTTCTGGGAGTGACTTTCTACCTCTTCCAGAAAATAGGAAACACTGAGAACACAGAACAGAAACAATATCCTACAATAGATACTAGCTGGAATGTATACTTTCCCAGAAATGAGCAGTCATTGGTAATGTGAAAATGTAAGCAAAATTTCTCAAAAGGAAATGTTGACTCCAAGTTTGTCATCCTCTGCCTGGAATCTTACTGAAAGAAGTTCCACTAAACTCTTCATGCAAGTCCAAATTCCTGCTCAGAAATATTTCTCATTTACCTGTTTTTTGCCAGAGGCAACTATGATGTGGTTGAAAGAACAATAGTCTTGGAGGCAGAAAACTTAGCCTTGATTCCAGTCTCCTCATCCATAATAGATACCATCTCCTCACCTCAAACTCAGAAGGCTGCTTAAATGGAGCATGTGGAAGTCCCATTACATACTGGGAACTGTTTATCTGTTTGTTTTAAAGCAAAAGACTCTTTTTTTTTAATTACAAGGATACAAAATACAGTTATATTCCCGTCATGTTTGCATTACTGTTAAAACAGCTAACCTTTATTGAGTGCTTATTATATACTCTGTGCTAAAAACTTCATATTCTTCCTGTTTGATATTCACAGCAGCCCTATGTGGTAGTTTCCATTATTATCCCCATTTTCAGATGAGGAAACTAAGGGTTAAGAAGTTGAAGTCATATGCCATCATCATATAGTAAGCAAAAGAGCTGGGACATGAACCCAGGCATTCTGTCTCCAGAAATCCATTTCAGTGAATACTTTACTACAGTACTGCTAAAAACAGAAGTGTGTGCCCAGCCTAAAATAACCCTTTCTGGGTAATTACAGATGTAATAAAGCACCTTTTAATTACTCATTTCACATTAATTTTGGTATAATACTGGGTTGGAAAAGAAAGGTGGTGGGCAAGCACAGACAGGAGGCTGCCAATTCACCTGGAGCCAAAAAAATCTAGCAGCAAAACACAGAAATTCTTCAGTGAATTTCCTTTAAAAAAAAAAAAGAGTATCATTGTTAGACACAATAGTTCTTCTGAAAGGTGGATTCTAATTTTCAAAATATGCTGAAGAAAAGTAAAGGCTTAAGATAACTTTATAATATATTATTTAAGGAAAGGAAAGCAGGTTAAAACAAAATGAACACTAGGGGAGGGAACATAGATTTTAAATGCTAATTAACTCTGAATGATAGGGTGAAACATTAATTTTAACTTTGTACTTTTCTCTGTTTTCCAGTTTGACTGTAAGATAAACATAGGAGCTGAATTATCAAGGAAACATTACTAAGAAAATGAGTAATTTGTTTACACAGCATGTGTTCAAAGGTAGTATTTGTTGATAGAGCTATATAACAATAAGATCCAACGTACAAAACCAGTTCACTGTCACAGAACGTAATCAAAGACAGCTCACCCTATCACATGCAGATTGGTTCGACTGATACTAAATCTAGGAAACTAAATCTAGGATCTAAATCTAGGAAATCCATTAACCACACCTAATGACTCAAGAATGAAGAACAATGTCCAACTGAGGATGCCTAAACTAGATCATTTTCTAATCCAGAAAAAAAAAGTTTTGTTTCAGCCTAAAAGATCAACTATAGTTGGAAAACTATAGGTTTCATCTTCAACCAATTGAGAAATCAAAATAGACTATCATGTGAATATAATGCCACTTTAAAAAAACATCTGTCACAATACTTACCAACGTATTAACAAGAATATAAACTGTGCTTGCCTACCTTCAATCCATTCACTATAAGCTGTCACAGAGAACTTCTGACCATCCACAGTATAAAATTCTCTTTGGGCGAGAGCCTTCCCTCCACTACTATGATTCTCATAGTTTCTTACAGACTCATTGCAAGAAGTACTGCCACCATCAATGACACCAACCAAAGCCCAAGCTTGCCTAGAAGGAAAAGGAGCAGGTGCAAGTGATTATTTGTCATGGTACTGACCCAAATCCCCAACACAGATGTTACGACAGGTGCTATTAATTCTATTTCATTTTTGTCAATCCCTCCAACTCTTCTTCCACATGTGGTTGTAAGTCCAAACTTGACTGAAAAAACTGACATCACAGAAGGAAATGTACCTGGATTTTAAATCCCTGTTTGTCCAGTTCTGTAACAGGTGAAACACTGATTACTATGATTTCAATTAATCATTGACTTCCTCAGTTCACTCTTTTCATTCACATTATTTTTTTATATAACTTTTTTTCTAATCTTCTGGCCACTCAACATGTGGGGTGTCAGTTTCCAACCAGATATGGAACCCGCATCCCTTCCATTAGAGGACAGATTCTTAACCACTGGATCACCAGTGTGTGTTAGTCACTCAGTTGTGTCCGATTCTCTGAGACCCCAAGGACTGTAGCCCACCAGGCTCCTCTGTCCATGGAATTCTCCAGGCAAGAATACTGGAATGGACTGCAACTCCCTTCTCCAGGGGATCTTCCCGACCCAGGGACTGAACGCAGGTCTCCTGCATTGCAAGCAAATTCTTTACCATCTGAGCCACCAGGGAAGCCCCCATTTCTTTTTAAATGATTATTGCCTGGTCTCTTTTCCACTCTTATCTCTGCAATGTTCTCAAATCTAACTATATAATAGAATCATATGGGAGCTTTAGAAACATATCCAAGCTTAGACCCAGCCCACATGAATGCAACCAACATCTCTACAGGTGGGGCCTAGCATTAGTCTGTTTTAAAGTTTCCCAGATGCTCTGACTGTGCAGCCACACTGGAGAACCACCCAGTTAGACCAGGGGTTCTCAAACTTCATTGGTATCAGAATTAAATGTAAAGCTTGTTAAACCAGACTGCTGGGCCCCACCTTCTGTTTGTTTGATGTGGGGCCACAGAATTACTGACAAGTTCCCAGGTGATGCTGATGCTGCTGGTCTGGGAACCACACTGAGAACCTGAGTCACAGGTCAGAGGTTAGAGCAGTAAGTGTCATCTTTGACTGCACACACTGCCAGTAGGGAGTGGGGACGATGTCCTACGCTTCAGAGATCCTGATGTAAATGATGTACAGTGGGCCCTGGGCATGGGATTTTTTAAGATCTCAGGTGTGCAAACAAAGCTGAGACCACTGGGTTATTAGTTTAATATTATTAAAGCTATAGAATCACTATTCAACAGGTTTTTAATTTTATATGCTTTATATCTATTTGTTGAAAAACACCATTTTATTATTGTGATACTGTGATTAAACATTCCAGGAACTTTGCTCAAGCTTATGATCAAAGTCAATTTTAAAAAAAAGAAAGAAAGAACAAAGACAAAACATCAGAAAATTAGCCTTAAGACTCCTGGTTTAAAACATGAAAAGAAAAATCTCATCTTCCCATTGTAGAGGGAAAAAATGCCAAATATAATCTATGCTAGACAGATGGCTGGATATTCACAGATGAAAGTTAACCAATGCATGCCTACATCCTTACAAATCCCACACCAGCCCCTGCATGGATTAGCTACTCTTTGGCTGACTGTGCTTTATAGCTCTATTTATATTCTTTTATACAGCAGAAAGAATCAAATGAAGAATGCTTCAATTTATTATCTCCTATATGAGGGAAGGAGAGGAAAACTATCAGAGGCTTCCTTTATTTACCAGAACTGCCTCAGCAACTATAAAACAATGTTCTATTCTACTGACACTATCTCCAAAACACTCCTACTTCCCTCCTCCACTTGAGGAAAATTTCAACATGCCAGAACATTATCTTCAAAGGGGCATGTTTATGTACCCTGGAGATAATGGCAATGCAAAGGAACATTGGCAAAGGATCACAATTCTAATTTCTCCGTCAAATCAGCCTCAATATTTTAAAAGGAATTTGAAAACAATAGGGAGATTACCCCAAAAGTTAAACAAAACATTCAGACCTAATAATCACACAAATCTAGAACAATAATGACATTAAGAAACAAAAGTTATTATCTCTGGTACTACTGGATAATGAAATGGAGTGGGTATCTGAGCAGACCATGCTTTCACTCCTAGGCCTATCGTAGAAATACCTGCACATGAGCATGAAGAGAAGCTCCAGTACTCTGGCCACCTGATGCAAAGAGTCGACTCATTAGGGAAAACTGTTGCTGGGAAAGACTTGGGGCAGGAAAAGAAGGGGGCGATAGAAGATGAGATGGTTGGATGACATCACTCACTCAATGGACATGAGTTTGAGCAAACTCTGGGAGATGATGAAGGACAGAGAGGCCTGCAGACTGTCCCCTGTGTAAGTAAAAAGTTTTAAAAACATTACAGACCCTTTTTCTTNTGTGAGTTTGAGTGAATCCAGGAGTTGAACTCAGGGAGGCCTGGCATGCTGCAATTCATGGGGTTGTAAGGAGTTGGACACGACTGAGCGACTGAACTGAACTGATAATTTTACAAGTTTACTATAAGTTCAAGTTTGCTATAATGATGGTTGCTTCCATTGAGCAGTTGTAGCTCTAATGCACAGGAATTCACAACAGAAAGTACAGTGTGAGATTCTTTACATTCTTAGAAAACAGTCAGCTAGCTTTTGCTCTAATTGCATTTTGACAGAGCTTTCAACTACCTGTGAGAAGCTAAGAGACGGCAAGTCAGACCTAGTGTCCAGAAGTGAGGTTTTTAATAAAGGAATTCACTGTCCTGCCTTCCCACTCAATAGAGCTCGATGGGCGGGCTTGCTTCACAAAGAGTCCCTCACCCAGTGGATGGGGGGCAAGGAGGTGACCCCAACAGGTCCGTGACTGACAATGTGTGTATGCTTTAAAGAGCGAAGTTGAACGTTACTCTCTTACACAGACTAATGTCCTTGGCAGGAAAAAATTATCTTCTGATGAATTCATGTTCTCTTTTTGCTATTTTGTCAAGAAGCCATGTAGTACTAAAACACAAAACAAACAAAAACAAATGATTTTGTTTAAACAGTAAGAACAACAGCGTTTTAATTCTAGCAGTCTGCAGCTACTTTATCAAACCCAAAACTTTCTCTGAGCCTCAGTTTCCTTGTCCTTAAGTATAAGATTCTAAGAAGCAACCTCCAATTTTCCTTCTGCATATAAGATTCTATTACGAATCTCAACCATCTCTGATCTAGAGATGGCTTGCTTCTTTATGTCTACAGAATTAAGGCTGCACATCCTTGTGTTCAAAAACAATCTGGGCTACATTGGAGTGGTATAACTTTTAAAGTTACCTAGTCTCTATTAATTTCATTTTCCATGCTGGCTCAATGTACGCTGTTTATTTTCATTAAAAAATATATAAATTTATTTATTTTAATTGGAGGCTAATTACTTTACAATATTGTATTGGTTTTGCCATACATCAGCATGAATCCGCCACAGGTATACACGTGTTCCCTATCCTGAACCCCCCTCCCATCTCCCTCTCCATCCTATCCCTCAGGGTCATCCCAGTACACCAGCCCTGAGCACCCAGTATCATGCATTGAACCTGGACTGGCGATTCATTTCACATATGATATTATACATGTTTCAATGCCATTCTCCCAAATCATCCCAACCTCTCCTTCTTCCACACAGTCCAAAAGACTGTTCTATACATCTGTGTCTCTTTTGCTGTCTCGCATACATGGTTATCATTATCATCTTTCTAAATTCCATATATATGCGTTAGTATACTGTATTGGTGCTTTTCTTTCTGGCTTACTTCACTCTGTATCATAGGCTCCAGTTTCATCCACCTCATTAGAATTGATTCAAATATATTCTTTTTAATGGCTGAGTAATACTCCATTGTGTATATGTACTGCAGCTTTCTTATCCATTCATCTGCTGATGGACATCTAGGTCCATTGCTTCCATGTCCTGGCTGTTATAAACAGTGCTGCAATGAACATTGGGGTACACGTGTCTCTTTCAGTTCTGGTTTCCTTGGTGTGTATGCCCAGCAGTGGGATTGCTGGGTCATAAGGCAGTTCTATTTGCAATTTTTTAAGGAATCTCCACACTGTTCTCCATAGTGGCTGTACTAGTTTGCATTCCCACCGACAGTGTAAGAGGGTTCCCTTTTCTCCACACTCTCTCCAGCATTTATTGCTTGTAGACTTTTGGATCGCAGCCATTCTGACTGGCCTGAAATGGTACCTCATTGTGGTCTTGATTTGCATTTCTCTGATAATGAGTGATGTTGAGCATCTTTTCATCTGTTTGTTAGCCATCTGTATGTCTTCTTTGGAGACATGTCTGTTTAGTTCTTTGGCCCATTTTTTGATTGGGTTGTTTATTTTTATGGAATTGAGCTGTAGGAGTTGCTTGTATATTTTTGAGATTAATTCTTTGTCAGTTGCTTTATTTGCTATTATTTTCTCCCCTTCTGAAGGCTCTTTTCACCTTGCTTATAGTTTCCTTTGTTGTGCAGAAGCTTTTAAGTTTAATTAGGTCCCATTTGTTTATTTTTACTTTTATTTCCAATATTCATTTGCTGTCTCGCATACATGGTTATCATTATCATCTTTCTAAATTCCATATATATGCGTTAGTATACTGTATTGGTGCTTTTCTTTCTGGCTTACTTCACTCTGTATCATAGGCTCCAGTTTCATCCACCTCATTAGAATTGATTCAAATATATTCTTTTTAATGGCTGAGTAATACTCCATTGTGTATATGTACTGCAGCTTTCTTATCCATTCATCTGCTGATGGACATCTAGGTCCATTGCTTCCATGTCCTGGCTGTTATAAACAGTGCTGCAATGAACATTGGGGTACACGTGTCTCTTTCAGTTCTGGTTTCCTTGGTGTGTATGCCCAGCAGTGGGATTGCTGGGTCATAAGGCAGTTCTATTTGCAATTTTTTAAGGAATCTCCACACTGTTCTCCATAGTGGCTGTACTAGTTTGCATTCCCACCGACAGTGTAAGAGGGTTCCCTTTTCTCCACACTCTCTCCAGCATTTATTGCTTGTAGACTTTTGGATCACAGCCATTCTGACTGGCCTGAAATGGTACCTCATTGTGGTCTTGATTTGCATTTCTCTGATAATGAGTGATGTTGAGCATCTTTTCATCTGTTTGTTAGCCATCTGTATGTCTTCTTTGGAGACATGTCTGTTTAGTTCTTTGGCCCATTTTTTGATTGGGTTGTTTATTTTTATGGAATTGAGCTGTAGGAGTTGCTTGTATATTTTTGAGATTAATTCTTTGTCAGTTGCTTTATTTGCTATTATTTTCTCCCCTTCTGAAGGCTCTTTTCACCTTGCTTATAGTTTCCTTTGTTGTGCAGAAGCTTTTAAGTTTAATTAGGTCCCATTTGTTTATTTTTACTTTTATTTCCAATATTCTGGGAGGTGAGGTGGGTCATAGAGGATCCTGCTATGATTCATGTCATAGAGTGTTTTGCCTATGTTCTTCTCTATGGTCACTGATGCTGTGGGATTTAGATAGCATTATGCATTCCCCTTATGGACTCCTCTAATCAGAAAATTCTTCCCCAGCTCTCTGCCAGGTATTTACAAGTTGACGTAGCCATCTGTGAATTTAAAAATCCTCTTTTAATATATAAGCACTCTTACAGGATGAACACATTAAGCTATGGCCAGTGGTTCAATCTCAAATGTATATTATTTTATTCTGTCCTCTGGCTAGTTTAGGTCACTGTGCTAAGAGCCAGTGTGTGGTGATGGGGACAAACAGAAGAGAATATGTGTTAAACTGAGACACTCTGGATGGCATTTGGGGGTGGGCAGCACAAGGCTGGAGACATTGGCAGGGAAAAGGGCAGAGAGGGGTGGACAAACAACAAAAGTAACCGGGTTGAATTACAATGTGAATGCCAGCCTTGTTTCTAGAAATATTAATCTCTTAGTACTCTGAGGCAGGAACCAAATTCTATTCATCTCTGTTCCCCAGAGCCAAGTACAGGAATGAGAACACGTAGGAGGTAATCAGTGTGTTGTGTTGGGGGGTCAGCTAACAACAACCCACTTCCTGTTTGCTATAAAGTTTACTGACTCTCAGACAGGCTCATTTGTTTATGTACTACCTATGGTTGCTTTCATGCTCAACAGCAGGTCTGAGTAATTGTGATAGACTGTAGGTCTGCAGTGCCTAAAATATTTGCTATTTTTTGCTAACTAGCCCTTCACGTAGATAAAGGCTGCCAAATCCTGTGTTAAATGAATGACGAATACACCAGCGAATGAATAAATGTAATTGTAGAAAACAAATTTCTAAAAACAAAACTAAGAGATAAGAAAAATAGCTAATGTTTGCTTTAGGACCAAAACAATGATAAAAACAGATAACAGAGAAAAAGAATTGGAAGTTCATGATTGCTAAATATCGGACCACATTCAAATGCATTCTCTTTAGCACATACTTGTGCTTTGTTTGGGTGTCCCTGGTGGCTCAGATGATAAAATCCCACCTGCAATGCAGGAGACCTGGGTTTGATCCCTGGTTCTGGAAGATCCCCTGGAGAAGGAAATGGCTACCCACTCTAGTATTTTTGCTTGGAAAATTCCATGAACAGAAGAGCCTGGCAGGCTAATGTCCATGAGGTCACAGAGCTGGACACAGTGGAGTAACCTAACGCTTTCACTCACATTGTATTCTGTTTATGCCTCAAGCCTACTTGAAAGCATTCTGTTTGGTGGATATGGTAAGGGGCAGATCGTGGCCAGGATAATAGTTAAAGACAAATAAAATGGGGTCTTCCCTAGAATTTTCTTGTGGAACCAAATCAAATAGGAGAAAGAATACCTTTTAGTTACCTTGTGTCAATTCTGCATTGCTCATCCAATGGGGTGGGAGGTAGGGTGGGGGTGTCCTTGATACACTTGGAGGACAGGCACCATTTTGCAGAGTAAGCGCTCCTTAGTTGGGTATCACAAAAATCTATTCTGCTCAGCTCCTATGACCCTGAAGAGATTTGGGTCTGGCATCTTTGCTCCAAAATATTCATTGAGTTTAACCTACAGTGGACATTCAGGTTTCTCTAGCTCCAATCCAGAGAAAACAATAAGGGATTTTTTTTTTTTTTTTAAAGAAAGCAAAAAAAGGCCATGCTGCCAGCAGGGACCCTGCTGACTCTGTATTCAGGATGATGTTAAGGATTTGACAGAAATTAACAAAGTAGTAGAGTGGAACACACATGTAAATGCTCTGTCCTGAGCTCTTGTTCTCCTAAAACCATCCCAAAGTGGGTGTAGGCAGTCCTTCAGAATAGATTGCCTAAAGACTAAGCAATGTGGAGACCTTGAGTGGCGGCTGGTTTATGTGGATCCTCCATCTGCTTTCAGTATTGTCAAACTTTAATCGGGCTGTGCTATAGGAAGAATTTAAGATGTAAAACAGGATTGATCCTGCCTTTCTGTTGACCAGCACTTGAAATATCACAACTCCTGGGAAACAGATGGAAGCAGGCAGACCATAGAAATCTGGGAGGTCTACGAGGGCCTAAAAAAAAAGCAGTGGAAGAAATGTGCTGGTTTACCCAAGGACCAAGCCACAGCCCTTACCTCCTGGCTAATCTGAAAGGAGATTCAAACTGGCCTCCATACTTGTTCCTTTATGTGCTCCTAGCTTAAAGGAGTTTGTTCCGTAATTTTCTTTGTGCCAAGTATATATGTTTCAGTTGCTTCACCATTCAAAGAAATGACCTGAAGTTCTTCCCTCTTGCATCACTCAGGTAATCTCTTACCTGAGTGAATTGGCAACAGGGCAAACATGTCATTTCCAACCATGAACGTTTTGGTTAGAAACTCACCCTAGAAGTTTCCCCTTTGAACTTATTCATTCTCTTCATCTTCATCACCATCAAACCATTTAAGAGGAATGTATGATTCAGACAGTACAATGAGGAGAAAGTCATAGGTAGGTGTGTGTACACAAGTGTATATGTGTGTCTTGGGAGGGGTTGGGAACACTTCTCAGAGAATCCTTTTAGCCAATACTCAGAGAGGGAGTAGTTGAGAAGGAAGATACTGGCAGGCTCGACTGGTTAAAACAAAGATAGTGTGAAGGGACTTACACCAGAAAACTGATTAATGCAAGTCCTTTTATTCTGGGCTAAGAGGTTTCTACTTTATTCTGTGTCTAACAGAAAAATCCTGAAGGATTTGGGACAAACAATGATTTGGTCGGGGTAGTTGATTAAACTAAAAGTGGATTTGGAAAAAGAATTGAAAAGAAAAATTCAGACATGGGGCAATGGGAAAGGGAAAAACATGCGTGCACACACACACACACACACACACACACACACTAGTTTGAGTTGGGGGAAGACAGATAGAGGTCCAGATTTTGAGTGGAAAAGATAGAGTTCTCAAATATAAAGAAAAAAATTTATGGGACTGACCTGGGATGGAAAGATGAAAGAGCCAAAGATAGCTTTGATATTTTGAGCCCAGATGACAGAACGGAAGAATAATGAAACTGTTAAAGAGAAAAGGAGAAGTCTAGAGAGACAGTGGGTTGGGAAAAGAGATGCTGAGTTAAAAGGGTAGAGTTAATCCTTTGTCACCATCTGTCTTCCCACCACACACTTATTCCAATCAGTGTCAAGAAATAATCTAAGACGATTCAGCTCATCACAGCACTGTAACACCCGGGGTGGCACTGCGTTAATCTCCTGACAGAAGACCACGCACTCCTTATATTTCACGTCAGTGTTAGGAATCAGAGCATTCATCCTTTGCCACAGACTCACAGAGGAATGTTGTGGGAAGCCCTGGACTGAAATCTGGCTTCCGGACAAGGAGAGAGACTGGCTGCTGCGGCCATGGCTCGCTCACCAGGGCCTTTCCAGGGGCTCCCATCTCTCCTTCCCCAGCCAGCGTCATGACCTGAGAGGTGGGTAGGACGTGCCCTAGAGTGTTCCGTGAATGGAAGGCATAACTTTATCCTACACAATTTCCTATTATAAAACAGCAGAAACAAAATTTTCTTATGCTATTCTTTAAAAGAGAAAAACAAAAGAAGAAAGGAAGGAAGAATGGAAAGAAAGAAAGAAGGGAAGGAGAGGGAGACAGAGGGAGAAGGAAAAGAGGAAGGAAGGGAAAAGTGAAGGAAGAAGAAAGGTGTGGGCAAGGGAAAGAGAGAGAGGACAGAAAGACGGACAAAATAGGAGGGGAAAGGAAAGCACCGACATTCCAAACAGAAGTTAAGACCGTTCAAAAAATTCGGTAGATTACAGCAATATCTCTGAGTCTTCCCTTTTCCCATTGGTAGAGAGGCATAATGATACATTATTATTTACCTAAGGGAGACAATATGAGGCAAAATGATACCAATTAGGCAAAAACAGAAGTAATTGAAAATAAAGCCTAACAGTCTTGAAGTGTGAATATTAAAGATATGAAATGATCAAGAGCCATCTTATAAATGAAAATAATAAATCACATTAAATATGATATTAGTGTCACATTATTGGCTTTTACTCACACTAGTGACCAACATATGAAAACACTGACTATTAATATCACCCATTAGAAAACCAATCATAATAAAAATCAGTGATGGTAGATAATGAGGCATTAGTGAACCCAAGCCACACTGGCAAGAACAAGGACTTTTTTTATAATATAAAAATATATTTTTCTATAGTTCCTTCAACTATAAAAATTTCCTTTGCATGATAAGCATATTTTATACTTGCTTTAGAGCTTATAATAACTGGTCTCTTGCACATTAACTACATTTGCTATATAGCAAAGCTAATTAAGGTTTTCCCAGGTGGCTCAGTGGTAAAATAATCCACCTGCCATTACAGGAGACTCAGGAGATGCAGGTCTGATCCTTGAGTTGGGAAGATCCCCTAGAGTAGGAATTACTGGAGTTAGCTCCAGTATTCTTGCCTGGAAAATCCCATGGACAGAAGAGCCCAGTAGGCTACAGTCCAGGGGGTCACAAAGAGTTGGACATGACTGAGAAGGCACAGGAGTGAGGGGTGGGGGGTGAGTTAATTAAATAACCTATTAGAGTTCCTCTCTCTTCCCATCTCTCCATATTTTTCCCACTTAAAAGGACTTAAGCCACACTGGGTTTGTCCCTGCTCATGGCACATGTGGGATGATTTGGGAGAATGGCATTGAAACATGTATAATATCATATAAGAAATGAATCACCAGTCCAGGTTCGATGCAGGATACAGGATGCTTGGGGCTGGTGCACTGGGATAACTCAGAGGGATGGTAAGGGGAGGGAGGTGGGAGGGGGTTCAGGATGAGGAACACATGTACACCCATGCAGATTCATGTTGATGTATGGCAAAACCAATACAATACTGTAAAGTAATTAGCCTCCAATTAAAATAAATAAATTTAAATTAAGAAAAAAAAAAAAAGGACAAACAAAAATCCTTGGACAGCAACGTTAAAAAGAATGAAATTGGAACGTTCTCTCAGTTCAGTTCAGTCGCTCAGTCATGTCTGATTCTTCGCGACCCCATGAATCACAGCACACCAGGCCTCCTTGTCCATCACCAACTCCTGTAATTTACCCAAACTCATGTCCATCGAGTCGGTGATGCCATTCAGCCATCTCATCCTCTGTCATCCCCTTCTCCTCCTGCCTCCAATCCCTCCCAGCATCAGGGTCTTTTCCAATGAGTCAACTCTTTGCATGAGGTGGCCAAAGTACTGGAGTTTCAAGCTTCAGCATCAGTCCTTCCGACGAACACCCAGGACCGATCTCCTTTAGGATGGACTGGTTGGATCTCCTTGCAGTCCAAGGGACTCTCAAGAGTCTTCTCCAACACCACAGTTTAAAAGCATCAATTCATCGGTGCTCAGCTTTCTTCACAGTCCAACTCTCACATCCATACATGACCACTGGAAAAACCATAGCCTTGACTAGATGGACCTTTGTTGGCAAAGTAATGTCTCTGCTTTTGAATATGCCATCTAGGTTGGTCATAACTTTCCTTCCAAGGAGTAAGCGTCTTTTAATTTCATGGCTGCAGTCACCATCTGCAGTGATTTTGGAGCCCAAAAAAATAAAGTCTGACACTGTTTCCACTGTTTCCGCATCTATTTCCTATGAAGTGATAGAAGATTCTCTAATACCATATTAAAACAAAATAGACTCAAAATGTATTAAAGGCATCAATGTAAGACCAGGTACTATAAAACTCCCAGAGGAAAACATTGGCAGAACACTCTTAGACACTAATCACAACAACAGTATTTGGACTCGTCTCTCAAAAGTAAAAGAAATAAGAGCAGAAGTAAATACATGGGGCCTAATTAAACTTAAAATCTTCTGCACACCAAAGGAAACATCAACATAATGAAAAGATGACCTACTGAATGGGAGAAAATATTTTCAAATGATATGACCAATAAGGGATTAATTGGAGAAGGAAATGGCAACCCACTCCAGTATTTTGCCTAGAGAATCCCCATGGACAGAGGATCCTGGCCGGCTATAGTCCATGGGGTCACAAAAAGTCAGATACAGCTAAGCCACTAACACAAACATGACCAATAAGAGATTAATACCCAACTTATATAAACAGCTCATACAATTCAACATCAAAAAATCAAACAGACTGATTAAAAAATGGGCAGAATTGAATAGATATTTTTCCAAAGAGGAAATGTAGATGGACAACAGGCACATGAAAAGATGTTCAATATCACTAATCATCAGGGAAATGCAAATCAAAACCACAATGAGATAACACCTCACACTTGTCAGACTCACCATCGTTAGAAAGAACACAAATAACAAACTTTGGTGAGGAAGTAGAGAAAAGCAAACCCTGTATACTGTTGATGGGAATGTAAATTGGTACAGCCACTGTGGAAAACTACGGCGATTACTTAAAAAAATACTAAAACTTGAGTGGCCATATGATCTAGCCATCCCACTCTTGGATATATATCTGGAAAAAATGAAAGTTCTAATTTTAAAAGATACGCACACTCCAATGTTCATAGCAGTATTATTTACAATAGCTAAGATACTGAAGCAAGCTAAGTATCCATCAACAGATGAATGGATAAAGCTGCATGAGTTTTACATAATATATTTATATATAATATATATTTATAACAATGTATTATATAATATTTTATTATATGTGTTTATTTAAATATATGTTTGTATCATATTATATATATTATATGTATTTTATATAATTTATTATATATTTATAAATTATATATATTTATAAAAACATAGCAAATATTTTTAATAACTGTAAAAGAAATATAGCCTTTAAAAATTGTATTAGAAAGTTGAACTTTTTAAAAAAATAAAATTGAAAACAAAAATCCTGAACCAAAATTCTGAGACAAAGATGTAAAAGCAAAGTTTGGAGGTTGATTTATATTAGATAAAAGCTTGATAATCCTAAATTTTGTTTATTTTGTTTATCATTGAGATTAACATGCTAACTTAATTCTTTTTTGCTTACTTTAGGTATGTTTTCTAAATAAAAGTGGAGCCCTTCAATGGTGACCTGAATTGAAATCTCTGGGATGGTTAAAAGGTCTTTTCACTTTTAATGGGCAGATATCCACACATTTCTACATAGTTTCCAAGATCTCACTCACACAGGACAAAATATGGAAGTTAAAAAAAAGAAGAAGAAATTGAAGAGAAGAAGTGAGCATTTTGGGGGTAATGGAAGACATAGGTGACTCCCCAGAAACCTCATAAAACCCCTTCCAATATTTACCATCCAACCACATGGATGGGGGAAAGAATCCTCACAAATTTCCTCAACCTGGTCTCCTTCCTGAGTATGGCTGGGACACCCGCCCTCTTTGGTAATGCCAGCCTCACCCCTGCCGAGCTTCCCCATGTTCTGCACAGCTCCAAGCCTATGCACTAGGGCTTACAAATGCTAACTAAAAGTCCTAGACCAGCCGGGGCACAACAAAATCATCAAATCCCATCATATTACTTTAGATCTCCAGGATAACTCCTCTCCCAGGTTGTACTGCCACTAAATATCTTACTTTTTAGGAGCCCTCCTACACTGCTGGCGGGGATGTAAAGGGGTGCAGCCACTGGAGAACAATACAGAGGTTTATGAGAAAACTAAAGATAGGGTTGTCATACGGTCCAGCAATCCCACTCTTTGGCATATATGTGGAGAAAATGATAATTCAAAAAGATATACAGCCCTCAGTGCTCACTGAAACACTATTTACAATAGCCAAGGTATGGATCAACCTAAGTATCTGTCAACAGATGGATGGATAAAGATGTGGTATATATATACACAATGGACTACTATTTGGCCATAAAAAGAATGAAATAATGTTATCTGCAGCAACATGAATGAGCCTACTGATTGCCATACTAAGTCAGCCAGAAAGAGAAAGACAAATCCCATATCATATCACTTATATGTGGAATCCAACATACGATGCAAGTGAACTTATTTACAAGGCAGAAACAGATTCACATAGAGAACAGGCTCGTGGTTGCCAAGGCGGAGGGAGGAAGGGGAAGGAAGGACTGGGAATTTGGGATTAGTAGATTAGAACCATTATATTAATATATAGGATGGATAAACAATGAGGTTATACTGTATAGTATAAGGAACTATATACAACATCCTATAATAAACCATAATGGAAAATAATATATATATATATATTCTATAACATACATACTATGTACAAGAAACTAACAAAACATTGTAAATAAACTGTACTTCAATAAAAATTAAATTTTAAAAAAAGTTTTACTTTTTAAAGGCAACACATACAAAACCACATGCACTGATTGAACAAAACTGACCAACTATTTGTGCTAAAGTGCCTAGGAGAATTCCTCAATCCCACTTTTAAAAGGTTATAATGATGATTCAAACCTCGTAAGCATGTAGGAGTCTTTCAGCTGGTCCAGTTCAGGGCTTTTGTTAGCTCACTTTTACTGACTCGCAGTAGAGTTCACCTGCCATCAAACTCTTCAGTTACCTTTCGCTCTTTTCTTAGGTGCCTCAGCCAGTTTCACACAATTTCCCGGTACATGTGATACCAGCCTGGTGAAGTGAAGTGGTGGAGGACACTTGCCTGCCTTCACTATTTGGACCCACAGACTTAGGTACCCTCTGCATCTTCCAAGTGAATGATACATCAACAAAATAGCATGAAGCAGGAAGTGTGGTGAAACAGAGCTCCAGCTACTGAGCTCCTACTTTTTCTCAGCTTCCTGATTTAAATAAATCTGTGTTACAAAGGGTTGAATTTATATGACCAATCAATAAATTAAGAGTATCTACATTTCAAAATATTTCTTTATCCCAATAATTCATTTCTGGTTGTTTTATTAAAAGTAAAATTTTTGAAATTTATAAATGGGTTATATTCAAGATATTTTAAAAATAATTATTAACAATAAAATAATAATTATTAATATAATGCTTGGTAAAACTTAGGACATATTTTTCCAAAGAAATTGATTTGTAAATGATAGAAATTGAAGGCAGGCCACAGATACACATTTAATTCACTGAGAGTTTGATGCTGTCTACACCCACAAATGCATTTACTCACTAAACAAATCCTACTATGCACCAAACCCTATTCCAGAATCTGAGGACACAGCCGACAAGGTGCCAACTCTCAAGGGATTTAGATCCCGGTGGTGAGAGAAATCCAGAGAGAATCAGAGGAACAATAAAGCAGCAACATTATCTTAGACAATAATCAGTGCTAAGAAAAAACAAGGCAGCTGGGGAATGTTACAGGTGAACTTGGGCAGGTGGAGAGAGTTGGCAGTTCAGAGGTCTTCCTGAGAAGCTTACATTCGAGCTGGGCTCGAATGCTGTGAACATCTGAGCATACGACAGTCCCAGAGAAGAGTATTTTAAGCAGAGAGAACGGTAATAGCAAGAACAGCCCAATGGCAGGAATGTTGTGTGTGACTCACTGTTAAGGAAGAAGTCATTTCCCTCTATCCCTCTAGGTTCTTCTGGTTGGTCTAAGAATTAGCTTGACATGAGACAGATTAAACAAAAGTTTAATAAGGTGTACATGGAAGAGACATAGGAGAGCCAATACTCCAAAATGGCCTAAACCCTCACCCTGAGTACCATCTTCAGCTAACAACAAAAGAGGATGTTAGGGGTATCAGTTTGGGATTTCCAAGAGGAGGAAGAAAATTCTCTTGGAGATGGAAAAGCAAATGTTTGCTGGGCCAGCCAGAGACAAATGGACTCAGAGAGGACTCTGATCCCCTATGTGCTGCTGAGTTTCTTCTACTACATGAGCCAGTATTCTTGGTAAATAGCTCTGGTGAGAGCTTTATCCCAGGAGTAGGTCCTTTATCTGAGTTATTTAAGGCAGTTAAAAAGGAGACAAAAATAAAGGCTCCCTGAATCTTCTGTCTCTTAAAAATAATCAGACTGAATTAATCCTCTGGCCAAAGAGACACACTTTGGGCTGCCAGATTTTGCCTCTCTGCGATACAAAGACCAGATATATGACCAGTGTGACTAGAAGAATGAAGGCTGAGGGCGGGAGAGCCAGATGGAGGTCAGCCTGGGTACTGGACCTGGATCTTGTCCCAGCTGCACAGGGCTTACTACAGAGACTCTAAGCCATCTCTACATCTCTTCATGGCTCAGCTGCGACAGCCGTGAGGAAATTACTTCAGAGCTGTCGCTTCGATTTTCAGGACCCTATCTTTCTCTTTTCAGTATGGATTCATTTTGTTTCCACAGCTAGAGCACAGACAGAGGAAAGTTCTCTTCCTCATCAGTTCCTCCAGTGCTCAGAGGAATTGCTAAAGGAATGAATGAGAGGGAGAAGGAAACAACGCCAGTAGCATTTGTCCTCCTGAATGGTTTAGACGTGGTGGGGTGAGAGACCAGTTAGAGGAGGCGAGGCATGGAGGAGGAGGAGGGGAAGGAGGGAGGGCAATAAACAGCACAGCTTCCAGGCAGCGTCACACTCCTGGCAAACTCTGGAGCCGGGAGACACCTACTCCCAGGCACCTCCTTTCTCTCCTCCCTCAATTCTGGGGAACCAGTGCAGGAACTAAGTTGGTGAGGCTTCAGCCTCCTGGTTGATGCCACTGAGAATCACGTCTGAAAAGGAGGGAGGGTCTCTGTAAGAACACTCGCTCTTATTACAGTGAGTGAGGGGGAGATGGGGTTAGCTTCTCCATCATGCTCTTTCCAGCAGGGAGGAGGATTCATAGATCTGACTTAAGCCCCTACAGGGACCCTTAGAGGCCATGGGGTAGGGCCAGAGCCTTGACCTGGACCTCCGGGGCACGCTAGCCTGCTAGCCTGATCTTTGGTTGCTTGTGTACATATTGGTAGTTCAAATATTAAAAGACCCCTGTGGTGTAGCTGCTTCCCCAAGTTCCTTAGATTTCAATCAAAGAGTCCTAGCCAATACAAGACCCTTCCCCGGAATGCTCATGACCTTAATCAAACAACAAATGGGGCTTCCAGACCCGGGCCTGATTCAGGACTTTAAGCCTCTTGTCTTTCTGATGAGTCCATGCTTGCTGTTATATACTATGAATATCAAATATTTTCAATATAGGGAGGATTCATAGGCTTAACTGAGAGACAGCTGTTAACTAAGTCATGGGCAGGCAACGGACAGCATGGTGAATATAGAAATACTGTATTGCATATTTGAAAGGTGCTAAGAGAATAGATCTTAAAAGTCCTCATCACAAAGAAAAAATTTGTAATTAGGTATGATAATGATGCTAACTAGACTTACTATGTTGATCATTTTGCAATATAGACAAATACTGAATTATCATGTTATATACTTGAACATAATGCTATATGTCAATTATACATCAATTGCATAAATTGACTAATTAAAAAAAAAAAAGAAACAGTCATTATCCTCATAGATCCCTGGGGAAGAGTTCATTTATCATGATATTCCTGACCATGAAACAGTCCCTTGGAGTTTAAATAATGATAGTATGTGCCTTTTTAGACCCTCTTTTCTCCTTTTTGCGTTTGCATTTGCTTCTCCATGTCTCTCCCCACCCCTCTATCTGCACACGTTGTTTCCCAGGGCAAGGAATTCCTCTCACCCTCCTCCATGAGGTCTTTGCAGATTATCATCCAGGTTGGGTTCATTTAGAGAAACCGCTTCTCTAGTAACCCGTTAATCCATCCCTGAGTTTCTGTACTTAGCACATTATTTGAGTACTGAGAGCTTGTCTGTCGGCCTTGCCTGCAGAACTGAAGTGTGAGGACCCCATACGTGGTCCCAGGCCCTGATGTATGAATAGAAGGTAAAACAAAGGAAGAGCTTGGGGGAAAGGCTGTGGAAGGAAGTGGGGCTAAGAGGAGGAGAGAGGGAAAATGGAGTTAAGAGAGAAAGGAAGCTTGAATGGAGTTAAGGAAAGAGGAAAGTGGAGTGGAGGGGGTAGGGGGCAGAAGCAGAGGAAGAGAGAAAGAGAAGAAGGACAAGAGAGGGAAGCAGGGAGAAAGAGGAAAGGAAGGCAGGGGCGAGGGCGGGATGGAGGAGGGAGGAGGAGAGCGAGGGGACGGGAGAGCGAGGGGGCATTTTTGGAAGAAAGAAAAAGCAGTAGAAACTAGAGAGGAGAAGGGAGGATACAGGGAGGGAGAGAGGCCAGAGAAAGGAGGGAAAAGGGAGAAACAGGCTCTGACTTCAGGCAAACGTTGCGCAAACAGCAAGGCACCCAGAGACCTAAGCTTCCGCTCGGAGAGCACACTCAGGGCTCACCTCGCAGCCTTCGGGTTTCTTTCTGAATAACCTCCTTATGAGCTGTGACTGCATTCTGCGTCTCTCCTAAGTCACCCTGCATTATTTCTGCCGGTTTGACTTTGTTTTCCTCACACCGACTGTGAATTTTGATGAGTGAGGGAAACAGGCTCTACTCTAACAATCGTGGGCTGCACTGTTCACATCTCCTGCGCTGACTGCTTTTGGTTTTCTTTCCCTTTAAATGATTTTCTTGAAAGATTGCAAGGGAAAAGGAGAGAGAGAAAAAAAAAAAAAAAGACATAAGTATTTGAGAGTGAAGGTTTCCCTCAGGATTCAAAGACAAGTTAGCCAGGGATCACAGATTACAAGAATGTTAACAGAATAGACGATATGAAGAAATTAAACACTTTGCAAATTCTGTGTTCAGTTCTAACTTAATAACAATTGATTTTCCAGTGATTTGGTCAACGTGGCTGCAAGTGCCACTTTTATTGTTCAAGGAGCAGGGAGTTAAAAATGAATAGGGCCTTAGGCCCAACTCTGGAAGGAACGTATTCTGGTATTAATATTTTCACCATTCCAGCAAATGACTACAATACATTTCAAGGGATCTGAAGTTATAATGTAATTATGGGGCAAGCTATTACAGCTTCAGTGGAATTTCCATCAGCCCTGGACCTAGCAATTCAGGATCACTTCTTGACACTGGGGTTTTGAATATCCCAGTAGTACTTTCAGTGGCATCCATTGAAATCATAATGGGATATCCCAAATGGACTCTTAAAAGTTTTTACTGCTCTAAGTGGTTTGACCTTGCAGGTCACTTACCCTCTCTGCTTCTTACTTTCTTCATCTTTAAAGTGATCCATTTGTACAAAATTATTTTTAATATCCCTCCCAAATTTAAGATTCTGGAAACCATATGAAGCAGAACATAAGAATACAGGGGCAAACAGGCTAATTTATTACTGGTGTACACAGAACTATTACTTAGGATCATATAGCTCAGGGCAACGTTGCTGAGGTCTACTCCTTTTTTGCCAGTAACTATGACATGAAATCTATTTTGCTTAAGCATATCTCTACTGGGACAGTGCAGAAAAAAATACCTCTACTGGGACAGCACAGGAAAAATACACATGATTTATCTCTTTACGGCCACTTCTGAATGATATCCCAATAGCTTCATCTCCTTGCAGTTTAGGTAGTCACTTCTGGAATCTCAGCATCTTAATATCTGTCAGCGTGGGACTGAAACAAAGCAGTCTTTCAGGCCCTCAAGTATCAGTTTGTAAAAACCACCACAGGTTCTCACTACTTTGACCTCGTCACCTTATAGAACAGACTGTCATTTATGGAACAACTCAAGTCTAAGAACTGTTATTTTAAGCTCAATTAAAGGAAGTTTCTTCCCTTTTTTTTTTTGCATTTTTAGGAAAAGAGACTCTTGAGGACACATTAAAATTTACCTAAAGAAATAATTTTAGGATTAAACAGATCCACAGAGCAGTTGGCTAAACTCACCTTCACTGTAAGACATACATTTGAGTAAGGGTAGTTTCTCTTTTTAATGAAAAGAGACCAAGAATAACTGATGGGAAACAAATAAAGCCATAATAATTCACAGAATATTAATGGACCTGTCCATGGAGAAGTTAATAATTTATGTCAGGCAATGTATACATTTTCAAGTGGATAAGAAGGCAGGTCTCAGGGTAATCCTTAGACACTAATGTCAAGAACATGTAGGAAAATAAACAGACAAGTATGTCCTCGTGGTTTGCTCAAATAATCCAGACCACACTGAGTTATGCAATCATGCCACTCAGTAGCCACAGATTTAAAATATGACTGCCTCATGTCTTCTTGGGGGCACAATTTTAAAATAATTTCATTTATTTCCTGCAAAAGACATATGGATACATTATATTGTGCAGGAAAATTCCTTCCATCGTTTGAGTCCAAACAGTAGTCATTTTATTCCAAAACTCACTGGCCTCCATCCTTCATGAGGTCAAAGTTCTACCTTGTTAAATCAAAAATTATTCAAGACAGAGTCTCTGTCTGTCTTCAGAGTGTTTACATGAACTTGAATCTGTCATGTGCAGATACCATCTGCCCTGTCCTTCTAGTCAGCTCTAAATCTCCCCTTCTCTCCTCCTGTGTACAGTTGGAACTCATCTATGTTGAATGCATTCTCAAGGCTCTATTGATTACAGAAGTTTCAGAACAGTCTCTGTAGCTGTTGTACCAATATTTTCTTTCTTTCTTCTCTACTCTGACTTAGCAGTTTATTTCTTGTGAAATATCACAGGGTCACATGGACTTGCCAAGTAAGAGGGCCCATTAAGGGGCAATGTCTTCCTTTGCTTAATTAAAACCAAGGAATACACCAGCTCAATTTTGGAAGGACCCCTTGTCAATTTGTCAAGATCTAGTAAGAGTGAGAATTAGGTTAATGGATGTCTTACCTAGTTTACTGCTAGAAGAACCTCTTCAGGCCTCCCAGCCGGTGCTACTGGTAAAGAGCCTGCCGGCCAAGGCAGGAGGAATAAAAGACAGCAGTTCAATCCCTGGGTTGGCAAGATCTGCCAGAGGAGGGAATAGCAACCCACTCCTATATTTTCTCTGGAGAATCCCATGGACAGAGGCTGTCCTACCAGGCTACAGCCCGTAGGGTCGCAAAGAGTCAGACATGACTGGAGCAACTGAGCACAGCACACGTGGAGACAGCCTCTTCAGGGTTTCCCTGATGGCTCCGATGCTAAAGAGTCTGCCTGCAGTGCAGGAGACCAGGGTTCGATCCCTGGGTTGAGAAGACCCCCTGGAGAAGGGAATGGTTACCCACTCCAGTATTCTTGCCTGGAAAATTCCATTGATAGAGGAGCCTGGCAGGCTACAATACATGCAATCACAAAGAGTCAGACATGACTGAGCGACTGAGTACATACATACAACCTCTTCAAAGGTCCTGAGAATTTCATTTCATATGTTAATTGTAAATAATGTGTTGATTAGTAATGATATGGAGGATACTATATAAATATGCAATTTTGACAAGTACGGGTCCTGCCTCAGCATTTGTCACAGTGCCTGGCATACAGTAGGAGCACAATAAATGATTTTTGGATGAGTGAATGGATGAACTAAAGAGTTAGTGCCTTCAGATATGCAAAGGTTTGCAAGACACATCCTTTGATCTCAATGTTAAGAGGTTTCAAAGAGTTGATTGAAAATATTTCTGACTGAAAGCCACAGTTACTATTACACAGTTATTATTTTCTCACTTCTTGGATCTATCTTGGGCCTTCCCAGAAAAAAAAAAAAAAAAAAAAAAGATACAAATAACCAATTGTGCTACCTGAAGGTTATACACTATGGATTAATGTCCATTAAGAACTGAGTTGAAGCCACATGGCTGAGGCCAAGCTAACATGTCATTAAGAAAGGCATGCAGTCCCCAAGCCTCTATTCCAATGTAACTGAATGCATGAAATTTATGGAGTGCCATTAAATGTCCCCATGCAGTTTTGAAAAATAAATGTTTTTGACAAAGCATAAGTACAAAGCATTTACCAGATCTCCTATTTCCCAGAAAAAAAAAAAAGACTGAGTGGCTCCTGGAGCTAATTAATGGCCACTTCCGGAGATCAGAATTTAAGTAAAGAAGTATTAACACAAGGAAACTCACTAAAGGGAATGGAACTGGATTACTGAAACCAATACACTATTATGACTCCTTTTATGATGAATAGGAAAGTGACTTGGAAAATAAAACATTTCTGCTCAACGTGAAACTTATCAATTGTTTTCAAAAGTGAGCACACATGATATTTCACTTCTTGGAAGTGCACTGTGACAACTGAAAAGGCAAGCCTTCCTGTAGATCAGTGTCACAAGTCTGCACACGGAGGACTAAAAGTAATAGGGACATGGAAATTCAATTGTCCGATGCTCAGGAAAGCCACCGGAATGTGCTCAGCCTCATCCATTTTGCCCCTTAAAAACATTAACTCCAAAAGGAGCATCATGTCAGAATAAAGTTGAAACCCTTACTGGGAAACAAATGCTGTCATAAAAAGAACCTGGGCTCTAGGTTAGTACAACCTGTGTTTGAAATTCCACTTACTAACTGAGGGAACTTGGGCAAGCTTTCATCTCTCTGAGTCTTTTAACTGGAAAGGCAGTTCTTCTCAGGGCTGGTGAATGGATTAAAAATGCAGCATTTGGCTTACTGCAGGTAATGTCAGCCAACACTGGCTCACTCTCACAGGAACATTTCTTACCAATTCTCTATCCTTATTAGTCTATTTGGAAATTTCTTAGAAAATAGTTGGAGGTATATCTAATTAAAGTGACAAAGTGAAGTTGCTCAAGTCATGTCCGACTCTTTGCCACCCCATGGACTGCAGCCTACCAGACTCCTCCGTCCATGGGATTTTCCAGGCAAGAGTACTGGAGTGGGTTGCTATTTCCTTCTCCAGGGTATGTAGAGTCAAATTCTAGTTCTTTTCCCAAAACTTATGTTCAAACCTCAGTTTATTAAAATTTATTTTCTCTCCATCCCATTGAAACTAAGTCCCTGCCTTCTGGACAATCCTTCTCATTCTTCATTTTTGACTGAAGATTTCATGTAGCTTTAGCTTTCTTTCAGGACAGGGGGAGGGCAGCGTGTGAAGATAAAAATCTGGAGGCCGCTTGTAAAGTTCTACCTTATCCAACGGCTTCTCTGCTTCTCATTCTTCATTTTTGACTGAAGATTTCATGTAGCTTTAGCTTTCTTTCAGGACAGGGGGAGGGCAGCGTGTGAAGATAAAAATCTGGAGGCCGCTTGTAAAGTTCTACCTTATCCAACGGCTTCTCTGCTTCTCATTCTTCATTTTTGACTGAAGATTTCATGTAGCTTTAGCTTTCTTTCAGGACAGGGGGAGGGCAGCGTGTGAAGATAAAAATCTGGAGGCCGCTTGTAAAGTTCTACCTTATCCAACGGCTTCTCTGCTTCTCATTCTTCATTTTTGACTGAAGATTTCATGTAGCTTTAGCTTTCTTTCAGGACAGGGGGAGGGCAGCGTGTGAAGATAAAAATCTGGAGGCCGCTTGTAAAGTTCTACCTTATCCAACGGCTTCTCTGCTTCTCATTCTTCATTTTTGACTGAAGATTTCATGTAGCTTTAGCTTTCTTTCAGGACAGGGGGAGGGCAGCGTGTGAAGATAAAAATCTGGAGGCCGCTTGTAAAGTTCTACCTTATCCAACGGCTTCTCTGCTTCTCATTCTTCATTTTTGACTGAAGATTTCATGTAGCTTTAGCTTTCTTTCAGGACAGGGGGAGGGCAGCGTGTGAAGATAAAAATCTGGAGGCCGCTTGTAAAGTTCTACCTTATCCAACGGCTTCTCTGCTTCTCATTCTTCATTTTTGACTGAAGATTTCATGTAGCTTTAGCTTTCTTTCAGGACAGGGGGAGGGCAGCGTGTGAAGATAAAAATCTGGAGGCCGCTTGTAAAGTTCTACCTTATCCAACGGCTTCTCTGCTTCTCATTCTTCATTTTTGACTGAAGATTTCATGTAGCTTTAGCTTTCTTTCAGGACAGGGGGAGGGCAGCGTGTGAAGATAAAAATCTGGAGGCCGCTTGTAAAGTTCTACCTTATCCAACGGCTTCTCTGCTCTTTCAGCTCTCTGAATTGATGTTCTGCTCTTCCAACTCTCTGAACTGATGTTCTGCTCTTTCGACTGTCTGAATTGATGTCTCTCTTTTTCTCTCCCTCAGATTCAGATGCCTTGACAACACCTCTGCCGTTGGCCAATTTTTCTCTCCCTCTCCCAAAACATAGTTTCTTATTCAAACTACTGACTGCGCGTCTTGCCTGTGTGTGTGGATAGACTGACACACGTCCCTCCTCATCACTGATCAACTATATGAATCAGTTCCTCACACGTAGTGGCTCCTTCTCCAGATCCTCCCGTTACTGTCTTCCTTCTAATCATTCAGGATTGAATTCTCTCACGCTTTCTCTTCTTTCTACCAAGAGAACGTGTATATTACAAGTAATTTACATACACACTTTCTCTGAGTCTGCCTTACCATGTGCCAAAAAAAGAACCAGTGAGCTCTCATTTATCTCTTCACACTTGCATTTGTGCAACAGCTATTAACTGAATGCTCACTATGCAGGCCAGTCCCTGCTCTCTTAAAGCTTTAGATTTAGAGGGAAAACAATAAATACATTAGAGAAATGTATCTGGTTCATTCAATAGGAATGGCTTCTAGGGATGAGCCATAAGGCCATCATTTATTTGTCTCCTAATGTCCCTCAATTGACTTGATGGGAGTTGGCTCTTGTTTTGCTCCTTCAATATGCAGTCTCGTGTAATGATCAACTGTGAACCTGATTAACACGGGAGGAGTTTTTCTTACCACAGCCAGACCTCCCGTCAGTGAGAAGTCAGCAGCTAGGGTAGGAGAGGGTGGACGGATGTCCCTCGTTTCTTTTTCCCCAGTTTACTTACAAAGCAGGAAAGCCCTAACAAGACAGGCACCATCGCAAACTGGCAATATATTCATTCTCCCTTTCTAGGGGTTCAGAGCTGCCTTCTCCTTTAGGTGTGTTAAGGGGTTCCTTAGAGATACCCAATTCCCAGTTGAAGACTTTTCAACTGGAATTCTGCTCATGCAAGACATACATCTCTTCCTTTGGTTATAGAAAACCAGGAGTCATTTCGAGCTTCTCCATACAAATGCACTTTACTCATCTGGATCTGAGTTGATCCTGTGCCATATTTGATTCACATGAGGGCTGTCTCTGGTCCCGGGGGAACTCTCACTCAACCTTTGCCCCACGTCACTGGGTATGTGCTGGTGAGTTGCCATAACAGCAACCTTTCCTTACTCCTCTTAGATCAGCCAGCCAAATCTATCTCTGCTTTCAGATTTTCCAAGAGAAGTAAGACTCCAATTCATAGCCTCTTTGTCCCGGCCCTGAGAAACATAGTCTACACTCTGTTGGTGGTCTTAGGAGATGCCCCTTCTCTTGACTTGGGGTAAAAAGAGAAATAACTTGCCTTCCTCTGGGACAGATAGTGCATCTAACACAGTTCTGTGCTAGAAAAGCTTAACAAAGAGCTCTCTAAAATACAAAAGTATGCATATATACCTATACATAAGTTTACTATACATTTTACTGGTATCAAGGATTCATAGAACAAAACACAATAGTATTTATTGTAAATTCTACATGGCTAAAAGATTCTCACAGAATGATTTAATCAAGTTATGCCAAACTTTAAAAAAAATGGAACCAACCTAGAGTACAACTGATAAATATGTATAACTCCAACATGAATATTGGTTGCTATTTTCATTTATATTACTGAGTGAGATGAAAGTCACAGTTCATCATATAACAGTGCTCTGGTCTGAATGTTTGTGGCCCTCCAAATTTATATGCTGAAATCCTACACCCCTATAGTGACAGTATTAGCAAGTGGAGGCTTTGGAAAGTGATAAGGTCATGAAGGGCAAGCCTTCCTGAACGGGATTAGTGCTCCTATAGAAGAGATTCCACAAAACTGCAGAACTCCTTCTCATAGGTGAGGATACAAGGAGATGTCTGCCGTCTGGAAAAGGGCCCTCACCTGATCATGATGGAACCCTGATCTCACACTCTGAGCCTCCAGAACTGTGAGCAATAAATGTCTGCTGTTTAGAATCTACCTAGTCTGTGGCGTTTTGTTATAGCAGTTTTGATGGACTAAGACAAAAAGCTACAGACATGACAAACATTTGGATTTTATGCTATATGTAATGGGAAGTCCTTTAAGAGTTTTAAAGAAGGGGATGACATAATCTGACTTACATTAAAAAAAAAATTTTTGACGAACTCAGTTCAGTTCCATCACTCAGTTGTGTTTGACGCTTTGAGACCCCATGGACTGCAGCACGCCAGATTTCCCTGTCCATCATCAACTCCCAGAGCTTGCTCAAAGTCCATCAAGTCAGTGATGCCATCCAACCATCTCATCCTCTGTCGGCCCCTTCTCCTCCTGCCTTCAGTCTTTCCCAACATCAGGGTCTTTTCCAATGAGTCAGTTCTTCATATCAGGTGGTCAAAGTATTGGATCTTCAGCTTCAGCAACAGTCCTTCCAATGAACACCTAGGACTGATCTCCTTTAGGATGGACTGGGTGGATATCCTTGCAAGGGACTTCAAGAGTCTTCTCCAGCACCACAGTTCAAAAGCATCAATTCTTTGGCACTCAGCTTTCCTTATAGTCCAACTCTCACGTCCATACATGACCACTGGAAAAACCATGGCTTTGACTAGGTGGACATTTGTTGGCAAAGTTATGTCTCTGCTTTTTTAATATGTTGTCTAGGTTGGTCATAGATTTTTCTTCCAAGCAAAAAGTGTCTTTTAATTTTATGGCTGTAGTCATCATCTGCAGTGATTTTGGAGCCCAAGAAAATAAAGTCTGTCACTGTTTCCACTGTTTCCCCATGTACTTACGATGAAGTGATGAGACTGGACATCATGATTTTAGTTTTTTGAATGTTGAGTTTTAAGTCAGCGTTTTCACGCTTCTCTTTCACTCTCATTAAGAGGCTCTTTAGTTCTTCTTCACTTTCTGGCATAAGGGTGGTATCATCTGCATACCTGAGGTTATTGATATTTCTCCCGGCAATCTTGATTCCAGCTTATGCTTCATCTGGCCTGGCATTTCACATGATGTACTCTGCACAGAAGTTAAATAAGCAGGGTGAAAATACAGCCTTGACATACTCCTTTCCCGATTTGGAACCAGTCTGTTTTTCCATGTCCAGTTCTAACTGTTGCTTCTTGACCTGCACACTCAAGAGGCAGGTCGAATGACTTGCATACTCATTTCTCAGGAGGCAGGTAAGGTGGTCTGATATTCCCAATTCTTGAAGAATTTTCCAGTCTGTCATGATCCATACAGTCAAAGGCTTTGACATAGTCAATAAAGCACAAGTAGATGTTTTTCTGGAGCTCTCTTGCTTTTTTGATAATCCAACGGATCTTGGCAATTTGATCTCTGGTTCCTCTGCCTTTTCTAAATCCATCTTGAACATTTGGAAGTTCATGGTTCATAGACTGTTGAAGCCTGGCTTGGAGATTTTAAGCACTGCTTTGCTAGAGTGTGAGATGAGTGTAACTATGCGGTAGTTTGAATGTTCCTTGGCATTGCCTTTCTTTTAATGAACTAGAAGGCAAGAGTGGAAACTAGTTGGAGTCTCATTCATGAATTCAATCAAATGATAATGATTATAAACTAAAGTGCTGACAAGCAAACCAGAGAAGAGGGAATGAATTAGACATATAACTTTCAGGTAAAGTCAAAAGAAATTACAGATGAATTTGGTGTAAAGTGTGAGGGAAAGCGAAAAAATGAGAAAAACGCCCATGTTTTTAAAGCTTGAGCAGTAAAATAAATCGTGTGTTCAAACGGGGATCCCTACAGTTGAAAGAGGTTTCAGTGGAAAAAATAAGACTTTATTTTGAGCAGCCTGGCTGAGGCAATGCCAATGCCAAGAGGAAATGTCAATTTGAGAGTGGCATATTTTAGATCAAACTATGAGAAATTATCACTTTTGTAGACTCAAAATGATCAAAACCTGGAAATGTCTTTGGTTTAATTTAGTATGCATTTGACACCCAGTGGAAAGATATGTGAAGATGCTATCCATATAATAAAGTCTGTCTAACTATTAGGCTGGATGTAATTTATAAACACAAAAAAATACATGGGTATATAGTTTATCATGGTATGATTTATAACATACTCACAGAAAGCCATAGCTACTGATGTAACCAATCAGATTTTGAGGATTCAGCATCTACATCAATTTCTTTAATATTTGGTTTTCAGTACTTTGGCTTAAAGGTATTTCTTCAAGATTATGAGGTCCGCTTTAGAAATCCCACCCCTCAGTGGCAGCTGAACGCCATGAAATGAGACTCACTACATGGTAATCTTTGCAGTTTGATAACTAGCACATTTTGTGCTGGATTCCCCTCTCAGGACAATGGTAGTTTGCCAGTTTAAAGCAGAGATAATCTCATGCATCCTTTGCAATTTCTTTGCTGTATGTTCTTTCTCTTCTGCTTGGATTTTATTTGTATAAAAGTCTCAAATATATAAAAATCAATTATCACATACACTCTGTTGAGGTGGTCACATGACATTAACTTTGATGGCAAATAAACTCTTACTTAGAAGGACTAGCAATGTGATAGTTTATTTCTTCTTTTAAGAAATAAATTATCCTCTCAAAGTAAAGAAGGTCGCTTTATAATTTAATAAGTGATATGATAATAAACTTCCTTTGAACACAAATAAATGTATAACATAACCTTTAAATGCAAGACACATCATTATAATTATCAGTATCTTTGCTTTAATATACTCCATCAGTCATATGTCATCTCAATTTTTCCATTAACGTGTCTTTAGCATGTACCTCTCGACTCTTCCCTTCCCTACCATCTGTCTGGCATGGCATTATTTTCCTCTGCCTGGGTTATCAAAAAAGAAAGAGTTAGTTGCTCAGTTGTGTCCAATTCTTTGCAACCCCATGGACTGTAGCCTGTCAGGCTCCTCTGTTCATGTAATTTTCTAGGCAAGAATACTGGAGTGGGTTGCCATTTCCTTCTCCATGGGACTTTCTTGGCTTAAGGACTGAACCCTGGTCTCCAGCATTGCAGGCAGACTCTCTACCGTCTGAGCCAGCAGGGAAACGAAAGTTTCCTCATGCTTCCCACCTATCTGTCCTCCACTCCAACCTTCCTGTCTTCACTGGCATATTCAGTGACTACTGACACTTCCAGTTATAGCGCAGATGGTAAAGAAACTGCCTGCAATGCAGGAGACCAGGGTTTGATCCCTGGGTTAGGAAGATCCCTCGAAGGAAATAGCAACCCACTCCAGTATTCTTGCCTGGAGAATTCTACGGATAAAGGAGCCTGGTGGGCTACCATCCACAGGGTCACAAAGAGTCAGACACGACTGTGCAACTAACACACACCCACACTGGTAATGTATATGTGGCCCAATACAGATCTTCCTGTAGGGGGCTAGGAATGGAATTATAACCATGCTGCAAAGGTATTTATCCCAATGTCTGAGAAGCTATTCAGGGTAGATCATTGTTTTATTCTCAAAGTTTCAGACAGCAAGATAAGGGCTTCTTCTTTACTCAGGGGGTCAATGTATCAGGGAAAGTATTCCCATTCTGGAAACATGTTAGACTACGGGCATTTCTTGTGATATTTCTTAAATGGATTAAATATTTGAATTCACACAGGAAGCACTTGGGAGCTGGAAGATCAGTGAGAAGCCCTAGTTCCTTCCTAATGAAAGCAAAGCACAAGTTTGAAGGCTTCCATATTTCGCTGTTAAATTATATCTCAAGGTAAACAGGCAGTAGTAAGGTAAAACGTGTGTGTGTGTTTTAATATTATGTTTTGCTTTGGCCTCTGGTTTTCATTATCTCTGTGGAGACCAACAAACAGCAAAATACTCTAGAGAAAAACCTTTTCTAATAAAGATGATTTAAACAAATTTTTTCCAATGTAATATATGTAAGCAAATGAACATTCGAAATAATACAAAACTACAGAGATTAGGACCTACCATGACATGGTGGGTACATCATTGAGCCAGGATTCAGATAATTTGAATTTTAGTCTTAGTCTCATTGGTAACTAATTATTTGGTTTTGGATTAGTTCATTTTCCTACTTCACAGTTTCTTTCTCCATAAAATAGAAGCAATCTTAAAGGCCTTATCTAGCTTTCAAAGTTTATAATTCTTTTATCTCTAATTTCCTGGCTAAAAGTAATTCTGTAGTAGTATGTTAGACAACTCCAGTGGTGTAACAAGTATTTTCTCATACCCCTGGTGGGAGAAAAATCTAATTTGGGATGGAGCACCTTTATCCAAATCTAAGGGGGATCCTCTATAATTTTTGATATTGAACAACATAGTACAGAAAAAAATCTGTACTGCACTTTTATCTTCCAGCAATAAATACAATGTCAGGCCACTCTGATTCTGCATTTTCTTATCTGTTGAATAGAGTGATAATTTATAGCCCTATTTGTCCTAAAACCTACCTCAGCTTTCTCTTTGATGAACTGGAATTGTACTATATTATCCAGAAATGACGCACACAAGTGCTGTGGTCATTAGGCTGAGCATAGATTTCCCCACCTGGACTGGACAGACTTGCAGATGGACCCTGTGGTCCCCCACTTCTTGGTATTCCTGTCCTTATGAAATCCCATTGCCTTCAAATTAGCCAGAGCAGGGAATCCTAAAATAAGCATCAATAACATAACATAACACTGACTAACAACATTTCCTGTCTTTTACACCCACCCACAGGTTCCCAAGGACAGGCAAACAAGCCAGAATCACCTTGTAAACATGAAATACATGGTCTCAAAAAGTTCCCAGATATACTAAATAATACTTAAAAGAGCATAAGACAGAATTAAGAAGAATATATCTTGATACAAATATTCAATATTACCATTGATATAGAAGAAAGTCAGCAGTGGCCACAGGACTGGAAAAGGTCAGTTTTCATTCCAATACCAAAGAAAGGCAATGCCAAANGAAAAAAAAAAAAAAAAGATACAAATAACCAATTGTGCTACCTGAAGGTTATACACTATGGATTAATGTCCATTAAGAACTGAGTTGAAGCCACATGGCTGAGGCCAAGCTAACATGTCATTAAGAAAGGCATGCAGTCCCCAAGCCTCTATTCCAATGTAACTGAATGCATGAAATTTATGGAGTGCCATTAAATGTCCCCATGCAGTTTTGAAAAATAAATGTTTTTGACAAAGCATAAGTACAAAGCATTTACCAGATCTCCTATTTCCCAGAAAAAAAAAAAAAAAAAAGACTGAGTGGCTCCTGGAGCTAATTAATGGCCACTTCCGGAGATCAGAATTTAAGTAAAGAAGTATTAACACAAGGAAACTCACTAAAGGGAATGGAACTGGATTACTGAAACCAATACACTATTATGACTCCTTTTATGATGAATAGGAAAGTGACTTGGAAAATAAAACATTTCTGCTCAACGTGAAACTTATCAATTGTTTTCAAAAGTGAGCACACATGATATTTCACTTCTTGGAAGTGCACTGTGACAACTGAAAAGGCAAGCCTTCCTGTAGATCAGTGTCACAAGTCTGCACACGGAGGACTAAAAGTAATAGGGACATGGAAATTCAATTGTCCGATGCTCAGGAAAGCCACCGGAATGTGCTCAGCCTCATCCATTTTGCCCCTTAAAAACATTAACTCCAAAAGGAGCATCATGTCAGAATAAAGTTGAAACTCTTACTGGGAAACAAATGCTGTCATAAAAAGAACCTGGGCTCTAGGTTAGTACAACCTGTGTTTGAAATTCCACTTACTAACTGAGGGAACTTGGGCAAGCTTTCATCTCTCTGAGTCTTTTAACTGGAAAGGCAGTTCTTCTCAGGGCTGGTGAATGGATTAAAAATGCAGCATTTGGCTTACTGCAGGTAATGTCAGCCAACACTGGCTCACTCTCACAGGAACATTTCTTACCAATTCTCTATCCTTATTAGTCTATTTGGAAATTTCTTAGAAAATAGTTGGAGGTATATCTAATTAAAGTGACAAAGTGAAGTTGCTCAAGTCATGTCCGACTCTTTGCCACCCCATGGACTGCAGCCTACCAGACTCCTCCGTCCATGGGATTTTCCAGGCAAGAGTACTGGAGTGGGTTGCTATTTCCTTCTCCAGGGTATGTAGAGTCAAATTCTAGTTCTTTTCCCAAAACTTATGTTCAAACCTCAGTTTATTAAAATTTATTTTCTCTCCATCCCATTGAAACTAAGTCCCTGCCTTCTGGACAATCCTTCTCATTCTTCATTTTTGACTGAAGATTTCATGTAGCTTTAGCTTTCTTTCAGGACAGGGGGAGGGCAGCGTGTGAAGATAAAAATCTGGAGGCCGCTTGTAAAGTTCTACCTTATCCAACGGCTTCTCTGCTCTTTCAGCTCTCTGAATTGATGTTCTGCTCTTCCAACTCTCTGAACTGATGTTCTGCTCTTTCGACTGTCTGAATTGATGTCTCTCTTTTTCTCTCCCTCAGATTCAGATGCCTTGACAACACCTCTGCCGTTGGCCAATTTTTCTCTCCCTCTCCCAAAACATAGTTTCTTATTCAAACTACTGACTGCGCGTCTTGCCTGTGTGTGTGGATAGACTGACACACGTCCCTCCTCATCACTGATCAACTATATGAATCAGTTCCTCACACGTAGTGGCTCCTTCTCCAGATCCTCCCGTTACTGTCTTCCTTCTAATCATTCAGGATTGAATTCTCTCACGCTTTCTCTTCTTTCTACCAAGAGAACGTGTATATTACAAGTAATTTACATACACACTTTCTCTGAGTCTGCCTTACCATGTGCCAAAAAAAGAACCAGTGAGCTCTCATTTATCTCTTCACACTTGCATTTGTGCAACAGCTATTAACTGAATGCTCACTATGCAGGCCAGTCCCTGCTCTCTTAAAGCTTTAGATTTAGAGGGAAAACAATAAATACATTAGAGAAATGTATCTGGTTCATTCAATAGGAATGGCTTCTAGGGATGAGCCATAAGGCCATCATTTATTTGTCTCCTAATGTCCCTCAATTGACTTGATGGGAGTTGGCTCTTGTTTTGCTCCTTCAATATGCAGTCTCGTGTAATGATCAACTGTGAACCTGATTAACACGGGAGGAGTTTTTCTTACCACAGCCAGACCTCCCGTCAGTGAGAAGTCAGCAGCTAGGGTAGGAGAGGGTGGACGGATGTCCCTCGTTTCTTTTTCCCCAGTTTACTTACAAAGCAGGAAAGCCCTAACAAGACAGGCACCATCGCAAACTGGCAATATATTCATTCTCCCTTTCTAGGGGTTCAGAGCTGCCTTCTCCTTTAGGTGTGTTAAGGGGTTCCTTAGAGATACCCAATTCCCAGTTGAAGACTTTTCAACTGGAATTCTGCTCATGCAAGACATACATCTCTTCCTTTGGTTATAGAAAACCAGGAGTCATTTCGAGCTTCTCCATACAAATGCACTTTACTCATCTGGATCTGAGTTGATCCTGTGCCATATTTGATTCACATGAGGGCTGTCTCTGGTCCCGGGGGAACTCTCACTCAACCTTTGCCCCACGTCACTGGGTATGTGCTGGTGAGTTGCCATAACAGCAACCTTTCCTTACTCCTCTTAGATCAGCCAGCCAAATCTATCTCTGCTTTCAGATTTTCCAAGAGAAGTAAGACTCCAATTCATAGCCTCTTTGTCCCGGCCCTGAGAAACATAGTCTACACTCTGTTGGTGGTCTTAGGAGATGCCCCTTCTCTTGACTTGGGGTAAAAAGAGAAATAACTTGCCTTCCTCTGGGACAGATAGTGCATCTAACACAGTTCTGTGCTAGAAAAGCTTAACAAAGAGCTCTCTAAAATACAAAAGTATGCATATATACCTATACATAAGTTTACTATACATTTTACTGGTATCAAGGATTCATAGAACAAAACACAATAGTATTTATTGTAAATTCTACATGGCTAAAAGATTCTCACAGAATGATTTAATCAAGTTATGCCAAACTTTAAAAAAAATGGAACCAACCTAGAGTACAACTGATAAATATGTATAACTCCAACATGAATATTGGTTGCTATTTTCATTTATATTACTGAGTGAGATGAAAGTCACAGTTCATCATATAACAGTGCTCTGGTCTGAATGTTTGTGGCCCTCCAAATTTATATGCTGAAATCCTACACCCCTATAGTGACAGTATTAGCAAGTGGAGGCTTTGGAAAGTGATAAGGTCATGAAGGGCAAGCCTTCCTGAACGGGATTAGTGCTCCTATAGAAGAGATTCCACAAAACTGCAGAACTCCTTCTCATAGGTGAGGATACAAGGAGATGTCTGCCGTCTGGAAAAGGGCCCTCACCTGATCATGATGGAACCCTGATCTCACACTCTGAGCCTCCAGAACTGTGAGCAATAAATGTCTGCTGTTTAGAATCTACCTAGTCTGTGGCGTTTTGTTATAGCAGTTTTGATGGACTAAGACAAAAAGCTACAGACATGACAAACATTTGGATTTTATGCTATATGTAATGGGAAGTCCTTTAAGAGTTTTAAAGAAGGGGATGACATAATCTGACTTACATTAAAAAAAAAATTTTTGACGAACTCAGTTCAGTTCCATCACTCAGTTGTGTTTGACGCTTTGAGACCCCATGGACTGCAGCACGCCAGATTTCCCTGTCCATCATCAACTCCCAGAGCTTGCTCAAAGTCCATCAAGTCAGTGATGCCATCCAACCATCTCATCCTCTGTCGGCCCCTTCTCCTCCTGCCTTCAGTCTTTCCCAACATCAGGGTCTTTTCCAATGAGTCAGTTCTTCATATCAGGTGGTCAAAGTATTGGATCTTCAGCTTCAGCAACAGTCCTTCCAATGAACACCTAGGACTGATCTCCTTTAGGATGGACTGGGTGGATATCCTTGCAAGGGACTTCAAGAGTCTTCTCCAGCACCACAGTTCAAAAGCATCAATTCTTTGGCACTCAGCTTTCCTTATAGTCCAACTCTCACGTCCATACATGACCACTGGAAAAACCATGGCTTTGACTAGGTGGACATTTGTTGGCAAAGTTATGTCTCTGCTTTTTTAATATGTTGTCTAGGTTGGTCATAGATTTTTCTTCCAAGCAAAAAGTGTCTTTTAATTTTATGGCTGTAGTCATCATCTGCAGTGATTTTGGAGCCCAAGAAAATAAAGTCTGTCACTGTTTCCACTGTTTCCCCATGTACTTACGATGAAGTGATGAGACTGGACATCATGATTTTAGTTTTTTGAATGTTGAGTTTTAAGTCAGCGTTTTCACGCTTCTCTTTCACTCTCATTAAGAGGCTCTTTAGTTCTTCTTCACTTTCTGGCATAAGGGTGGTATCATCTGCATACCTGAGGTTATTGATATTTCTCCCGGCAATCTTGATTCCAGCTTATGCTTCATCTGGCCTGGCATTTCACATGATGTACTCTGCACAGAAGTTAAATAAGCAGGGTGAAAATACAGCCTTGACATACTCCTTTCCCGATTTGGAACCAGTCTGTTTTTCCATGTCCAGTTCTAACTGTTGCTTCTTGACCTGCACACTCAAGAGGCAGGTCGAATGACTTGCATACTCATTTCTCAGGAGGCAGGTAAGGTGGTCTGATATTCCCAATTCTTGAAGAATTTTCCAGTCTGTCATGATCCATACAGTCAAAGGCTTTGACATAGTCAATAAAGCACAAGTAGATGTTTTTCTGGAGCTCTCTTGCTTTTTTGATAATCCAACGGATCTTGGCAATTTGATCTCTGGTTCCTCTGCCTTTTCTAAATCCATCTTGAACATTTGGAAGTTCATGGTTCATAGACTGTTGAAGCCTGGCTTGGAGATTTTAAGCACTGCTTTGCTAGAGTGTGAGATGAGTGTAACTATGCGGTAGTTTGAATGTTCCTTGGCATTGCCTTTCTTTTAATGAACTAGAAGGCAAGAGTGGAAACTAGTTGGAGTCTCATTCATGAATTCAATCAAATGATAATGATTATAAACTAAAGTGCTGACAAGCAAACCAGAGAAGAGGGAATGAATTAGACATATAACTTTCAGGTAAAGTCAAAAGAAATTACAGATGAATTTGGTGTAAAGTGTGAGGGAAAGCGAAAAAATGAGAAAAACGCCCATGTTTTTAAAGCTTGAGCAGTAAAATAAATCGTGTGTTCAAACGGGGATCCCTACAGTTGAAAGAGGTTTCAGTGGAAAAAATAAGACTTTATTTTGAGCAGCCTGGCTGAGGCAATGCCAATGCCAAGAGGAAATGTCAATTTGAGAGTGGCATATTTTAGATCAAACTATGAGAAATTATCACTTTTGTAGACTCAAAATGATCAAAACCTGGAAATGTCTTTGGTTTAATTTAGTATGCATTTGACACCCAGTGGAAAGATATGTGAAGATGCTATCCATATAATAAAGTCTGTCTAACTATTAGGCTGGATGTAATTTATAAACACAAAAAAATACATGGGTATATAGTTTATCATGGTATGATTTATAACATACTCACAGAAAGCCATAGCTACTGATGTAACCAATCAGATTTTGAGGATTCAGCATCTACATCAATTTCTTTAATATTTGGTTTTCAGTACTTTGGCTTAAAGGTATTTCTTCAAGATTATGAGGTCCGCTTTAGAAATCCCACCCCTCAGTGGCAGCTGAACGCCATGAAATGAGACTCACTACATGGTAATCTTTGCAGTTTGATAACTAGCACATTTTGTGCTGGATTCCCCTCTCAGGACAATGGTAGTTTGCCAGTTTAAAGCAGAGATAATCTCATGCATCCTTTGCAATTTCTTTGCTGTATGTTCTTTCTCTTCTGCTTGGATTTTATTTGTATAAAAGTCTCAAATATATAAAAATCAATTATCACATACACTCTGTTGAGGTGGTCACATGACATTAACTTTGATGGCAAATAAACTCTTACTTAGAAGGACTAGCAATGTGATAGTTTATTTCTTCTTTTAAGAAATAAATTATCCTCTCAAAGTAAAGAAGGTCGCTTTATAATTTAATAAGTGATATGATAATAAACTTCCTTTGAACACAAATAAATGTATAACATAACCTTTAAATGCAAGACACATCATTATAATTATCAGTATCTTTGCTTTAATATACTCCATCAGTCATATGTCATCTCAATTTTTCCATTAACGTGTCTTTAGCATGTACCTCTCGACTCTTCCCTTCCCTACCATCTGTCTGGCATGGCATTATTTTCCTCTGCCTGGGTTATCAAAAAAGAAAGAGTTAGTTGCTCAGTTGTGTCCAATTCTTTGCAACCCCATGGACTGTAGCCTGTCAGGCTCCTCTGTTCATGTAATTTTCTAGGCAAGAATACTGGAGTGGGTTGCCATTTCCTTCTCCATGGGACTTTCTTGGCTTAAGGACTGAACCCTGGTCTCCAGCATTGCAGGCAGACTCTCTACCGTCTGAGCCAGCAGGGAAACGAAAGTTTCCTCATGCTTCCCACCTATCTGTCCTCCACTCCAACCTTCCTGTCTTCACTGGCATATTCAGTGACTACTGACACTTCCAGTTATAGCGCAGATGGTAAAGAAACTGCCTGCAATGCAGGAGACCAGGGTTTGATCCCTGGGTTAGGAAGATCCCTCGAAGGAAATAGCAACCCACTCCAGTATTCTTGCCTGGAGAATTCTACGGATAAAGGAGCCTGGTGGGCTACCATCCACAGGGTCACAAAGAGTCAGACACGACTGTGCAACTAACACACACCCACACTGGTAATGTATATGTGGCCCAATACAGATCTTCCTGTAGGGGGCTAGGAATGGAATTATAACCATGCTGCAAAGGTATTTATCCCAATGTCTGAGAAGCTATTCAGGGTAGATCATTGTTTTATTCTCAAAGTTTCAGACAGCAAGATAAGGGCTTCTTCTTTACTCAGGGGGTCAATGTATCAGGGAAAGTATTCCCATTCTGGAAACATGTTAGACTACGGGCATTTCTTGTGATATTTCTTAAATGGATTAAATATTTGAATTCACACAGGAAGCACTTGGGAGCTGGAAGATCAGTGAGAAGCCCTAGTTCCTTCCTAATGAAAGCAAAGCACAAGTTTGAAGGCTTCCATATTTCGCTGTTAAATTATATCTCAAGGTAAACAGGCAGTAGTAAGGTAAAACGTGTGTGTGTGTTTTAATATTATGTTTTGCTTTGGCCTCTGGTTTTCATTATCTCTGTGGAGACCAACAAACAGCAAAATACTCTAGAGAAAAACCTTTTCTAATAAAGATGATTTAAACAAATTTTTTCCAATGTAATATATGTAAGCAAATGAACATTCGAAATAATACAAAACTACAGAGATTAGGACCTACCATGACATGGTGGGTACATCATTGAGCCAGGATTCAGATAATTTGAATTTTAGTCTTAGTCTCATTGGTAACTAATTATTTGGTTTTGGATTAGTTCATTTTCCTACTTCACAGTTTCTTTCTCCATAAAATAGAAGCAATCTTAAAGGCCTTATCTAGCTTTCAAAGTTTATAATTCTTTTATCTCTAATTTCCTGGCTAAAAGTAATTCTGTAGTAGTATGTTAGACAACTCCAGTGGTGTAACAAGTATTTTCTCATACCCCTGGTGGGAGAAAAATCTAATTTGGGATGGAGCACCTTTATCCAAATCTAAGGGGGATCCTCTATAATTTTTGATATTGAACAACATAGTACAGAAAAAAATCTGTACTGCACTTTTATCTTCCAGCAATAAATACAATGTCAGGCCACTCTGATTCTGCATTTTCTTATCTGTTGAATAGAGTGATAATTTATAGCCCTATTTGTCCTAAAACCTACCTCAGCTTTCTCTTTGATGAACTGGAATTGTACTATATTATCCAGAAATGACGCACACAAGTGCTGTGGTCATTAGGCTGAGCATAGATTTCCCCACCTGGACTGGACAGACTTGCAGATGGACCCTGTGGTCCCCCACTTCTTGGTATTCCTGTCCTTATGAAATCCCATTGCCTTCAAATTAGCCAGAGCAGGGAATCCTAAAATAAGCATCAATAACATAACATAACACTGACTAACAACATTTCCTGTCTTTTACACCCACCCACAGGTTCCCAAGGACAGGCAAACAAGCCAGAATCACCTTGTAAACATGAAATACATGGTCTCAAAAAGTTCCCAGATATACTAAATAATACTTAAAAGAGCATAAGACAGAATTAAGAAGAATATATCTTGATACAAATATTCAATATTACCATTGATATAGAAGAAAGTCAGCAGTGGCCACAGGACTGGAAAAGGTCAGTTTTCATTCCAATACCAAAGAAAGGCAATGCCAAAAAGTGCTCAAACTACCGCACAATTGCACTCATCTCAAACACTAGTAAAGTAATGCTCAAAATTCTCCAAGCCAGGCTTCAGCAATATGTGAACCATGAACTTCCAGATGTTCAAGCTGGTTTTAGAAAAGGCAGAGGAACCAGAGATTAAATTGCCAACATCTGCTGGATCATGGAAAAAGCAAGAAAGTTCCAGAAAAACATCTACTTCTGCTTTATTTACTATGCCAAAGCCTTTGACTGCGTGGATCACAATAAACTGTGGAAAATTCTGAAAGAGATGGGAATACCAGACCACCTGACCTTCCTCTTGAGAAATCTGTATGCAGGTTAGGAAGCAACAGTTAGAACTGGACATGGAACAACAAACTGGTTCCAAATAGGAAAAGGAGTATGTCAAGGCTGTATATTGTCACCCTGCTTATTTAACTTNAAAGATCATGGCATCCGGTCCCATCACTTCATGGAAAATAGATGGGGAAACAGTGGAAATAGTGTCAGACTTTATTTTTGGGGGGCTCCAAAATCACTGCAGATGGTGATTGCAGCCATGAAATTAAAAGACGCTTGCTCCTTGGAAGGAAAGTTATGACCAACCTAGACAGCATATTCAAAAGCAGAGACATTACTTTACCAACAAATGTCCATCTAGTCAAGGCTGTGGTTTTTTCAGTGGTCAGATATGAATGTGAGAGTTGGACTGTGAAGAAAGCTGAGCACCGAAGAATTGATGCTTTTGAACTGTGGTACTGGAAAAGATTCTTGAGAGTCCCTTGGACTGCAAGGAGATCCAACCAGTCCATTCTGAAGCAGATCAACCCTGAGATTTCTTTGGAAGGAATGATGCTAAAGCTGAAACTCCAGTACTTTGGCCACCTCATGCGAAGAGTTGACTCATTGGAAAACACCCTGATGCTGGGAGGGATTGGGGGCAGGAGGAGAAGGGGGCAACCTAGGATGAGATGGCTGGATGGCATCACCTACTTGATGGACATGAGTTTGGGTAAATTCCGGGATTTGGTGATGGACAGGGAGGCCTGGAGTGTTGCGATTCATGGGGTTGCAAAGAGTCAGACAGGACTGAGCGACTGAACTGAACTGAACTGAAGCAGACTGGAAAAAGACAAACTGGGTTTGAATGCTTATAAAAATTCCTCAACTTATGATGGGATTGTGTACTAATAAACCCAACTCAAGTTGAAAATAACATAAACTGAAAATGCATTTAATACACCTAACATCATAGCTTAGCCTTGCCTGCCTTAAATGTGCTCAAAATACTTCATTAGCATACAGTTGAGCAAAATCATCTGACACACAGTCTGTTTGATAATAAAGTTCTGAATATCTCATGCAACTATTAGTCATTGAATATTATACTGAAAATGAAAAATAAAATGACCATCAGGCACTGAATGTTGTAAATGTATCAGTTTGTGTCCTCGTGATTGTGTAGCTGACTGGGAGCTATGGCTTGCCCCCACAAGAAAGCACTGTACCACTTACTAATAGTAAATACGTATGTATAGCTTTCACATGGTCATAATGTTGTAAAACCACTAAGTAAAACAATCCTAAATTGGGGACCATCTGTGTTAGCTGTGTGACCTTGAGAAATGTTCTAACCCGTCTGAAACACAACTTCATCTTCTGTTAAGTGAGGATAATCCTCACTTTTCAGGATTCTGAGAATTAAATTAAATGGGCTAAAATACGAAAACGCCTAACATAGTATTTAATACGCAATAGGCATACTATAAGAGCTTACCCCATTTCTTTCTTGTTTTGTCAACTTCTCTTTAAAATTCTGGTTTTTCTTTTCCTTTTAAGGAATGAAGCGATGAATACAAAATCTCCAAAAACATGACTGTAAATAATTTCTAGCTAATTCAAAGTTTAGAAAAAGCTGAGAGTCATCTGGTCCAGGCACCTCTACTTTAGTAGTCAGTCTTTGTAATAACCTCCCAATTACTATTTGGCTGAGACTGTAGTTCTGCAATTGGTGAATCTTGGCATCTGAGATTTTTTGCAAGGTTGTTATCATTGTCAATTCATAATTAGCATCTGTCTTACCAGATTGCCACAGAATTATAGCACCTGAGTCTTTCTTGGAGCACTTGCAATTAAAACACTAGCTGGGATTGGCAAGGCTTAATTTTCTCCACCTTGATGGTTCAAATTAGCAGTGTATTATTAGATGCCATATAAGGATGATTTTTTTCAAGTCCCAGGTATCTCATGAGTTTATCTATCATCCATATGACTTTATTATGTCTGTAAAAGGTTCTGCTGCTGGGAAGACCTATAGATTTAAATTAAGAATAAATTGAGAAGCCCTTTGTAGATGAACTTTCTGAGTTGGAGAATTTAGTCACACCAAGATGAACAGTTTGCATGGACAGTAGAAGAATTTACTTGAATAACAGAAGACTGGCATATTTTGCAAAACCTAAGAGTACCTAAGTGAAGGCAGGAGCTAATGGAAGTTGATCTAATGTCACTCCATTTCCTGAAAAAAAAAAAAATCCCTTAAGTTGTGAAGAATTTGTCAAACCAATTTGTCAACATCTTTGCACAATTGTTTGGCCTCTGATGTGCACTGGTCTGGGGCAAAGCCGTATGTCTTACATGGCAACTGATCTCCTCAAGGCAAAACTGTATGCCCTTAAAAAAATGCTCTGTAGCATTAGCAGCAAAAGTCATTTATATACATCCTGGCCATTCTCTAACTTGGATCTCTGATGGTTAGGAATGCAATACAATATGTACATGTATTTATATGTATGGTGGGAGACTGGATAGATTCAGGATGAAACTGGAGAAGTCTCTCTCTTTCTCACATAGGAATAGTGTGTGTGTGTGTGTGTGTGTGTGTGTGTGTGTTTTACCCCCCTTTGGGAGTAGAATTTCCAGAGATAAATCAAATGTCTACAATCTTGAAAATTTTTAAAGGAAAAATTCATAGTCTTACAGAAAGTTTGGTCCAGGGACAACTATGATTATTTCTTCAAATTAATCTTAAGTGGAAGGCAATTATATAAAGATATAAAGAGCACACATTGATTAAAAATGGGTTTCATATAGTTAGAAAATATGAAAAACTTTTCAGGATATGAAACAGTGCACAGATACACACACATATATCTGACTATATACATTAGTATATATTCTTTCTGAAACTTTTTCAAGACTTTATGTACATTTAATTATATTGTCAAACCAAGATATAGATATATTCTTATAAGCATCCCAGTAAGAATAAAATAAAAGAGAAAATGGGAGAAAGGTAGTAAGACTGTGCATTTTCCAGAATTGAAGAAAGACATGAGTACTCATCTTGGGGAAAAACAAAAACATATACACCATAATAAGATAAATAAATGTAAATTCACTGCAAAATGAATTTATAATATACACATATAAAAATAAAGGTACTAAATGCTATTGAAACACAATGCAAATATTTAACAAGGATAATGTAAATATATGCATAAGTATACAATATTCATGGATCAGAGGACTCAAGAAATTTATCAATTCTCACCCCAAACTAGATCTATAAGTTTAATGATACTTCAATAAAAGTCTCCAGAGAAACTCATATAAAAATAACAAATTACCCTGTAATTTAACTGGAAGAAGAAAAGTCAAGAATAGTTAAATCAGTTTGGAGCATAATAAGAAATATGGGACTTCGTCCTTCCAGTTCAGATGAGATCCGTTCACTTGTTCTGTTGTGTCTGACTCTTTGCAAACCCATGAACTGCAGAATGTCAGGCTTCCCTGTATATCACCAACTCCCAGAGCTTACTCAAACTCATTCCCATTGAGTCGGTGATGCCATCCAGCCATCTCATCCTCTGTCAGTCCCTTCTCCTCCCACCTTCAATCTTTCCCAGCATTAAGGTCTTTTCTAGTGAGTCAGTTCTGCACATCAGGTGGCCAAATATTGGAGTTTCAGCTTCAGCATCAGTCCTTCCAATGAATATTCAGGACTGATGTCCTGTAGGATGGACTGGCTGGATCTCCTTGCAATGCAAGGGACTCTCAAGAGTCTTCTCCAACACCACAGTTCAAAAGCACCAATTCTTTGGTGCTCAGCTTTCTTTATAGTTCAACTCTCACATCCATACATGACCACTGGAAAAACCATAGCTTTGAGTAGATGAACTTTTATTGGCTAAGTAATGTCTCTGTTTTTAATATGCTGTCAAGCTTGGTCATAGCTTTTCTTCCAAGGAGCAATCATCTTTTAATTTCATGGCTGCAGTCACCATCTGCAGTGATTTTGGAGCCAAAATAAATAAAGTGAAAGTGAAGTCACTCAGTCATGTTTGGACTCTTTGTGACCCCATGGACTGTAGCCAACCAGGCTCCTCTGTCCATAGGATTTTCCAGGCAACAGTATTGGAGTGGGTTGCCATAAAGTCTGTCACTATTTCCATTGTTTCCCCATTTATTTGCCATGAAGTGATGGGACTGGATGCCATAATCTTAGTTTTCTGAATGTTGAGTTTTAAGTCAACTTTTAACTCTTCTCTACTTTTATCAACAGGCTCTTTAGTTCTTCTTTGCTTTCTGCCATAAGGGTGGTGTCATCTGCATATATGAGGTAATTGATATTTCTCCCAGCAATCTTGATTTCAGCTTGTGTTTCATCCAGCCTGGCATTTCTCATGAGGATCAACTTTTAACTCTTCTCTACTTTTATCAACAGGCTCTTTAGTTCTTCTTTGCTTTCTGCCATAAGGGTGGTGTCATCTGCATATATGAGGTAATTGATATTTCTCCCAGCAATCTTGATTTCAGCTTGTGTTTCATCCAGCCTGGCATTTCTCATGAGGTACTCTGAATATAAGTTAAATAAGCAGGGTGACGATATGCAGCCTTGATGAACTCCTTTCCCGATTTGGAACCAGTCTGTTGTTCCATGTCCGGTTCTAACTGTTGCTTCTTGACCTGAATACAGATTTCTCAGGAGGCAGGTCAGATGGTCTGGTATTCTCATCTCTTTAAGAATTTTCCATAGTTTGTGGTGATCCACACAGTCAAAGGCTTTGGCATAGTCAATAAAGCAGAAGTAGATGTTTTTCTGGAACTCTCTCAAAATCAGATCCTTCCAGTTATCAAGGTATAAAGCAAAAGTCATTGAGACAGTTTAAATCTGGAGCAGATAGACCAATGTATCAAAAAGAGGTCATAGAAATAAAGTTGTACATTTTAGAAATATGGCCTATGAAAAATGGATTAATGATGTAAATATGAGTGCCAAAATGTTAACCTTTTTATAAGAATTTATAGAATTGATAGAATCGCTTTATCTTATTATGATAAAATTATGATAGGGAACGATTTTTAAAATAAGGTCTGAATGGCAGAAACTATAAAGAAAAGGATCAGTATACTTTTTTGACAATAAAATTTAAAACATGATAAAAATCTCCATGGAAAAAATTAAAAGAACAGGTCCAGTCTGAGGAGAAAAAAAATAGCAACACACACAGTTGGCAAAAACTTATAATAACAAATATACAAATAATTCCTATATTACAAGGAAAAAAAAACAACTGAACAATGGTCATTAGGGGTAATTCCCAGAATAGAAACCCAATGGACAGTAAATTATGGAGATATTTTATATTGCTAATAATCAGAGAACTGCCTATTAAATGAGCAATGAGATGCTATTTCATACTCACTTGGCAGGAAATAACAGTCTGAAAATACTGCTATTGAATGCAGAAAAGCATGGGCCATAATACAATGCTAGAGAGCATGTAAATAAGAACAGCCACTTTGGGTAATATTGATACATTGGTTTTTTTGAAGTAATGAATACTGTGAGTCTCAAGAACACTTTTGGTTATAAACCCAGCTTAGTTTAACCCTTAAACATGTGTGTAAGGATGTAAACTGCCATGCTGTCTATCAGAATGAGCGAGTACAAGGCACTGTTATATTTTCATAGGAATTAAATTAATTGATTAACATGACATATTCATCATATGGAATTGCAGCAAGCAATTAAAATGAATGAATGAGAATCTATATATATTGACATGGAAATCAAACATAAAATATGATGTGAGGAAAAAGATGATCAATGATTTTATAGTATAATATTTATGAAACATCTCAAAAGCACACAATTAATACAATATATACTTTAATGAATATCTTTACATATGCAGTAAAAGTATAAGAATACAGATAGGAATCAAGGACATCAAACTGAAGACAGCACTTGTGTTTGGAGACAAACAAAGGGTAGATTTAAAGGAGGGATTTCAACTTTTCCTATTATATTTTATTTCTTTGATTAAGATATCATTAATACTAATTCTAGGTGCTTTTTTGTATCATTTGTGTGTTTCTGAAATGTAATAATGATACAAAAAGAACCAAAGGCAAAACTAATTTCTTTTTATATATTTACAAGTAAAACAAAATTTTCCTATGATTTCAGGGGATTGCTAACATTCCAAAAAGCATCCTAAACATAGCAAACATTCTGAAAAGCATCAATCTGAGTTAGGATACACTGGTTAGAGGCTGCACAAACCTATCCCTCAGGGTCAGTTGCAAACCCCTTCTCCAGGAGGACAGCTGATGATTTTTACCTAGCAATCATCCAACTGTTTTCAGTGGAACTTGGTTTAACACAATGCCGAGTAGAATCCAACATGGTCAAAAAAAGAAAAAAAGTTAAGTTGTTCTGGGCAAAGTAATTTGTGTGAAATGTCCTCCCTCTTACCTAGGAAGTGGCTGTTGAACCCTCTAAGAAGACTCTAGGTGACAAGATTATTCTCATTTCTTATACTGAAAAGCAAGCTGTGATGGGGAGTCCAGTCAACCATGAAATCACCCTATTACTCAAGTTTCCAATGTTAACAAACTAACCAGTGAAATAAAATGAAGAAAATAAAGTGTTGGTTGTTTTTGGTTGGTTGGTTGGTTTTGAATGATTTAAGAATATAATGAAAACATTGAGAGATTTTAAAAGATGATTCAGATATTGATTACTGAACCAGATGACCTACGGACGAAAGCCATTGGCAAACATTTATTGAATGTGCTCATACTGTATACTCTTAGACCTAACAAAAACATTCACTATATTTACTAGTCAAAACTTAAGACCATAACAATAAGCAACTTTATTTGCCTTTGCTCACAAGGAGTTCAGAGCCAAAATTTACATAATTTATATATACATGTATATATTGCTGCACTGTGAGGCATACAGGATCTTAGTTCCCCAACCAGGAATAGAATCCATGTACCTTGCAGTGGAAGAAATCATAATATAATAAGTCTATGGGTTACCACCCTATCTAACGCTTTTTTTTTTTTAATTTTGCATGTGTTTCAATTTTCCATCTCTATTCAAGTTTAAAAAATAAAGTCAACAATTTCTTAATTTAAATAGCTTCAGATTCTTTTGAAAAGGAGGTGTGAGTATAAATAATTAAGAAGATATTTTCTTTAGATACAAAATGTATATTTTAGTCTCCCAATCTTATACAAATGTTTTATGAATGTAGCCATGAAATTAAAAGATGCTTACTCCTTGGAAGAAAAGTTATGACCAACCTAGATAGTATATTCATGGCTGGATGGCATCACTGACTCGATGGACGTGAGTCTGAGTGAACTCCGGGATTTGGTGATGAACAGGAAAGCCTGGCGTGCTGCGATTCATGGGGTCGCAAAGAGTCAGACACGACCGAGCGACTGAACTGAACTGATGAATATTTTTCCATTTACTATTCTGTTCTATTTATTTGTTCACCTAAATATACAGTAATTTTCTAGTAGTGCATATTTTTAATGACATCCCAGTTTTGTTTCTCTGTTAGATAAACTGATGACAATATCAGTCAATATGATAAAAAAAAAAAAGCAAAATGCAATTGGGCTAGACTCTAGGAGAATGAAGAGTCCTCCATTCATCCATCAACTGATATGTATTATATATCACAGAAATAGAAACTCCTACTTAAAGATCTATGTGAGACTGTCAACTAGAATCTGTATTCCTTAAATGTTACTTAATGAAACAGACATTTATATTTTTCAAAGCTGAAGTTCAGTCACTCAGTTGTGTCTGACTCTTTGTGACCCCATGGACTGCAGCATGCCAGGCCTCCCTGTCCATCAGCAACTCCTAGAGTTTATTCAAACTCAGGTCCATTGAGTCGGTGATGCCATCCAACCACCTCATCCTCTGTAGGCCCCTTCTCCTCCCACTTTCAATCTTTCCCAGCATCAGGGTCTTTTCTAGTGAGTCAGTTCTGCACATCAAGTGGCCAAAATATTGGAGTTTCAGCTTCAGAATCAGTCCTTTCAATGAATATTCATGACTGATGTCCTGTAGGATGGACTGGTTGGATCTCCTTGCAGTCCAAGGGACTCTCAGAGTCTTCTCCAACAGCATAGTTCAAAAGAATTAATTATTTGGTTCCCAGCTTTCCTTATAGTTCAACTCTCACAGCCATACATGACCACTGGAAAAACTATAAGTTTGAGTAGATGAACCTTTGTTGGCAAAGGAATGTCTCTGCTTTTGAATATGCTGTCTAGGTTGGTCATAACTTTTCTTCCAAGGAGCAAGCGTCTTTTAATTTCATGGCTGCAGTCACCATTGCAGTGATTTTGGAGCCCCCAATTTAAAGTCTCTCACTGTTTCCATTGTTTCCCCATCTATTTGCCATGAAGTGATGGGATCGGATGCCAGGATCTTAGTTTTCTGAATGTTGAGTTTTAAGCCAATTTTTCACTCTCCTCTTTCCCTTTTATCAAGAGTCTCTTTAGCTCTTCTTCGCTTTCTGCCATAAGGGTGGTGTCATCTGCATATCTGAGGTAAATGATATTTCTCCTGGCAATCTTGATTCCAGCTTCTACTTCATCCAGTCCAGCATTTCGCATGATGTACTCTGCATATAAGTTAAATAAGCAGGGTGACAACATGCTGCCTTGATGTACTCCTTTCCTGATTCGGAACCAGTCTGTTGTTCCATGTCCAGTTCTAACTGTTGCTTCTCAACGTGAATACAGATTTCTCAGGAGGCAGGTCAGGTGGTCTGGTATTCCCATCTCTTTTAGAATTTTCCAATGTTTGTTGTGATCCGAAAAGTTGAAAGGAGGTTCAAAATTTACTTCTTTAGTAAATTTAGAAATAAAGAAACAATAAGTAAACACCCCTAAGAGCTCATTGGTGAAGGATGAATAATTTTTAGCTAATGAACAATTTCAAATAATCATGGTGGATTCACTTCCAATTTAGATCAAATGTTCCATCCTTGGTCTTTGATCTTTGTTCATAATACAAATGTGAAATCATTCAACCCTGGAGCCAATCATATAATTTTATTAAGAAATTCAAGGTAGAGGTACTAAATAGTTTCATCCTGACATGTATTTTCTCTTTTTCTAAAAACTAAATGAATGATTTTAGGTTGTAATCAGCAAAACAGAGGTCAGAGTTTTTTTAGAATTAATTTGCATTTCATTATGAAATGATTCCAGGTGCAAGAATTAAAGTGCCTCATTTTGCTTCACAATCTTTATTTAAAATTCCATTTCTATTTTCATTCCTGCAGAAATGACATCCTACACTCATTTATGCTTTGTTTGTTTGAGGGAAAAGAAAGTCTGAACTCAGTCTACTGGGATCTAATTATCGGAACCTAATTCTAATTACAGTCTTTTAAATCAACGCTGTAGGCTTTCCTCCTCTTCACTGCTTTTTGAATAAGGACCGTTTATATTGTTCAGAAGGTTTTCCATGTTAGATACCTCTATTTATAGATACCATCTACCAAGGGTTTTGTAGTTCTATGATCTCAGTTTGCCAAACAGCTTCATGCTCATTTGAACTATGGAATGTCTTTGTAATTTGAACACATAGGATAAGAGACATGCAAAGATAAAGCATATACAAATCAAGACTTTCTTGTTGAGATAAAACATAACATTTTCTCTGTTTTAATTTAAAGTCTCTCACTGTTTCCATTGTTTCCCCATCTATTTGCCATGAAGTGATGGGATCGGATGCCAGGATCTTAGTTTTCTGAATGTTGAGTTTTAAGCCAATTTTTCACTCTCCTCTTTCCCTTTTATCAAGAGTCTCTTTAGCTCTTCTTCGCTTTCTGCCATAAGGGTGGTGTCATCTGCATATCTGAGGTAAATGATATTTCTCCTGGCAATCTTGATTCCAGCTTCTACTTCATCCAGTCCAGCATTTCGCATGATGTACTCTGCATATAAGTTAAATAAGCAGGGTGACAACATGCTGCCTTGATGTACTCCTTTCCTGATTCGGAACCAGTCTGTTGTTCCATGTCCAGTTCTAACTGTTGCTTCTCAACGTGAATACAGATTTCTCAGGAGGCAGGTCAGGTGGTCTGGTATTCCCATCTCTTTTAGAATTTTCCAATGTTTGTTGTGATCCGAAAAGTTGAAAGGAGGTTCAAAATTTACTTCTTTAGTAAATTTAGAAATAAAGAAACAATAAGTAAACACCCCTAAGAGCTCTTTGGTGAAGGATGAATAATTTTTAGCTAATGAACAATTTCAAATAATCATGGTGGATTCACTTCCAATTTAGATCAAATGTTCCATCCTTGGTCTTTGATCTTTGTTCATAATACAAATGTGAAATCATTCAACCCTGGAGCCAATCATATAATTTTATTAAGAAATTCAAGGTAGAGGTACTAAATAGTTTCATCCTGACATGTATTTTCTCTTTTTCTAAAAACTAAATGAATGATTTTAGGTTGTAATCAGCAAAACAGAGGTCAGAGTTTTTTTAGAATTAATTTGCATTTCATTATGAAATGATTCCAGGTGCAAGAATTAAAGTGCCTCATTTTGCTTCACAATCTTTATTTAAAATTCCATTTCTATTTTCATTCCTGCAGAAATGACATCCTACACTCATTTATGCTTTGTTTGTTTGAGGGAAAAGAAAGTCTGAACTCAGTCTACTGGGATCTAATTATCGGAACCTAATTCTAATTACAGTCTTTTAAATCAACGCTGTAGGCTTTCCTCCTCTTCACTGCTTTTTGAATAAGGACCGTTTATATTGTTCAGAAGGTTTTCCATGTTAGATACCTCTATTTATAGATACCATCTACCAAGGGTTTTGTAGTTCTATGATCTCAGTTTGCCAAACAGCTTCATGCTCATTTGAACTATGGAATGTCTTTGTAATTTGAACACATAGGATAAGAGACATGCAAAGATAAAGCATATACAAATCAAGACTTTCTTGTTGAGATAAAACATAACATTTTCTCTGTTTTGCAAAAGGTATAGCGCTACTAACAGAGAATGTTGCCTATAGATGTTTAAATAAAATGTGTAATGTTTGATCCCTATTATTAAATCATCAGAAGTCCACTAACAAAATTTAAGGGTGGTTTCCCCACTAATCTTTGACCTGGCAACAAGCAATAGGCCACAGATTCATGTTGTAATTTTCTAGCAGATGTAATAATAGTTATTTCCAACTTTTCATTTTATTTTTATTTTTTAACTTAAATAATATATAATTTTTTTTATTTACTAATTTCATATTCTCACTTTGTATCATGACATTTTTTTCCTCATCAGATAATAAGTATTTGGTCCAAAGTCTCTGAATTTATTTTACTCAGATATGCAATCATCTCTAATAGCCAGAAACTATTAGAGTATTTCCTATCAGGTTTGGTAGCACAGAAGCCATTATGATACATTTTATACAAGACACATATGCTCAGATATATTAAGATATACATGGCAGGTATGTGGTGGGGGGAAGCAGAGGTGAATCTGCTCAGCAGGCGATGACGCATCCTTTGATTAAGGATATAACTAAGAGAGGGCTGTGGTTTTCTCATGATCTACTCATAAGAAAAACATAAAACACTAACCCACTTCAGGTGTGTCTGACTCTTTGCCACCCTATAGACTGCAGCAGACCAGGCTTCTCTGTCCATGGGATTTTCTAGGCATGAACACTGGAGTGGGTTGCCACACACTCCTCCAGGGGATCTTCTCCACCCAGGGATCAAACCTGTGTCTCTTGTGTCTCCTGCATTGGCAGGTGGTTTCCTTACCACTAGTGCCACCTGGGAAGCCCTAAACATTAACGCACATGTGTAAGTGTATTGACCCCTCAGGTTGAAGCTAGCAACTGCAATTGGAACTGAGACACACTCTATTGCTATAGGAGTGCTGCGGCACCCCACTCCAGGACTCTTGCCTGGAAACTCCCATGGACGGAGGAGCCTGGTAGGCTACAGTCCATGGGGTTGCAAAGAGTCAGACGCGACTGAGCGACTTCACTTTCACTTTTCACTTTCATGCCTTGGAGAAGGAAATGGCAACCCACTCCAGTGTTCTTGCCTGGAGAGTCCCAGGGATGGCAGGGCCTGGTGGGCTGCCGTCTTGGGGTTGCACAGAGTTGGACACGACTGAAGCAACTTAGCAGCAGCAGCAACAACATAAATATAACATAGTCAACATTTTGGGCGGGGAAGGCAATGGCACCCAACCCCAGTACTCTTGCCTGGAAAATCCAATGGACGGAGTAGTCTGGTGGGCTGCAGTCCATGGGGTCGCTAACAGTCGGACAGACTGAGCGACTTCACTTTCACTTTTCTCTTTCATGCATTGGAGAAGGAAATGGCAACCCACTCCAGTATTCTTGCCTGAAGAATCCCAGGGATGGGGGAGCCTGGTGGGCTGCCATCTATGGGGTCACACAGAGTCGGACACGACTGAAGTGACTTAGTAGCAGCAGCAGCAGCAACATTTTGGGACTACAAAGTTTAGAGAAATTTTTTGTGGTATGATATGTATTTTTTCTTTCCTCTACAGGCCTTGTCAGAAACTTTAATAAGGTAATGACATCAGAAGTTACCAAGAAGTTAAAGCAGTGGTTCTTAGACTTTAGTGATTAACATAATAACTAAGGGCTTGTTAAAATATGGATTGTTGGCTCTGCCTCCAGAGTTTCCTGATTCAGTAGGTGTGGGGCAGACCTGAGATTTTACATTTCTAACAAGTCTCCATATGATGTGGATCTTGCTAGTCCAGAGATCACATTTTGAGAAGGTTTGAGGTCAAGAACACATTTCATACTTTTACTGAATTTTTAAATTTTCTTTATGGAAATTTCATCCTAAGATATGTGTGTTCCCTATAATGTATTTTTAGAAATAGGTTTTATGATCCTCCAGCTAGAAGAAAACCTTAGGTTGGGAAAAATATTCCAGAAACAAACAAGGGCAAAAGGGATCCCTTTATCTCCAGTAAGACATTTTAGAGAAAAGAAAAAAAAATGATAGACCACTAAAAATGGAAAAAAAAAATACAGAATACAGTTCATGAGGATGTCATCTTCTTATTCCAACTTATACTAAGTGATAATACTAAAGTTATTTCTAATATATACACTTTAGTATTTTAATGTACAAGAATTAAGGTAAAGTGAGAAATAGATAATATCAGGAGATGTCAAACTCCTTAGATCCAAAACATATATCATTAAATCATCTTTCCATTAACAAACTTTTATAGTCAGGGGCTTCCTTAGGTAGAACAAGTTTTAAAAGTCTTACTAACTTAAAAGTTCCTGAGTTTCTTTTCTTCTTCTTCTTTTTTTTTTTTTTTTGGTAATGGTCTTGGAAGTGTTCATTGGTTCCTTGGGCTTAATATTATGATGCTTTAAAAGCTATTTTTCTAAAGAGAAACTCATGTTAATGAAGACCTAATAGTAATGTAAATAGATACTACTATAGAAAATAATATTGTAAAAATGAAAATAAATGCTTATGGCTTGACTCCCCAAGGAAATGTATTTCAAGGAAATAACTCGAAAGGAGAAAAAAGTTTATGTCCAGAAACTATGTTTCCAATATTATCTATAATATTTTTAAAACATTAAACAAATTACATGTGTTCAAACACAGAAATAATAGATTATGGATATAAAATTGGTGAAACAGTATTTCAAGATTAAACACCAAAGTTGTAATGGGTGTGATAGCATAAGAATTCTGTGTGCAAAACAGATCTCATTATTTCCCTGCTCACATACCATGGCACAAGAAGAGTGAGGGAGAAAGGAAAAGGGGTTGAATTATAGTACTGAGAGTATGGATGACTTTATTTTTTTTCTTAAAAAAATGTTAATGTCATTTTTACAATATATGAACATTTTAAATATTCTTATCAATATATTTATTCTCCCCCCCAAAATACCTCTTTAATTTTCTGACAGTTGGTCTCAGAATATGGTAGACATTTCTGGAACACGTAGGTAAGAATACTTAGGAAGAAATACTGAATAAAGGGATATTGAAATCTTCCGTAACTGAATTTTCTTCATATTTTAAATGAGGGCTCACTGGACACGAAAAGTTAGGGCAAGCTGGAAAATGTTCAGGAGAAAATGAATTTTATGTTCGGGCAACCAGGTTAAAATTTTATTTGTGTGATTAATTTGCTCTTTTGAAAAAAAATGTTATTTTTCTTATCAGATAAAAATTCTCCTCATTGCAATTAAGAGTAAGCATAAAATCAGAGATCTTGGTGATTACAAACAGTATTTTCCTTTCTATATTTTTGCTAAAAAGGCTCAGAAGTTTGGACAGAGAGTCTCTGAGTTTGTTACTTACTGAACAAGGTACAGGTTTCTTTTTCTTTTCTCATTATACCATCTTCACATAGATTTTTTTTCAATATTCACAAATACAAATATATTCTCTACAAAACACCACTTTTGATTTAAAACATCTGCCTTACATTTCTAATCCTCGAAGAATAATTTAGAATACAGAACATTTTCCCAGTTATTTAAAAAGTGATGTGTGGTACAATTATAAAGTTGCCCTAAAAAGCAAGTCTCAGCATATTCTTAATCAGACTAAAATGTGGTTCTTTCCAGCAAATGCACTGTTGAATTTCTTTCTGCCTTTGTCTGTAAAACAGCTGTGAATAGATAAAACTTTTTTTTTTAACTTTTTCTCTTATGACTTGTGACTTTCCTTTTTCCTCTTCTACAGCTATTAGAATTTTAGAGGAAACAAATTAGATCAAACTCATTGCCCAGTTCATACACTTTTTCCTTCACATTGGTCACAGTAGATTTCACACTTAAAAGTAACCCTTTTGCAACCTTCAGTTCATGCAAGGGTCCCTGTAGGAGCTTAGTTCATTGGTGAGCACACATCCATTGAGGACTTACTATGTGCCATACCCTGTCCTTGTTTGCATTCTAAGCTATGAGAGAGAAAGGGAAGGCATGAAGGTGTTTGTGCCTGCAAAGATCTGGTGAAAAGATCTGACGAACTACTGACATGACTCATAACTCAGTCATTAATTCAGTAAATCTCTGGAAATTCTTAAATTCCACTCTCATGAGAATTAAGACTTTGATCTAGACTGATGGAGGTGTGATCAATCAAACAAGAGAAAGAGAACCACCAGCAAGCATTCCCCAACACTGAACTTGTAATGAATTAAATTATGTTTATACAGGGAAGGGCAGTGGGAACATGCCTAGGTGTGTATGTTCTTCACATATTGAAAACAAAACAAAACAAGGCCTTTGTGCTAACAGTACAGGAGAATTTCCCGGAACAATAGGGCAGGAAGTTTCAAAGTGGGATTCCCTTGGAATAACTGGACAGCTTTCTAACAATCAGGAGGCCTCTAACATATACTGATGCAGTGGCATTCATGCTTATTTAAATAGAGAGGTGGGTTAGAGGAGATGGGAAAAGTCAAAAAGCCTGGACATTTTTAAAGAAGAATAATAGGCACAATCATGAAGGCCTTGTTGGTGATGGTTTTATCAAGAATAAAATGTTATTAGTTTAACCTAGTTCTCATGCTTGTACATTAGGCAGGAATATATTCACAGAAAGTCAGGATTGTGCCAGGAAATTTAAAACCAGTGAGATTTAAACATACCCATTAACATTATATTAGTAATCACCAAAGTTATCAAAAAGTGTTGTAAAGAAAATAAAAGAGGTGAGTTCATGTGAACCATCCAGACAGTAATAATGTACATGGAGCTCTGTTAATGGATGTGCTAACTGCTACTCCTTGTATCCTGTACCATTTCCCTGGACCACATTCCCCACCTCCAGTGATTCATTATGCTGGATTGTGAAGCCATTTGCAAAATATAAAGTGCTATAAAAATACAGGATAATAATGATAATCCATCTTGCCTTCCATCTCTATAGCATTTATTTATATTACACTAAATTTGAGCTTTTATTGCTCCCTAGTGAATCTGTGGATCCATATTTCTTTCTTTTCCTCTTGCAGTAATACTTTCTAAACATGTCGGGCAGGTCAGGGCTGGATGGGTGGCAATGTTTTCCTGCAGTAGATTTTATGCAGTTTGGACCAAATGATCCACAACCTGTGGGCTTTCCTTGTCATTCACAATGGACACCGTCTTATTTCCTTAACTTGGTCAAAACTAATGATATGAGAAAGCTCTCTCTTCTAATTGGTCATTTCTGCCCTCAATTTATGGCACTGTTCTATAAAATCAACATATTATCCTGTGTCTTCTGAAACTTTTTCTTATAACAAATGTTCCTATTCCACCAAGCATAGATTTACACAGTGATATTATTTCATCCTCAGGTTAACACTGCCTTCATTCTACCTTTGTCTCTCTGGCAGAGACAGAATGCTGAAACTGGAGGCTCTTAGATCTTCTATTAACAGAATGACTCTACAACACACAATTAAATGTGTCCCCACTAAATAAGCAGATGGCCATTTGTCTCCTGGAATCTGGACTCCATATGGGTTCTCAAGTCAGGGAGCACCCAGCTTCCCATAGGAAAAAAAAAAAAAGTGGTAGCAGAAAATAAAGAAAGAAATACCAGAGAGATAGTAATATGGTTGAAGAGAAGCTAAGTTAACCTGTATACTATCATGGATCATGGATTCCTATGTGTCTGTTCTTTCTTCATTTCTAATATCAACACTATATTAGATTTCATGGATTTACCTTTTTTTCCCTTTCATGCACTTTTGACAGTTTAGCTGATGATAGATGTAATGTTTGTTTACTGAGCAAGAAGGATTAACTTTTAATAATGAACCGAGTAAGTATTACAAATGTTCTTCTGAACCAAGGTATTCACCATATTAACAGATTTTTTTTTTTAGAAACACAAAATCATACCAGTTGATTCATAGAAAGCACTGGACAGAACTCAACATCTCTGTACAATAAAAATTCCCAGAAAACTGAAGAGAACTTCTTTAATCTTTAGTAAGACACATCTACCAAAAAACTTAAAGTTAACATCATACTTTTTGATGCTTTTGAACTATGGTGTTAGAGAGGACTCTTGAGAGTCCCATGGACTGCAAGGAGATCAAACCAGTCCATCCTAAAGGAAATCAGTCCTGAATATTCATTGGAAGGACTGAAGCTGAAGCTCCAATACTTTGGCCACCTGAAGCAAAGAACTGACTCATTAGAAAAGACCCCGATGCTGGGAAAGATTGAAGGCAGGAAGAGAAGGGGATGACAGAGGGTGGGATGGTTGCATGGATCACCAAGTCAATGGACATGAGTTTGAGCAAGCTCTGGGAGATAGTGAAGGACAGGGAAGCCTGGCGTGCTGCAGTCCATGAGCTGCAAAGAGTCAGACACGACTGAGCAGCTGAGCAACAACATCACACTTCATGTTGAAAGACAACTTTTCCCCNATGGATCACCAAATCAATGGACATGAGTTTGAGCAAGCTCTGGGAGATAGTGAAGGACAGGGAAGCCTGGCGTGCTGCAGTCCATGAGCTGCAAAGAGTCAGACACGACTGAGCAGCTGAGCAACAACATCACACTTCATGTTGAAAGACAACTTTTCCCCAAAGACTGAGACTAAAACAGTGAAGTTCGCTCTTAATACTCCTGGCCGATGTGATAAAGGAAATGAACATGAAAGAAAAAAGGAAATCTACATATGGCTGAGAAATATTCAGATAGCATTTCTTTTAAAGGTTCCTTAGATTGACCACTTTGGATAGTACAAATAGTTTTGTGACTGCCAGAATATTATTTAGTACAATTGATTCTCCTAGATGACCAAGAAAATGAAAACTATTTCCCAAGTATCTGCCATTCTGAGTGAAGAGCTTCCTCAGTTCAAGACTGACTCATAAGATCAAATCAGATAGACATACTGTGGAATGAATGCTAAGAAAATCATAAAGAAACTAATACAGGAGAGGAGTACAGTTCCTTGGTTTTCTGTCTCTGAAGTTGAATCCTTTCAACTCTAAGAGCAACTTGGTAGCCTTTCTAAGTGCAAAATCAGGTCACTGGTCTCCTTCAAGAAGAGCCAATAAAATGTTCACCTCAATAGGCTGCTTATATGGAATTATTTCAAATCTCCAACAAAAGGATAATATTTGGAAGAGAAAAAAATAGGCATTGACCACTAAGCAATTAATGTCTCTTTCAGAAGACTATATCTGTATCTATATCTGTATTTTAGTTGGACAGTCCTACTGGAAAACTCATTTATATAATAGTCATCCAATAAACTAGGTGCCTTTTCCGATCACTTAACCTCCCCCCAAATATTTTTTCTCTTCAAACTCCTATGGCACTTCATACTACCTTATGACTTTTCAGCGTGTGATGTGTTTGATAACAGCCATGCAGATACAGGACCTATCTCTTTTGCTAAACGCTATACACTTGCCAACTTCCCACCATCGTCACTTCATGCTTATGTTAGCTGAATGAATGTGTGAAGAGTAAGAATGTGGACACCATTTCCACCTTAATAAATCAACTCATCGCAACTTCAGAAAAATATCGTTTAGACTTTTAAAAATTACTTACATAGTTGTCCAAGAGTTTCATGTATTATATATTACAAAATGTAGATGAGAGGACATTAAAATACAGAGATAATGAACTTTATAAACATGTACATCTGATAAACATGCAATGTAGTCATTATTATTAATTATCTGAATGCTAGTAATGTTAATATTCATGATTATTTCTGTAAGTGCTACTTGTGTCTCATGGACAGAAGGGAAGAAAATTAAAATTAGTATACATGCTATGATAGCAAGACTAATTATTTTAGGCCAAGATCACAAAAAGCAAAAATAATGCAAAAATGGAAATTTCTATTAAGTATGACATATTCTTGTCCTCTAGGTTTATTAAAAAGCAAATTCAATTTTAAGATAAACTTTTAATTATATTTATAATTAGTAGGACAACAAATAGAAAATGATAGAAATGACTCATATCTGCAGGATGGCATCATAAAATTTAATCCTTTTCACTCAGTCAAGTATTTCACAATGGCTGTTTTTAGAACTTGTTTCAGAAGTCAAAGCCCCAGGGCTAGAATATGGTAACACCAGAATTGCTTTCAGGCAAATCTACTCTAGTTAACTCTTACTGAGATGGTTCTATTAACTAACTTATACAGGTTGATCTTATATTCAAGAACATGTATAAACATTCATCTTGTATTCATCATAATATAATAGCTACCTCAGTTATTCCATTAATTAAGGATTTTCCAAGATCTCTGTCATCCTCTCCTGACCCACATATAATAAGTTTGTTATCCTCTGAACGCAGTGTGTCATTCTCCCATGACAGTAAAAACATCCATAAAACATTCTCCTTCACAACATTCAGATAACCTATAATAGCAGTAGTTTGTTACAGGATAAATTATAATACCTTTTTTTGCCCTCAAATTCTGGATATATGTATTTTTAAAATCGCATGTCAATGGTAACATGCCTGATATTCTTATCATGAATACATCCAAGTTCTATTGATCCTTGATGCATTCACTTTTATTCCAGTAAGTTAAAATCATATAAAAATTTAATAAAATATAAATTACCTGTGAGAACATTTACTGAGTCTTTACTATATTTCTGCAGAATCAGTGCTAAATTCTTTACCTGCCTTATCACATCTTATTCTTTTAGCAACATTGTAATGGAGACACTACTATTCTTACCACTTTGCAAATGAGAAAATTCAGACACAGACAGGTTAAGTAAATGGCCAGAGATCACACACCTGAAAAATGGCACAGATGGGCTGGATTCAGAAAGCTTTGAGCTAAAATAGCCTTCAGAAATAGCCTTCAATTTCATATATATATATATTTTTATATATATACACACACACATATACATGTCATGCTAAATCAATCAGTCAGAGAGTGATGGATGGTTAGGAGTAGAAGAAACCGATAATGTCATTTAAAGAGCCATTAGAGGAGAAGAAACTTGGGCCAGGAGAGTTAGGTAACTTGGGGAGAATTCTAGTGCTTGTAAGTTATTTAAACAAGAGATATTAAGAGACTGGAATGAAGTTAGAATGCAGCATTCTTTCCATTGGTTCATGGTTCATCATTATGGGGAAGGGATGTCTAATGACTTCTCAAGAATAAAAGATGAATTATCCAAGCTCATGAAAGATACTTGATATGCATTAAAGAATTTATTTAGTCTTTGCCCCCATTCTTGGTATGAAACTTTTAAATCCTTAGAATTTCTGAAGTGATGGAACTATCTTTGTTATGTTAATAAATTCATTCTCTATGGGCCCCAAAGATAGCTTCACGATGGAGACTGGTCACCAGAGAGAAATCACATGACAAGATGGTTGACATTTCTGGCCAGCCTGATCTCTGGGGAAAGAAGGAGGGTCTAAGGAGGGAAGGGAACCTGGAATTCAATCACACAGTCAATGATATAATAAAAAAACGCCTACATAATGTAACTCCAATAAAAACTCTGGCACTTAGGCTCGGTGGAGCTTCCTAGTTGATGTATACAACAGTGTGTTGGGAGGGTCAGTTACCTGATTTCCATGAGGTGAGGGCATAGAAGCTCTGTGATCCTCACCTCCCAGACTTTGCCCTAGGTGTCTCATCTTTTGGCTGCTCCTGATCTACAGCCTTACAGTAAAACTTAATGTGGCATTCACCTGAGTCCTGTGAGTTGTGAGAGCAAATTATCCAGCTAGAGGAGATCAGGAGAACCTCAGAATCTAACTGGTCACAAGTGAAGGTTACCTAGGGATCCAAAGCATGGATGACAAGTAAGGCAAGTCTTGTGGAGGCCTGAATTTAACACCAATTCTAGGTGGTTCATGTGAGAATTATGAGGCAGAACCCCAGCTGGTGTCAAACCAGTTGCGTTGAAATGGAACAAAACTCTAAACTATAGAACATTAGCTAAATGACTTTTTTCCCTCCAGTTTTTATTGAGAAATAAATAAGTAGAAGTAATTGAGAAATATGTCACTACACAAGTTTAAGGCATACAGTATGATAGCTAAATTTATATGCACTGTAAAATGATTGGGCTGCCCAGATGGCACAAGTGATAAAGAACTCACCTGCCAGTGAAAGAGATGTTAGGGACTCGGGTTCAATTCCTAAGTCAGAAAAGTCCCTGGAAGAAGGCATGGCAACCCACTCCAGTATTCTTGCCCAGAGAATCCCTTGGACAGAGGAACCTGGCAGGCTATAGTCCAGGGGGTCATAAACAGTTGGAAATGACTGAAGTGACTTAGCAATGCACACATGCATGTGAAATGATTACCAAAGTAGATTCAGCTAACATTCACCTTCTCTTATACATATGATAAAAATTAAAGAAAGAAAATAAAATAGGAAAAAAAAAAAGTTCTGAGATGAGAACTCATGGGATTTTCTCTCTTAGGAGACTGACTGACTAAACTGCACAGCGTTTTGTTTGGCACAGACAGTTCTATCCTAAAACTGTGAGGTGTGGTCAGTTCCACCCCAAGACTATATGGATATGGCCACTCTGTACCCAAAATCATGTTGCTACTATCTGGCCCACTCAAGTCTCTCAAGCAACAATTACCTACCAGTATCCAAAGGCAAAAGCTAGGTCTTCTCCTGAGACAAAGTTAGTTCTTTACTACGCTTCATGACATATTTTTAAAATAGAAATCAACCAATACAGTATTGTAAAGTAAAATAAAGTAAAATTAAAAAAATAAAATAGAAATCAATGATAAAATTAAGGTAATATTTGTATCAATCTTTTTCTTCATATTAGCTCATTCAATTCTCACATTAATCCAATAAAATAAATAATTTTTCTATCATATAAATAAAATAAAGGTCGGTTCACTGGCTCAGTCATGTCTGACTCTTTGTGACCCCGTGGACTACAGCACACCAGGCTTCCTGGTCCATCACTAACTTCTGGAGCCTGCTCAAACTCATGTCTGAGTTGCTGATGCCATCCAACCATCTCATCCTCTGTCATCCTCTTCTCCCATCTTCAATCTTTCCCAGCATCAGGATCTTTGCCAATGAGTCAGTTATTCGCATTGGTGGCCAAAGTACTGGAGCTTCAGCATCAGTTCTTCCAATAAATATTCAGAACTGATTTCCTTTAGGATTGACTGGCTGGATCTCCTTACAGTCCAAGGACTCTCAAGATTCTTCTCCAACACCACAGTTCAAAAGCATCAATTCTTCAGCACTCAGCTTTCTTTATAGTCCAACTCCGATATCTATACATGACTACTGGAAAAATCATACCTTGACTAGATTTACCTTTGTTGGCAAAANTCCTTACAGTCCAAGGACTCTCAAGATTCTTCTCCAACACCACAGTTCAAAAGCATCAATTCTTCAGCACTCAGCTTTCTTTATAGTCCAACTCCGATATCTATACATGACTACTGGAAAAATCATACCTTGACTAGATTTACCTTTGTTGGCAAAAGAATGTCTCTGCTTTTTAATATGCTGTCTAGGTTGGTCATTGCTTTTCTGCCAAGGAGCAAGTTTCTTTTAATTTCATCACTGCAGTCACCATTGCAGTGATTTTGGAGCTCCCCAAAATAAAGTCTCTCACTGTTTCCATTGTTTCCCCATCTATTTGACATGGAGTGATGGGACCAGATGCCATGATCTTCGCTTTCTNTCTGCTTTTTAATATGCTGTCTAGGTTGGTCATTGCTTTTCTGCCAAGGAGCAAGTTTCTTTTAATTTCATCACTGCAGTCACCATTGCAGTGATTTTGGAGCTCCCCAAAATAAAGTCTCTCACTGTTTCCATTGTTTCCCCATCTATTTGACATGGAGTGATGGGACCAGATGCCATGATCTTCGCTTTCTGAATGTTGAGCTTTAAGCCAATTTTTTCACTCTCCTCTTTCACTTTCATCAAGAGGTTCTTTAGTTCTTCTTTGTTTTCTGCCATAAGAGTGGTGTCATCTGCATATCTGAGGTTACTGATACTTCTCCCAGCAATCTTGATTCCAGCTTGTGCTTCATCCAGCTTGGCATTTTACGTGATGCACTCTGCATATAAGTTAAATAAGCAGGGTGGCAATATACAGTCTTGACGTACTCCTTTCCCAACTTGGAACCAGTCTGTTGTTCCCTGTTCAGTTCTAACTGTTGCTTCTTGGCCTGCATACAGATTTCTCAGGATGCAGGTAAGGTGGTTTGGTATTCCCATCTCTTTAAGAATTTTCCACAGTTTGTTGTGATCTATACAGTCAGAGTCTTTGGTGTAGTCAATAAAGCAGTTTGTTTTTTTTTTTTTTTTCTGGAACGCTTTTGCTTTTTTAATGATCCAATGGATGTTGGCGATTTGATCTTTGGTTCTTCTCCTTTTTCTAAATCCAGCTTGAACATCTGGAGGTTCATGGTTTATGTACTGTTGAAGCCTGGCTTGGAGAATTTTGAGCATTATATTGCTGGTATGTGAGATGAGTGCAATTGTGCAGTAGTTTGCACATTCTTTGGCATTGCCTCTCTTTGGGACTAGAATGAAACTGACCTGGGTTAAATAATTGTCCACAGTCCTGTAGCTTGTCATTGTTCCATTGCTAAATCGTGTCTGACTCTGTGATCCCATGGACTGTAGCCTTCCAGGCTCCTCTGTCAATGGGATTTTCCAGGCAAGAATACTTGAATGGGTTACCATTGCCTTCTCCAGGGGATCTTCCTGACTCAGGGATCGAACCTGCATCTCTTGCATTGGCAGGAGGATTCAATGCCACTGAGCTACCAGGGAAACCTGTTCTGTAGTAAGCAAATGCTAAAATGGTATTTAAAGTCCATTCTATCAGTCTCCAAAACTATTTGGTTCCTTTATTACCCAACCTATGGCAACAAATAGTTTTAGGGAGTCAGGTGTGCTAAGGTGGCTTCTTGTTTCATTTTGTAGATGTGAAAGAGTCACTTAACCCCACATTAATACCAGTATCAGTGCCCCCTCTCTCCCTGTAATTCCAGCTTCAAATTTCTTTGGAAGAGATTAGCCAGAGAACTTGCGAGTGAAAGCTTAAGAGGTAATCAGGAATTTTTTAATTTTAATTGTCTTTACCCAAACAGTGAAATCTCTCCTATTAGCACTCTTCTAAAATAATGTTTACAAAAATGCAAATATATAAAACTTACAGGTGAAATCTCATTTATTATTCTAGGTGATACATTAATAAAAAGATTAGATTTCTGTTGTTATTGTCATAAATCCATGGAAGCCAATCCATAGGGTGGGTGGACAAAGAATCATTGTTACCAGTTGATTTGTTCAAAGAAGAAATGTAAACTTTAATAATCTCAACTACTACTCACTTTGATTACCCTGTGATATAAAGAATCTTATCAAGTGTAAAGATGATGGAGTAGAAGGATGTGTTGTCATCTTCTCTTGATTGCAACTCACTACTAAACAACCATTGACAGGAGAATGTTGGATTCCACAAAATAAGATACCCTGCATCCAAGAAAGGACAAGCCCCAACAAGATGGCAGGAGGGGCGAAACCATGTTTAGAATCAAACCTCATACCTGCCAGAGATGCTCAGAGGGGGCAAACAAAACCTTGGGCACACCAGGGCCCAGGGACCCCACAAGACACTGAGCCAGACCTGTCTTTGAGTGTTTGAGTGTCTCCTGCAGAGGCATGACTTAGCAGTGGCCTGCCGCAGGGTCAGGGCCCAGGCTCCAGCAGACCTGGGAGGTGCGGCATGTGGCCTAAGTCCTCTTGGAGGAGGTTACCACGAGCCCCACCACAGAGCCACGGAGCTGACGCCCACAAACTGTAGAGCCATTCGCCGATCCCTAACCTGGGGACCTGGCAAAGGTACTGAGAACCCCAAGGAATTTGACTTTGAAGGCCAGTGGGTTTACCTACAGAACTTCCTCAGGACTGGGGAAAAAGACTCTTGGAGGGCACAGACAAAACACGGTGTGTACCAGGACCCAGGAGAAAGGAGCAGTGACCCCACAAGAGACTGAGCCAGACTTGCCTGTGAGTGTCCAGGAGTCTCCAGCAGAGGCGTGCATTGACAATGGCCTGTTGCAGGGTCAGAGGAATTGAATATAATAGTCCTGGGAGCCACAGCATGCTGGCATAAGTCCTAGCAAAGGAGGTCATCATTACCCCTAACATAGTTTGGAAAAGACTCTGATGCTGGGAGGGATTGGGGGCAGGAGAAGAAGGGGATGACTGAGGATGAGATGGCTAGATGGCATCACTGACTGGATGGACGTGATTCTGAGTGAACTCCAGGAGTTGGTGATGGACATGGAAGCCTGGCATGATGCGATTCATGGGGTTGCAAACAGTTGGACACGACTGAGCGACTGAACTGAACTAACTGAGCATGGCCGGTACCAACCAGTCCATTTTAAAGGGGATCAGCCCTGGGTGTTCTTTGGAAGGAATGATGCTGAAGCTGAAACACCAATACTTTGGCCACCTCATGAGAAGAGTTAACTCATTGGGAAAGACTCTGATGCTGGGAGGGATTGGGGGCAGGAGGAAAAGGGGACGACAGAGGATGAGATGGCTGGATGGCATCACTGAGGATGAGATGGCTAGATGGCATCACTGACTGGATGGACGTGATTCTGAGTGAACTCCAGGAGTTGGTGATGGACATGGAAGCCTGGCATGATGCGATTCATGGGGTTGCAAACAGTTGGACACGACTGAGCGACTGAACTGAACTAACTGAGCATGGCCGGTACCAACCAGTCCATTTTAAAGGGGATCAGCCCTGGGTGTTCTTTGGAAGGAATGATGCTGAAGCTGAAACACCAATACTTTGGCCACCTCATGAGAAGAGTTAACTCATTGGGAAAGACTCTGATGCTGGGAGGGATTGGGGGCAGGAGGAAAAGGGGTCGACAGAGGATGAGATGGCTGGATGGCATCACTGACTCGATGGATGTGAGTCTGAGTGAACTCTGGGAGATGGTGATGGACAGGGAGGCCTGGCGTCCTGCAATTCATAGGGTCGCAAAGAGTTGGACTCGACTGAGCAACTGAACTGAACTGAATATGGCCCCGCCCATCAGAGCAAGACTCAGTTTGCCCTACAGATAGTACCTCCAATAAGGAAGCTTCCACAATCCTCCTATCCTTCTTCATCAGAGGCCAGGCAGAATGAAAACCACAGTCACAGGAAACTAATCAAACTGATCACATGGATCACAGCCCACAGCCTTGCCTAACTCAATGAAACTATGAGCCATGCCTTGTAGGGCCACCCAAGATAGATGGGTCATGCTGGAGGGAAGTGAAGTGAAGTAGCTCAGTTGTGTTTGACTCTTTGTGACCCCGTGGACTATAGTCTACCAGGCTCCTCCCTCCATGGGATTCTACAGGCAAGAATACTGGAGTGGGTTTCCATTTCCTTCTCCAGGGACTCTTCCCAGCACAGGGATCAAACCCAGGTCATAGCACACACCCTCTTCCAACACACAAGAGAAGACTGTACACATGGACATTACCAGATGGTCAACACTAAAATCAGATTGATTATATTCTTTGCACCCAAAGATGGAGAAGCTCTATACAGTCAGCAAAACAAGACCAGGAGCTGACTGTGGCTCAGATCATGAACTCCTTATGACCAAATTCAGACTTAAATTGAAGAAAGTGGGGAAAAGAAGTAGACCATTCAGGTATGATCTAAATCAAATCACTTGCGATTATACAGTGGAAGTGAGAAATAGATTCAAGGGATTTAGATCTCATAGACAGAGTGTCTAAAGAATTGTTGACAGACGTTGGTAATATTGTACGGTTCAGGTCAGTTGCTCAATCATGTCCAACTCTTTGTAACCCCACGAACTGCAGCACGCCAGGCTTCCCTGTCCTTTACCAACTCCCAGAACTTGCTCAAATCCATGTCCATTCAGTCAGTGATGGATCCAACCATCCATCTCATCCTCTGTCATCCCCTCTCCACTCACATTCGATTGTTCCCAGCAATAGAGTCTTTTCTAATAAATCAGTTCTTCGTATCAGGTGGCCAAAGTATTGGAGCTTCAGCTCAGCATCAGTCCTTCCAATGAATATTCTGGACTGAATTCCTTTAGAATTGACTGGCTGGGTATCCTTGCAGTCCAAGGGACTCTCAAGAGTCTTCTCCAACACCACAGTTCAAAAGCATCATGGCACTCATATTTCTTTATGGTCCAACTCTCCATCCATACATGACTAAGAGGAAAGCCATAGCTTTAACTAGACGGACCATTGCTGCCAAAGTAATGTCTCTGCTCTTTAATATGCTGTCTAGGTTGTACTCACCATCCACAGTGATTTTGGAGTTCAAGAAAATAAAGATTGTCATTATTTCCATTTTTTTCCCCATCTATTTTCCATGGTGTGATTGGACCAAATGCCATGATCTTAGTTTTTTGAATGTTGAGTTTAAAGCCAGTTGCTTTTTTTTTTTTTCTACTCTCCTCTTCCACTTTCATCAAGAGGCTCTTCAGTTCCTCTTTGCTTTCTGCCATAATGGTGGTGTCATCTGCATATCTGAGGTTATTGATATTTCTCCTGCCAATCTTCATTCCAGCTCGTGCTACACCCAACCTGACATTTCACATGATGCATATAAGTTACATAAGCAGGGTGATAATATACAGCCTTGAAGTACTTCTTTCCCAATTTAGGAACAGTCTGTTGTTCCATGTCCAGTACTAACTATTGCTTCTTAACCTGCATACAGATTTATCAGGAGGCAGGTAAGATGGTTTGGTATTCCCATCTCTTTAAGAATTTTGTACAGCTTGTTGTGCTCCACACAGCCAAAGGATTTGGCATAGCCAATAAAGCAGAAGTAGATGTTTTTCTGGAACACTCTTGCTAATTTTATTATCCAGTGGATGTTGGCAATTTGATCTCTGGTTCCTTTGCCTTTTCTAAAACCAGCTTGAACATCTGGATGTTCTCGTTTCGTGTACTGTTGAAGCCTGGCTTGGAGAATTTTGAGCATTACTTTGCTAGCATGGGAGATGAGTACAATTGTGCAGTAATCTGAACATTCTTTGGCATTGCCTTCCTTTGGGATTGGAATGAAAACTGACATTTTCCAGTCCTGTGGCCACTGCTGAGTTCTCCAAATTTGCTGGCATATTGTACAGGAGGTGGTAATCAAAGCCATTTCCAAGAAAAAGAAATGCAAAAGGCAAAATGATTCTCTGTGAAGCCTTACATATAGCTTAGAAAATAAGAGAATTGAAAGGCAAAGGAGAAAAGGAAAAATATATCTATCTTAATACAGAGTTCTAGAGAATAACAGGAGGAGATAAGAAAGCTTTCTTAAGTAAACAATGCAAAGAAATAGAGAGAAACAATAGAATGGGAAAGATTAGAGATCTCTTCAAGAAAATTAGAGACCAAGGGAACATTACATGTAAAGATGGGCATAATAAAGGCAGAGATATAAAGAAGATGTGGTAAGAATTCATGAAAAGCTATACAAAAAAGATCTTAATGAGCCAGATAACTGTGATGGTATGATCACTCACCTAGATCCAGACATCATGGGGTGTGAAGTCAAGAGGGCCCTAGGAAACATGACTACAAACAAAGCTAATGGAGTTGATGGATTTCCACCTGTACTATTTCAAATTCTAAAAGATGAAGCTGTGAAAGTGCTGCACTCACTATGCCAGCAAATTTGGAAAACTCAGCAGTAGCCACAGGACTGGAAAAGGTCGTCAGTTTTCATTCCAGTCACAAAGAAAGGCAACGCCAAAGAATGCTCAAGCTACCTCATGGTTGTACTCATCTCAAACGCCAGCAAAATTCTCCAAGCTAAGCTTCAATAGTACATGAAATGAGAACTTCCAGATGGTCAAGCTGGATTTAAAAGAGGCAGAGGAAGTAGAGATCAAATTGCCAACATCCGGTGGGTCATAGAGAAAGCAATAGAATTCCAGAAAAAAACATCTACTTCTTCACTGACTATGCTAAAGCCTTTGACTTGTGTGGATGATAACAAACTGGAAAATTCTTAAGGATATGTGAACACCAGACCACCTCAGCTGCCTCCTGAGAAACCTGTGTGATGGTCAAGAAGCAATAGTTAGAACTGGACATGGAACGATACGCTGGTTCAATATTGGGAAAGGAACACATCAAGACTATATATTATTACCCTGCTTATTTAACTTATATGCAGAGTATATCATGTGAAATTCTGAGTTGGATGAAGCACAAGCTGAAATTAGGATTACTGGGAGAAATATCAATAACTTCAGATGTGCAGATGACACCACACTTATGACAAAATGAGTAGAGGAACTAAAGAGCCTCTTGATGAAAGTGAAAGATGGGAGTGAAAAAGCTGGCTTAAAATTCAGCATTCAAAAAACTAAGATCATGGCATCTGGTCCCATCACTTCATGGCAAATAGATGGGGAAACAGTGGAAACAGTGAGAAACTGTATTCTTTTGGGCTCCAAAATCATAGCAGTTGGTGACTGTAGCCATGAAATTATAAGAGGCCTGCTCCTCGGAAGCAGGCCTCTTATAATGACAAACCTAGATAGCATATTAAAAAGCAGAGCTATTACTTTGCCAACAAAGGTCCATATAGTCAAAGCTATAGTTTTTCCAGTAGTCATGTATGGATGTGAGAGTTGGACCATAAAGAAAGTTGAACACCAAAGAACTGATGCTTTTGAACTGTGGTGTTGGAGAAGACTCTTGAGCATCTCTTGGACAGCAAGGAGATCCAACAAGACAATCCTAAAGGAAATCAGTCCTAAATATTCATTGGAAGGACTGATGCTGAAGCTGAAGCTCCAATACTTTGGCCACCTGATGTGAAGAGCTGACTCATTAGAAAAGACCCTGATGCTGAGAAAGATTGAAGGCAGGAAGAGAAGGGGACAACAGAGAATGAGATGGTTGGATGGCATCACCAACTCAATGGATATGAGTTTGGTCAGGCTTTGGGAGATGGTGAATTTTAGGGAAGCCTGGCCTACTGCAGTACATGGGGCTGCAAATAATCAGACATGACTAGCTACCGAACAATTTCAGATGAAGCACATGTATCAGGTAACTTGTTTTAAGGAATACTATTTAGAAATTCTTGACAGTGTCAATTTCTAGTCAGGTTAATAAGAAGTCTTGGGTCCCCAAGGAGGAGAAAGGGGTCTGGGACTCTCAAGGAGGAGATAGAAGTCTGGAATTCTCAAGGAGGAAAGGACAAAATTTTTGTTCTATATTCCTTAGGAAGGATTATATAACAATAATGTATCCTGGTTGAGGACATGTTTCTCCTTCCTGAAAACCTTCTGACTAATCCTAGTATATAAAATGTATATTGAGGGAGTGGGTCTAGTAAGTTCTTTACAACCTTGAGACATTCTTTTGATTTATTGTAATAACCAATTAAAATGTATATAACTCCCTTACTAACACTAGCAAGGGGGGTACTCTCTGTCCCCTTTCTGATGTCTGTGTCAGAAGCTTTCTCTGTGCTTTTTCATACTTTAACAAAACTCCGCTACACAAAAGCTCTTGAGTGATCAGGCCTGGTCCCTGGTCCAGAAGCTAAATCTTCTTCGGAGATCAAGCATCCAACATGGTTCACTGTAAGCTATCATTCTCATAATATTAGCTTTTGTCTCACAACTTAAGAATAAGAGGTCCAGGTCTTCCTAAGCGGCTCAGTGGTAAAGAATCTGCTTACCACTGCAGGAGAAACAGGTGCCTAGATTTGATCCCGTGGTCAGGAAGAGCCCCTGGAGAAGGAAATGGCAACCCACTCCAATATTCTTGCCTAGAAAATCTCATGGACAGAGGAGCCTGGTGGCTACAGTCCAAGAGGTCTCAAAGAGTCAGACATGACTTAGCTACTGGGCATGCATACACCAACATGCTGTCTACATGTACAGAGAAATTTAAAATGAAAGCTTCTGGTATAAAATACATTCAAATGAATTTAATTCATGATATTTTGATGAACACATATTCGCACCAGTCTACACAGTACTCAGATCCTGATATGTGATCCTATATGAGATCAAGAATTTTTCATTTCCTATCTGAGTAAACACCAATTTGCATTTATGATTAAAGGTTATGGGGATATTTAACATCAAGCTGGCTTTCTGCTTGCACTCATCACTTCCTCCCATTTACCTACAGCCAGGTAAGAACTAAAAGTTAACTCTATTTATGGAAGTATATCTGCAATTAAAAACAAAAACACAATTGAAAGTAAAATATAAATGCATTTGACTGTTATCTTTACCTGAGTTTTTCCAGCCCTACCAACCTGTCTAAACAAGGGTGACACTAGGCAACCTCCCAACTATGATCATGATAGGCTTATTGAAAGTCAGCATCCAAAGCCATAATGATACAGAAGTCGATGCCAAATCAAGGAGTACCATGTTTCTGGCAGCCAAAAGGAATTCTCTCTTTATTCTGCTACCTAATCAAATACCCAAGTTAACCAAACTCAGTTTCATTAGACTTATCCTTGCCTATACTTTTTAAATTCAGGGCTGAAAATCAAATATGTAATGCACAGTGTAGTCTCACTTCAAGTTGATGGAACAGGAAGTCCTAGTTTAACCTCAGCTATTAGCAATTGGAAATCTATCTCAGGATGGTGGAGGGTGGCAGTGAGGCTGCAAAGGAAATGCATTTACCATATAACACCTTGTTCCAGCCAAGATGAGACTCTTCTAAGAAACCCAACCAAAGAAAGCAAATTCTTACTTTTCAAATTCAAAGCTTTTCTTCTTTGACCATTTCACTCACTCTTATTAAGAGTCACTATTTAACCATGTTTTTTAATGCTTGATCCAAGAAAGAAATTGCTTGAACTACAAATTCCTCCCCCCTACTCCAAAAGAAGGTGGAGAAAAATTGGAAAAGCTGAATGTCTCTACAAAAAAGAAAAAGAAAAAACAATGTGCTAGCTTACTTTGGTAGCAACATATGGCCCACAAGTTAAACTCCAGACATGAAAGAGAGACACAAAAAACTCCAGGAAACAAGTAAGAAAGAGTTGGGGGGCGGGGGGACTTAAAGCAAATAAACTGAAAAAAGTAGATTATGTTTCTTGGTTCTTTCATGGGGGCACTATTGAATTGAATGAGTTGACACAAACATTCAATTAGTTTAAAATGTTTTTAAAATAAAACACACTGGGTGGTTTCTGAAAGAAATGGAAAGGCCAAGTAAAAAAATTATCTGGGTCTGTGTCAAAATACTCTAGAGCCCATGGTTTCTGTCCCATGAAGGAAATTACTCCATTTTTTAAAACTGAAAACATGTCAGTCGATTACAAAAAAGCAGGAGCATATTTTTTTTCATTTTGTATTTTAAAGTTGATATTCTTTTCTTAAAGTGACACATTAGGCTGTGATGAGGAACGCTGAGATTGTTTCTGTAATACAATCACACCCTATAGCAATATTTATTCTTCTTCTAAAATCTGAGTCCTTCTTTTGATAAACATAAAAATCTCCTGCTCATGCTGAAGGGAGCACTAACTCCTGCTGTAACAGATCAAATCTCACATCTCAAAGGTTTCATATAGACATGCTTGCCTCCTACATTGTTAGCAGGCTAATGTTAAAATCCAATTGTGTATGTGGGAGGCAGGAGGCTTCCCCAGTTGTATGGTTTTCCTCAGAGACACAGAAGGTTCCCCTGGTTCCCTTGGTTTCCTTCAACAAAGAGGTCCAAGGATGCCTTCAGGATAGGCTTCATCCCAGCAAGCTAGGAGAGGAAAACAGCACGGAGGAGCAAGCAGGCAGGTTGTCACAACCAGATGCAAAAGGGGCATGAGTCATTTCCACCCACATTTCATTGGCCAGGACACTGTCACACAGTGTCATCGAAAATAACATAGGACATCCAACACAGTCTAGTTGGAGGCCAAGGAAAGGAAATGGGCTCGGTGAGCACATGATTAGGCTTTGCCATACTCCCCAAGAAAATCCTAATAAATTCTCCAAGAAAGTACTAACGCCCCTTTGGGAGTACAGAGTTTCAGTTTTGCAAGATGTGAGAATTCTAGAAATTTGCCTCACCACAATGTAACTGTACTTCACACTACAAAGCTGTACACTTAACAATGGTAAAGACAGTAAGATTCATGTATGTGTATTTAAAAAAAAAAACAATTAAAAAAACTTTTTTAAATGATCAAAATTATTTTTTTAAAAAGCTCGTGGTTTACAGTATATCTTTGGCATATCCCTACCAGGCAAGAAATAGGTGTTTTTCTAGGACACAATTGCTTTTTCCATGATCCAGCAAATGTTGGCAATTTGATTTCTGGTTCCTCTGCCTTTTCTAAAACCAGCTTGAACATCTGGAAGTTCACGGTTCACATATTGCTGAAGCCTGGCTTGGAGAATTATGAGCATTACTTTACTAGCGTGTAAGATGAGTGCAATTGTGCAGTAGTTTTAGCAATCTTTGGCATTGTCTTTCTTTGGGATTGGAATGAAAACTGACCTTTTCCAGTCCTATGGCCACTGCTGAGTTTTCCAAATTTGCTGGCATATTGAGTGCAGCACTTTCACAGCATCATCTTTCAGGATTTGAAATAGCTCAACTGGAATTCCATCACCTCCACTAGCTTTGTTTGTACCGATGCCTTCTAAGGCCCACTTGACTTCACATTCCAGGATATCTGGCTCTAGTTGAGTGATTATACCATCGTGATTATCTTGATTGTGAAGATCTTTTTTGTACAGTTCTTCTGTGTATTCTTGCCACCTCTTCTTAATATCTTCTGCTTCTGTTAGGTCCATACCATTTCTGTCCTTTATTGAGCCCATCTTTGCACGAAAT
>SJYX01017529.1:311274-366777 GCA_006410675.1 Oreotragus oreotragus | reverse complement strand
CATGGCATCTGGTCCCATCACTTCATGGGAAATAGATGGGGAAACAGTGGAAACAGTGTCAGACTTTATTTTGGGGGCTCCAAAATCACTGCAGATGGTGATTGCAGCCATGAAATTAAAAGACGCTTGCTCCTTGGAAGGAAAGTTATGACCAACCTAGACAGCATATTGAAAAGCAGAGACATTACTTTGCCAACAAAGGTCTGTCTAGTCAAGGCTATGGTTTTTCCAGTGGTCATGTATGGATGTGAAAGTTGGACTGTGAAGAAAGCTGAGCACCGAATTGATGCTTTTGAAGTGTGGTGTTGGAGAAGACTCTTGAGAGTCCCTTGGACTGCAAGAAGATCCAACCAGTCCGTTCTAAAGGAGATCAGCCCTGGGTGTTCTTTGGAAGGAATGATCCTAAAGCTGAAACTCCCGTACTTTGGCCACTTCATGCAAAAAGTTGACTCATTGGAAAAGACTCTGATGCTAGGAGGGATTAGGGGTGGGAGGAGAAGGGGATGACAGAGGGTGAGATGGCTGGATGGCATCACTGACTCGATGGAAAAGAATTTGAGTGAATTTTGGGAGATGCTGGTGGACAGGGAGGCCTGGCGTGCTGCGATTCATGGGGTCGCAAAGAGTCGGACACGACTGAGTGACTGAACTGAACTGAACTGAATCAGGCAAGAAGATGCATTCATTTATTCAGCATAGATTTACTGTGTGTGCATGCTAAGTCGCTTCAGTCATGTCCAACTCTGCAACCCCATGGACTGTAGCCCACCAGGCTCCTCTGTCCGTGGGATTCTCCAGGCAAGAATACCAGAGTGGGTTTCTGTGCCCTCCTCCAGCGGATCTTCCTGACCGAGGGATCAAACCCACATCTCTTATGTCTCCTGCATTGGCAGGCAGCTTTTTTACCAGTAGGACCACCTGGGGGTACCTGCTATATGCCAGAAGCAATTTAAGAAAGAAGAAATATGGATTAAAAAAAAATCCTCTCCTGCATAGAGATTGCATTTAATGGTGAGACATAAGACAACAAACAAAACACACAGGTAAACTTTGTAGCATATTAGAAGTGATCAGAGCCAGGATAAAAATATAGGAGAAAATGGAGGCAAAGCATGCCCAGGGCATGATGGTATGCTTAGTTTTTAATACAGTAGTCAGACTTAAAGGAAGTGACTGATGATGTGCACCATAAGAAAATGTAGTCAGGCATTCAGTAGATGGCTTTGATTTAAATTTTTCCTGAATAATTTTATACAACCCTGAATATGACTTAAGAAAATATAAGAACTTCTCTGATATTTTGAAAACACTTTTTCTCCTGTACCAATCCAGGTGATAATCCACTGGCCAATAAGTACAAAGTGCTTATATTTCCATCTCCATCAAGTAAAAGCAAAGAGTTTTTATTCAGAAAAACAAGTAATGTAACAAGTTAAGAAAAAAAGCAAGTTAACAACTTTTAACAAGTAGTCTAACTGAATCTTCTGATATGTGAAAGTTACTCAAGTTAGGGGAAGTTAGTCTTGACTGATGAGACTGCATGGGGATGATCTGGAGGGATGACGTGGGGTGGGAGGTGGGGGGGGGCAGTTCATGTTTGGGAGTTCAAATAAAAAAAAAAGAGACTGTAAAAATAGTCTCAGGATAAGTAGATAATTTCAATTAAATGGATTATTTAAGCCAAATTATTTTTGAGGAATAAGTTTAAGTATGTAGGGAGAATCAAGTTACAAATTACTTGTAGCCTTGAAAGACTTTTATTTATTTTTTAATATAAATTTATTTTACTGGAGGGTGATTATTTTACAATATTGTATTGGTTTTTGCCATACATCAGCATGAATCTGCCACAGGTATACACGTGTTCCCCATCCTGAACCCCCTTCCCACCTCCCTCCCCATCCCATCTCTCTGGGTCATCCCAGTGCACCAGCCCCGAGCATCCAGTATCACGCATTGAACCTGGACTGGTGATTCGTTTCACATATGATTTTATACATGTTTCAATGCCATTCTCCCAAATCATCCTACCCTCTCCCTCTCCCACAGAGTCCGTAAGACTGTTCTATACCTGTCTCTTATACACATCTAGATGTGTATAAGAGACAGGTACCATACTGTCTTGATGACTGTGGCGTTGTAGTAGAGCCTGAAGTCAGGCAGGTTGATTCTTCCAGTCCCATTCTTCTTTCTCAAGATTGTTTTGTCTATTCAAGGTTTTGTATTTCCATACAAATTGTGAAATTATTTGTTCTAGCTCTGTGAAAAATACCGTTGGTAGCTTGATAGGGATTACTTTGAATCTATAGATTGCTTTGGGTAGTATCCTCATTTTCACTATATTGATTCTTCTGATCCATGAACACGGTATATTTCACCATCTATTAGTGTCCTCTTTGATTTCTTTCACCAGTGTTTTATAGTTTTCTATATATAGGTCTTTTGTTTCTTTAGGTAGATATATTCCTAAGTATTTTATTCTTCTCATTGCAATGGTGAATGGAATTGTTTCCTTAATTTCTCTTTCTACTTTCTCATTATTAGTGTATAAGAATGCAAGGGATTTCTGTGTGTTGATTTTATATCCTGCAGCTTTACTATATTCATTGATTAGCTCTAGTAATTTTCTGGTGGAGTCTTTAGGGTTTTCTATGTAGAGAATCATGTCATCTTCAAACAGTGAGAGTTTTTCTTCTTTTCCAATTTGGATTCCTTTTCTTTTTCTGCTCTGATTGCTGTGGCCAAAACTTCCAATACTATGTTGAATAGTAGTGATGAAAGTGGTACCCTTGTTTTGTTCCTGAATTTAGGGGAAATGCTTTCAATTTTTCACCACTGAGGATAATGTTTGCTGTGGGTTTGTCATATATAGCTTTTATTATGTTGAGGTATGTTCCTTCTATTCCTGCTTTCTGGAGAGTTTTTATTATAAATGGATGTTGAAATTTGTCAAAGGCTTTATCTGCATCTATTGAGATAATCATATGGCTTTTATTTTTCAATTTGTTAATGTGGTGTATTACATTGATTGATTTGGGATACTGAAGAATCCTTGCATCCCTGGGATAAAGCCCACTTAGAAGACTTTTAAAATGACAAGGACAGAGTCAACTTGCACAGCCCTATTCCAAAAGAGAGTTGTCAAGGCAGTGAGCGAAGAGCTGAAATGAAATTTCCTGAGTTCTCTTAACCTAGACCTTTGCTTTTCTCCCTAGTACCTGGCCCTGTGCTCAGCTGCCCAAGTCAGCCTTGCCCCTTTTGGTTTGAATGTTTAATTCCCCGTCCTAGAGATTTCAGGCTGTGGATGCCCCGTGGATTCTCCTGACTCTCTGTTTCACAGTGTTCTATCTCTGCCAGGCTTCACGGTGGTTGGTCATGGAACTAAAGCTTAAGATGATCACATAAATGGAGAGAGTTAACCAGTGCTAATATAAGCTCCCTGGACAGGATTTATTATACATTTGTTTTGAAGTCCTTTCTAAGACATGATTTCTCTCTTCAGATACTCTCAAGGAGATACCCCAAATTGCTAAGCAAGCAAAAAGGACATATTTCTGCCTCTCTCTCCAGTTCTTTCCATGACAACAGATGATCTTCAACTCCCAGCCCAGCCAGATCCATGCAAGAAGAATAGGAGAAGCTAGTTTAGATCACTGGACTCAACAGTATGTGAACATTGCTGCTGTACACAGTATGATTTTGAGAACAAGTTATTTTATTTGGAAATCTGTCTCTTTCCTAATACTCCAATTCTAGTCACTGAGTAGCTGCCTCAGTTACCTAAATTCAAAACCCAGCCCCAGATAAATTTTCTCAAAGACAAGGGTCTTGTCTCCTTCTCAACAGTCCTCCCAGGAAGAGGGAATGGGGATTCTGTTCTGGCAATGTAACCCAGTGTTTAAAGATCTCTATTTAGCCCATATTTCATGAATTCTGCTCACAAATGCACCTTGTCCTGTTTGGAGCTCTTGAAGAGCTTTTAAGTGGCAAACATCTGCATGACTGGCTACCTATACATCATTTCCAGGAATCAAAATCCTCCTGTCTAGCTATGCACTGCCTCAACTGTTGATATCTGACCTGTGAACAGTCTGGATCCGTGGACATTCAGAATGGCTCACTGCACCATTTCCTGAGCAGCAACCTGCCAAAGAAGCAGCAGTTCTAACCTTACAGAGACAACAGGGAGCTATGGATCATCTAGAGTGGTACTGTCCAATGTGATGGCCACCAACCGTGGGCAGTTACTGAAATGTAATTTTAAGTTCAATAACATTTAAAAATTTAATTTGTTAGTTGTACCAGTGACATTCCAAGTTCTCAATGCCACATGTGTCTACCCGGCCAGCATAGAGCATATTTCCATCATCAGCCTTCAAATTTCTGCTGGATGGCATCAAGCTAGAGCCTGGGAATGAGATGTCAAAGGTCAAGGATTTGGCCAAGAGGAGTCAGTCCTGATTCATACATGCAACTGAAAGATGTGTACTGAACTGTGCTGATTGTAGAGCTAATGCAACTATATTCCAAAAGACTTAAAGCACGTTCTAAAGGATGTAGATAATTAAGGAAGGGATCTTCGCCTACTGTGCTCATTGATAGATACCAGAACCTAGGACAGTAACTGAAGCATTGAAGAAGTGCACTAAATATATACTGAATGAATGAACAGACACACAGTTAATTATAACAGGATCAGAACTTCCCCAGTGGTCCAGTGGCTAAGACTCCACACTCCCAGTGCAGGAGCCCTGGGGTTGATCCCTGGTCAGGAAACTAGAGCCCATATGGTGCAAGTGAAGATCCCATATGCCCCAATTAAGATCAAAGATCCTGTATAACAACCTGAAGACCCAGCAGGGCCAAATAAAGAAATAAAATAAATTAAAAAAATATAACAGGGTGGGAATAATTTTCTAGGCTCCATTACAGGTCAGATTAACACAGTAAGAATTCCAATCCTTTTTCTATGGTTGCCAATTTTCTAGTCACTAATTCTACATCTTGGGCCAAGAAAGGGTGAACAAACAGATAGGACCATTGTGGCTGCAAAACTAGATCAGTCACATTGCAGTTGAATAAACACGTACAGAGATTTAGAAATCAGTCCTCTGTGAGTCTAGTTGCCAAGGCTGATGCTCTCTGGAAGTATACACACCAAAAGTTTCTACACAAAACAAACCAAGACTCAGAGCTTAGGGCAGATTGGTCCCTGCTGCTGCTCCATCTGAGCAGTCCACCCCCTGATTGCTCTATTAATGTCTTCTAACAGGAGCAGTGCTTTCTTTGTCCCCAAGCCTGGGGCATAGGAGAGCTTCTTCTGGGCCTTCCAGTGACCCTGTACATGCAAAATTGGTCATTGCCTCTTCTCATCTCTGCCTTAGCCTTCTCTGTCTGGCTTTCTCACTCTTACAGTGCATACAGATTGAAGAATATCAAGAGGAAGAGGACAAGGAAAAAGAAGAAAGCTTTAAAAAAAAAAAGAAGAAGAAGAAGAAGAAGAAAAGAAACATTAGAGATAAGGGGTCTCTGAAGTGGGAGAAAGGCTGGCACTTGGAGATGAAAAGGAGAAAGGGAAGGATTGGGAATTATACTTAGATTTTCATCAGTGAGTCTGGATTTGTATTTGGAATCTAATGTGAATTTTATGCTATCACCTAATTCACTTTAGAAGAATCTCATTTAAACTATACATACCAAGATAACTGAAACTTCAGGAGCTAGTTTAGACTGAAGCTTCCAACCCCATTTCTATATATATTATTTTTGGTACATTGATAAAAAGAAAATTAATGGGAGTGTGATTACTCCTGTACCTGTCTTGATCTGTATGTTAAAGTCATATTTTCAGGGGTTATGCAGACTAGATGGGAAGAGGGGATAGCTCATCAAACTAAATAGATCACAGAACTCAATATTAGAGTTTGATGACATGAGAGATGCTACAGTGGCTCTCCCTCATAGTCTAAATGCATGGCTGGTCAGCTTTTTAGATAGTGGTTACCCTGGGATCTTTGAATGAAAATCGAGCTTTTAGGAAAAATAATGAATGTTTGTTAAAGTTACTTGGTATTATTCCTAGAAATGATCAACGAATTCTCACAAATATTAAAGTATTGAACTAGGAGACAAGAAACCAGATTTCTGTCTTAATCCCAGCACTAACTAGATGAATCATTTACTTCCATTGAATTGATCTCTGTTTTCTTTTATGTGATATTGAAGTTAGGAAGTGAGTCAGAGTTAGAGTCGAAAAAGAAAGAAACTGAGAGAAAGAGAAAGACATATAGAGAGAATACCACTGATTGTCAAAGTATTAGATAAACAATGTGTCTTAATGAAAATGTCTCCTGAATCAATGCCCTATTTATGTCTGGCCAAACAAGTCAAATAAACATGCTATTCCAACATTGTTATCCAGTAGATCAATTTTTCATCCTCAATCAGGTTGACACCATCTTCAGAAATTGCTTGTAGTGGGCACTTTGCTTTCATTTGGGTACAGAAGGGTTTAAAGTAGTCCAACAAATGAACACACGAAGTGTCAAAATAATGTTGCAACAGAAGCACGCAAAAGTCAAGCAGCATCAGACATGCGTGCAAAACCGTGGCCTTAATTCATCCTGATGTGAGTGGGAGGCCTGGCTGACCAGTGGCTCCGTGAGGAATTCTGACAACATGCCTTTGCATCCTATCCTACATGCTGCAGTTCCTAGGTGCATCTGAGTTAGCACTGAGGCAATCCTTTCAATTTCTGAAGCACTTGCTAATCATTAATGATTTAAGCCTTACAACATCCCTCCAAGGGAGGTCAGTAGCAAAACACCAGGAGCATAGATGAAGAAACAAGAGGAAGATGTTGTAGGGATTGCAAACAGAAAAGGCAGATATACCAAAGTGGGGAGGTGGTCAAAATGAGGTTACGTCTATCCCCTCACCACCAATAAAGCTCAATTCTCCAGAAACTTCTTCCTGTCTCCACTATTTTTTTGTCATCTTCTTCATCCTTTTAATGTCTGACATCACCTTTTCATGATGTTAATGTGATTTAGTCCTCGGCTATTTGCAATGCAATCAAATATCCTTGGCTGTCATCTAACATAAGTCAATAAAAAGACCCTCCTTATGTGAAGGAGAAAAAAAACAAAAAACAGAAACACATTAACTATTTTCTTAGCTTGTCCCCATCACATACAATTCTGTCCATTATTTTAAGGATTTCATATCTCCATTGATTTCCATTAATAGAGTCCCTGAGACTCAAGTTCATACCACAAAAATGCTGCCTACTCTCCTAGGGGTTCCATCCCCATACCACACAGTCCCCCCACAACATAGACACTTTAAAACCCTAAATTAAGAGTCTCAGCTCTGGGACTTCCCTAGTGGTCCAGTGGTTAACATTTCGCCTTCCAATGAAGGTGGTACAGGTTCAATCCCTGGTTGGGAAGCTAAGATCCCATGTGCCTTGGAGTCAAAAAACCAACACATAAAAACAAAAGTGATACTGTAACAAATTCAACAAGGATTTTTAAAATGGTTCACATAAAAAAAAAAATCTCAGTTCTGATTTCTGGAGATAATTTGCCTAGTTATATCTGTGTAACTTATTTTGATCTGCACGAAAAATGTATTTTGAAAAGGCTGTATGTTAACCATTTTATAAATTATATGACATGCTTCTATTGATTTACATTATAATATAATTGATGTTGTACCTTTAAGGTTAGAGCCACATCAAACTGTCAATCACTCTTAATGCCTTAATCTTAAGTTGATATGCTTTTTCTCCTTCCCTTTGCTTACCACCTGGCTTAGGAAGTACCTACCAATCAATATCATAGAAGGCTGAAATACAGAGTTTTAGAGGTGGATGGTTTTGTATACTTAAGAAATGTTTTTGTAAAGTGAATAAACCCTGAATTCATCTTCTAGATTTGTTGCCAACATTTTTCTTAATGGATATTGAAGCCATTATTAAACAGAAAGGTTTTTTGGAGATGCCTTTAGGGCAATACATTACCAATAGTGAAGCCTAGCTATGTAAAACTCTCTGGAGATTTCTTATATTCTTTCTTTGGTTGCACCTAAGTACATTTTCTCATGAGGCAGTCTTGGACTCAGCAGAATTATATCATATTAAGGTAATTTACTAGATACTACTATATTACGTTGGTATAGATTAGTGGATTTTTTGAATTACTATTTAATATAGCACAAATTGGGCTTTCCTGGTGGCTCAGCTGGTAAAGAGTCTGCCTGCAATGCTGGAGGCCTGGGTTCGATCCCAGGGTTGCGAAGATCCCCTGGAGAAGGGAAAGGCTACCCACTCCAGTATTCTGGCCTGAGGAATTCCATGGACTATATGGTCCATGGGGTCACAAAGAGTCAGACACAACTAAGCGACTTTCACGTCACTTCACATCATAGTATGATGTTGGTGCCTACATGAATAGAACTTTGCTTGAATAGTGAGTAAGTAATTTTAAAAACTTAAAATTTACCAAAGAGCTAATCACATAATCAAAATAAGACAAACAATTTGTTAAAACTTTTCTAACCATTTTATGCCCCAAAGAAAATCTAAATGACCTGAGAGTGGAAGTAGGGATGTTTTGCAGGAAGTACTTGTGCTATGAGTGGAGTGGAGAGTCCTTTCTTGTATCATTGTAGAATGAAAAAAGTGGTCTCGCCTCAAAAAAGTAAGTAATTAGACCTCTATATAAGGAAACTGATGTTGTCAATAACTCAAGAATTTGTATCACTCCAATGATACTAAAATAAGTTTGGTATGTTTCCTGAAAGATATACTGTGATTATAACTTCATGAAAAATAAATCTAAAAAAGTTACCATTTGAAGAGAGTCCATGTGAACCAGAATAGAATAGCAAGCATGCAGGAAAAAAGTTTGTATGTGGAGGGTGATCAGCCAAACAGAATCTGTAGCTTTCATGCAGCACAGATCCAGGGAGAAAGTCATTGAAATGAAAGGGTGTGAGAAGCCCAAGTCTAGAAAATTATGTCTGTTGTGAGACAAGGATGAGTTTTGGTCTGGAGGAAAGCGCTGTGGGTCACTTGGTTCTGTTTCCATGATCTTGTGTTCACCAAGTAATCTTCTGTTGCTAATTCAGGGCTCTGAATCTGGGAAACTCAAGTGGAGTATGGTTGTAGACTCATCAAAATTCAATGTAGCAATGCGAGTCAAGTTTACCCAAAGGGGAGACAAAAAGAAAGGTTGACTAAGGGGAAAAAAAGAAAAGCAGACCATATATATATATATATATATATATACTGGTTATTTTATCAAGACAGTGGGAGCCAATGAGACCAGCCTAGCTTATTTTTCTGTGTAGTTACAAGACTAGGAAATGTTGGTCAATAATCCACTCATCATTGTATTATTAATACTACACTACATTGAAAAATTTAGGGGAGGTGCTGTGCTTAGTTGCTCAGTCATTTCTGACTCTTCACCAGGGTCCTGTGTCCATGGGATTCTCCAGGCAAGAATACTGGAGTGAGTTGCTATGCATTCCTCCAGGATCTTCCCAACCCAGGGATCAAACCCAGGTCTCCCACACTGCAGGTGGATTCTTTACCATCTGAGCCACCAGGGAAACCCTGGTGAAGGGAGGGGTTGAAGGGAGGGGGGGGTGTCATTAAATCAAGCCAAATAATCACATGATATGTAGCTGCACTTTCACTATCAACACTGCCAGCAAAGCTACAATAAATAATTTTTAGATCAGGATTTAAATATTTTCAATTAATTTTTCTCTGTTCTATAAATTGAAACTAGTTCAAATAGTATCCAATTATAATCATAATATTAGAAACTGACCTGGAAACATGAATTTCACTTGCTGAGGAACCATTACAACAAAACAGCTGTCTCTTAGACTACGTAAATTCACCGGTAAGCACAAGATAAGTTAGTAGAGAAACATTTTTCTGAGCCATGCTCAGGATCCTCCATCATGCTAGGCTTCAAGTGCTGGAAACGACTTAGCAGCCAGCTCTTCCATCTGCCCTACAGTCGGCCGGCAGCCAGCATCCAGGATGAGCAACAGCCTCGGGGGCTTATGACTTACCAGCCAACAAGTAATATATTGTGCTGTTTGGTGTTTTGTCGATTGCTTTCTTAGAGTGAAAACTGCCAAAGCTGCAACCCACCTGCTGATACTTTAATCTCTGCCAAACTGCTTTAAAAACATAACCTGAATATCAGGATATATACAACCCAACACCTCACCTATGGTAGATGGAACTCCATTACCACTGGGTACTGAATGACTCAATAACCGCAAAAGGTTTTCAAGGGTATCTGTACATACATATGCATACATATATATTCATACACATGCTGAGAATACCTCATTTGAGTTTCTAAAAAGAGTGACTATTCCTTACCACAATATCTTTCCTACTAATAACATTTGCTAGAGGCCAGCTATAATAGATTAAACAAGCTTATTTGAAGGAGCCAGCAAAGCCAGTGGTTGATATTAACAAGCTTCAGTGACTGCAAAGAGAAATGAATGTTCCAAGTATACAGAATGTACCATTCCAAAGTGTATCATCTAAATAGTGAACATAGTGCTTATAAACTGTAAAATTAGAATCATTGCTTTAAAATGAACCATAATGCTTGTGTTTACCATCAGAGTTTGACAGAAACAGTGCAGGGAGACAGCGTGTGTGTGCTTCCTCACTCATTTGCGCCTGAATCTCTGCGACCCCGTAGACTGCAGCTTAACAGGCTCCTCTGTTCATGGGACTTTCCAGGCAAGAAGACTGGAGTGGGTTGCCATGTCTTCCTTCAGGGGTTCTTCCTGATCTAGGGATAGATCCAGGTCTCCTACATTGCAGGCGGCTTCTTTACCATCTGAGCCACTAGGGAAGCCCCGGGGAGACAGCATAACTTGTATAATATACCATTTGGCACAGTAATTACGAACTGAAATTTTGGAAGCTGTCCCTCTGTGTTCTTAATACAGACTCTATCACGTACTTTATAGAAACTTTTAGAAGTCTTTTAGACTTCAGACAAGTTAACTTAAACTCTCTGTGCCTCCAGTTTCCTTGCTTGCTAAATGGAGATGATAATGATATCTCATGGTGTTATTCTGAGAATTAAAATAAATAACAAAGTACCTAGCACCTGTTAAGTCTTTGATAAGTCTTCTTGCTATTACCACCCTGAGCTTAGGTTGTGGGTTCTCAAAAGCGCCTCTAGCCTGATAGATAATCAGATCCAAAGTGGAAAAAAAACCTGGGCCTTTCGCAAAGGACTGTTGGTGAGTCGACCATGGTAGGCAGAGCACTTTGAAGTGATGGCTTCAGATACAGAGGCAGCAGGAGACCTCAAAAGATTTGACTGGACCCTTCCGGAAAGAAACTCACTGGCATACAAAGGTAAAACATGCTTGAAAAGCTGGATGAGAAACTTTGACTGAATAAACACAATTTAAGGTGTTTTTAAGCAATGTCTTATAAGTCATAAAGGGTAGAATCAAAACTATATTGCCATATGGTGGCTTAACTGGGCTTCAAGTGCTGGAAACAACTTAACTGGGTTTTGTGTCTACATGTAGAGGAAAGAGAGGAGAGAGGCAGATAGGGAGAAATCAATGGTCCTGGGATGGATTTCTTAGCTAATCTGAGAGCAAGAGTGTTCTTAGTCTATTTTCTAAAGTACTTCAAAGCCACTGAAGGGTCTTCAATATTATTTAAAGGCTTTAGTACCTCCTGAGTTCAACATTGAAAGAGATGGTTGAGGGGATACAATTTTGGGTCAAAAATGTTATGGATATTTAAGAATAAGAAACAAGTGAAGAAACTAAATTAAAGACAAGGATGGAGGAAAACAGAGCTGTGTTCAAACATAATCCTCCTACTCAAGGCAATAGCTCTGCATAATTTCTTATGTTCTCTCAAAGTAGTTCAATAAATACTTTGGTAAAAAGAAAAACAAGCCCATATACATACACACACACACATACACACACCACCACTACCACTGTATGTTGGGAGGTTATCAGAGTCAGAAGATCTGTTGAAAATCAGCTTTTGAAAGGCAGTAGTGCTAAGGCTAAAAGGAAAAATTTAACATGCAAAAGAGAGAGGGCCAAGCTGGAAGAGAGTTGCCAGCCTGAAAGTCGATCCTGCAGGGACTCAGAGCTGGGCAGATCCAATGAGAGCACACACAGGTAAAGGTTTACTTTGAAAAAGTGTGACTATCAAAATGTTGCTGAATTCTTCCCAGGCTTTCTAAGAAGAAAAATATATAAATACAGCAAGGGGATAGAAGACAGCTTAGAGGAAGCTCTGTTAAAAAAAAAAAAAATCTGGGACTTCCCTAGTGGTTGAAAATTTGTGCTTCTACTGAAGGAAGCATGGGTTTGATCCCTGGTCAGAAAACACAGATGTCAGATGCTGTACTGTATGGAGATTAATAAAAGAAAACTGTCCTGCACCATATAAGGGTGACCCAGAAAGAGATGAGAGAGGAAGTCAGAAGATGGGTCAAAGAGGTAACATAAAACCACCTAATCTGCAAGGAGATCAAACCAGCTCATCCTAAAGGAAATCAGTCCTGAATATTCATTGGAAGGACTGATGCTGAAGCTGAAACTCCAATACTCTGGCCACCTGATGCGAAGAACTGACTCACTGGAAAAGACCCTGATGCTGCGAAAGACTGAAGGCAGGAGGAGATGGGATGACAGAGGGTGAGATGGTTGGATGGCATCACCAACGCAATGGACATGAGTTGTGCAAGCTCCGGGAGTTGGTGATGGACAGGGAAGCCTGGGTGTGCTGCAGTCCATGGGGTCTCAGAGAGATGGACACAACTGAGTGACTGAACTAAACTTAATCTTTGTGAAAAGCCTTAAAAAGGAAACATATTTACAGCAAACAAAAGATATACTTCACCTCCTTCATCAACTCTGGTTAAAAGCTATAGTTAGTCCTAGTGTATAATTTCCTCTTAGGTAAACCAAAACTGTCTTCTTAGTCTAAAATATCCTTACTATCAGATTCTAATCAAACAGTGAATTTTTAAAAAACTTATTTTTTGTTCCTATGCTGAAGCCTTTCCTGGTGGCTCAGCTGGTAAAGAATCTGCCTGCAATGCAGGAGACCTGGGTTTGATCAGTGGGTTAGGAAGATCCCCCGGAGAAGGGAAAGGCTACCCACTCCAGTATTCCTGCCTGGAGGATTCCATGGACAGAGGAGTCTGGTGGGCCACAGTCCATGGGGTCACAAGAGTCAGACATGACTGAGCATCTAACACTAGCGCTTACTGTGCTCCACGCAGAGGCGCTAGAATGGGTGGGGGAGGGGCGGAGCTACAGTAACATGGGAAAGAAAGATGTTCAATTAGTGTTCAATGAGGGCAAGAAGAGAATTGGATCTTGGGTCTTTTTTGGCCTGGATGTGTCTGAGAAGTTGTGAAGAAGAGGCCATTCTCAGCTGGTTCAGGGTGAGGGTGGGGTTCAGGCAAGTGGAGATATTCCAAAAAGGCATCCTAGGTGATGGGAACACAGCAAACAAAGTCCTGGAGCCTGGAAAGTGCAAGGAAAGTTCTACGAAATGCAGATAAACTAGTTGGGCAGGAAGAATGTTAGGCAGAGGGGACCAATGTCCAAGATCTGATCTGTTCTATTCACAGTCTGTCCTGGCTTCACATAAACAAACATTTGTGCTGGTGACTGACTCAAGAACCTCATTTCAACCCCATGAATTTTTATTTATTTTTTTTATGTTGCTTTTGCTACAGAAGGAACATTTGAGAGAAAGGAGCCCACTGACATTCTTTAAGAGAACTACGGTACAGAGCATCTGGGATTATCATGACCATAGCCAGATATTCCCTTCCAGTGACTTGTCTGGTGAGCAGTCTTTGTATTACCACTATCGTGTATCACATGCCTTAGTAGGGCCACAATTTTGGTATAGAAATTTTAAAAACACAGAACTCAAAACAACAAGGTGTGTCCCTTCCCTAAGGAGCAGGAATAGAAAGAAAAATCACACTAGCAGAACAGAAAGCCTACCAATAGCTTCACAATGGAAAGACAATACTGCTTCTAGGAAGGAGGTATGAAACTCCTGATATGTAACAGGTGATAAGAAAATGAACTTATATTGCCCAAGAAAACCATGTGCATATAATGTTGCCCTTTGGGTTGAGAAATAACAATAAGGGCCTTTGAAGAACTCAGTCTCTTTGTAGAGAGAAGAACGAGCAACAGCTACTCTTATTGAGCTGCTAAAAATGTCTGTTGGGGTTTTTCAGTCACATCTATGGAAAAACATAAATTAACTTTTCTGGTCAACTCAACCTCGAAGCTATGAAGATTCAGCGGCTTCACAGACTCCTGAACAACATCTCAGTGGTCAGTGACTGGCTAGTCATTTCCTTGCCAGGGTCCAGCATTGTTTTCCAATCAGGGGTTGGACAAGAAGACCAGAATCCTCAGTATTATACATAACAAACTAGCTCTGGGAGCCAATCCAGTCCTGACTTTCATCACCATTGTTGTGCTGGAGTCTGTGACCACAGAGGGCCTGCCCACCTTTAGAAATCTACAACACAGGTAGCCTTCTGTGACTCTGGTCAGCCAAGGTGGGGACTCTCAGAACGCAGCCTAGGACACACTGGAATCCACTGCTGCTCTGGATCCCTTTGTACAAGAGACAGTAAATTTCCTTACCTGCAGTCAGAATTTGAAAACGTTTCTAATCAGGATTTGAACACTGATTACGAAAACTGGATTTGCTAAGCTTTCTTTATGAATTAATAAACTGAATGTTAAATACATTGCAATAATGTTTTATATATCAGTCAGTTCAGTTCAGTCATGTCCAACTCTTTGCGACCCCATGAACTGCAGCACGCCCAGCCTCCCTGTCCATCACCAACTCCCAGAGTCCACCCAAACCCATGTCCATTGAGTCGGTGATGCCATCCAACCATCTTATCCTCTGTTGTCCCCTTCTCCTGCCCTCAATGTTTCCCAGCATCAGGGTCTTTTCGAATGAATCAGCTCTTCGCATCAGGTGGCCAAAGTATTGGAATTTCAGCTTCAACATCAGTCCTTCCAATGAACACCCAGGACTGATCTCCTTTAGGATGGACTGTTTGGATCTCCATGCAGTCCAAGGGACTCTCAAGAGTCTTCTCCAACACCACAGTTCAAAAAAACCACAGTTCAATGACCAACCTAGACAGCATATTAAAAAGCAGATACATTACTTTGCCAACAAAGGTCCATCTAGTCAAGGCTATGGTTTTTCCAGTGGTCATGTACGGATGTGANAAACCAAAACTGTCTTCTTAGTCTAAAATATCCTTACTATCAGATTCTAATCAAACAGTGAATTTTTAAAAAACTTATTTTTTGTTCCTATGCTGAAGCCTTTCCTGGTGGCTCAGCTGGTAAAGAATCTGCCTGCAATGCAGGAGACCTGGGTTTGATCAGTGGGTTAGGAAGATCCCCCGGAGAAGGGAAAGGCTACCCACTCCAGTATTCCTGCCTGGAGGATTCCATGGACAGAGGAGTCTGGTGGGCCACAGTCCATGGGGTCACAAGAGTCAGACATGACTGAGCATCTAACACTAGCGCTTACTGTGCTCCACGCAGAGGCGCTAGAATGGGTGGGGGAGGGGCGGAGCTACAGTAACATGGGAAAGAAAGATGTTCAATTAGTGTTCAATGAGGGCAAGAAGAGAATTGGATCTTGGGTCTTTTTTGGCCTGGATGTGTCTGAGAAGTTGTGAAGAAGAGGCCATTCTCAGCTGGTTCAGGGTGAGGGTGGGGTTCAGGCAAGTGGAGATATTCCAAAAAGGCATCCTAGGTGATGGGAACACAGCGAACAAAGTCCTGGAGCCTGGAAAGTGCAAGGAAAGTTCTACGAAATGCAGATAAACTAGTTGGGCAGGAAGAATGTTAGGCAGAGGGGACCAATGTCCAAGATCTGATCTGTTCTATTCACAGTCTGTCCTGGCTTCACATAAACAAACATTTGTGCTGGTGACTGACTCAAGAACCTCATTTCAACCCCATGAATTTTTATTTATTTTTTTTATGTTGCTTTTGCTACAGAAGGAACATTTGAGAGAAAGGAGCCCACTGACATTCTTTAAGAGAACTACGGTACAGAGCATCTGGGATTATCATGACCATAGCGAGATATTCCCTTCCAGTGACTTGTCTGGTGAGCAGTCTTTGTATTACCACTATCGTGTATCACATGCCTTAGTAGGGCCACAATTTTGGTATAGAAATTTTAAAAACACAGAACTCAAAACAACAAGGTGTGTCCCTTCCCTAAGGAGCAGGAATAGAAAGAAAAATCACACTAGCAGAACAGAAAGCCTACCAATAGCTTCACAATGGGAAGACAATACTGCTTCTAGGAAGGAGGTATGAAACTCCTGATATGTAACAGGTGATAAGAAAATGAACTTATATTGCCCAAGAAAACCATGTGCATATAATGTTGCCCTTTGGGTTGAGAAATAACAATAAGGGCCTTTGAAGAACTCAGTCTCTTTGTAGAGAGAAGAACGAGCAACAGCTACTCTTATTGAGCTGCTAAAAATGTCTGTTGGGGTTTTTCAGTCACATCTATGGAAAAACATAAATTAACTTTTCTGGTCAACTCAACCTCGAAGCTATGAAGATTCAGCGGCTTCACAGACTCCTGAACAACATCTCAGTGGTCAGTGACTGGCTAGTCATTTCCTTGCCAGGGTCCAGCATTGTTTTCCAATCAGGGGTTGGACAAGAAGACCAGAATCCTCAGTATTATACATAACAAACTAGCTCTGGGAGCCAATCCAGTCTTGACTTTCATCACCATTGTTGTGCTGGAGTCTGTGACCACAGAGGGCCTGCCCACCTTTAGAAATCTACAACACAGGTAGCCTTCTGTGACTCTGGTCAGCCAAGGTGGGGACTCTCAGAACGCAGCCTAGGACACACTGGAATCCACTGCTGCTCTGGATCCCTTTGTACAAGAGACAGTAAATTTCCTTACCTGCAGTCAGAATTTGAAAACGTTTCTAATCAGAATTTGAACACTGATTACGAAAACTGGATTTGCTAAGCTTTCTTTATGAATTAATAAACTGAATGTTAAATACATTGCAATAATGTTTTATATATCAGTCAGTTCAGTTCAGTCATGTCCAACTCTTTGCGACCCCATGAACTGCAGCACGCCCAGCCTCCCTGTCCATCACCAACTCCCAGAGTCCACCCAAACCCATGTCCATTGAGTCGGTGATGCCATCCAACCATCTTATCCTCTGTTGTCCCCTTCTCCTGCCCTCAATGTTTCCCAGCATCAGGGTCTTTTCGAATGAATCAGCTCTTCGCATCAGGTGGCCAAAGTATTGGAATTTCAGCTTCAACATCAGTCCTTCCAATGAACACCCAGGACTGATCTCCTTTAGGATGGACTGTTTGGATCTCCATGCAGTCCAAGGGACTCTCAAGAGTCTTCTCCAACACCACAGTTCAAAAAAACCACAGTTCAATGACCAACCTAGACAGCATATTAAAAAGCAGATACATTACTTTGCCAACAAAGGTCCATCTAGTCAAGGCTATGGTTTTTCCAGTGGTCATGTACGGATGTGAGAGTTGGACTATGAAGAAGGTTGAGCGCCAAAGAATTGATGCTTTTGAACTGTTTTATATATAAGTAAATATAGATATGTGTATATAAGGCTTTTCATGGTCCCCAGCTCCTCATAAGCCCTCAATGAATGTCANACAAAGGTCCATCTAGTCAAGGCTATGGTTTTTCCAGTGGTCATGTACGGATGTGAGAGTTGGACTATGAAGAAGGTTGAGCGCCAAAGAATTGATGCTTTTGAACTGTTTTATATATAAGTAAATATAGATATGTGTATATAAGGCTTTTCATGGTCCCCAGCTCCTCATAAGCCCTCAATGAATGTCAACTATCATCAGTTTTTAATAACTAACATTAGAATGGCACATTAGCATTTAAAATAGCATTCCCTTTCCCTCAGCTTGAACTCCTCATTACCCTTTGAAGAGGCACTATCATCCCAGTTGAAACATCAGTCTAAGTGAGAAAATTGATCCAAGAGGATGAATGACTTTCCTGAGTCAAAAGCTAATCAGAGATAGGGTCAGAACCATGTCTCTGGCTCCAAATATGTTGCTGTTTCCATTACCCCACATAACTTTTTATTATTTTGCCATCATATAGAAGGAAGGTCAGAGATAAAAGTCTATTTTGGTGAGTCAAAATGGCCTCCTTCTTGGCCAGTGGAACTTTACAAAATGGAAGGGAAAAGGAAAAACAAAAACAGAGCTATTATAGAACTCTCCACTGGATATTCAATCAAAGGCGAAAGCAATCATGTATCCAAAATTATACACATGTAAAACTAGTTGCTTCTTTAAGAAGTTAGCTTTAAAAGACCCACACACTAGGATGCAGGAAGTTGGGATTTAATGAGGAAACTGGGGACAGAGAGCTAGTGTGCCTGTTTTGAGAAGAAAGTGTCAGAGATTTGCACCCGAGAGAATGATCACTTAACTGAGAATCCACAACAGCTTAGCAGCCTTGGATTGTGAATGTCTTTTAACATTGCTCTAATTGGACCAGTATATTCTTATAAAACCGCCTTAAAGCTATGATCAATGTGGTCCAGTCTCAAAGAGCATGCTTTTAAAGCAAAGCAATGAACCCAGCAATCAAAATGTAATTTTTGAGATCACACTCTTTTTTTTTTCTTTCTGAATATCATAAAGAGAATATATTGCATTGAACAATAAAAACAAATGAATACTGATCACTGTTTCATGCCATTTATATAAATCCACTAAATGGATACTTATAATATCCCTTCAAATTTTTATTGCTGTTTTAGCTCCATTTTACAGATAAGGAAACTGAGTCCTGGAGAAGCAGACTCCACTGACCTGAAATAAGTAGACCAATGATATGAATCTTATAAGCGGCAGAGCTGGGATTCAAACCTGGAGACAACCTCCGACTCGACAGTGTTTATCCCCAGCGATATGTGCAGCTCTCCTTCCAGCACTGATCTCCACACTCTGGGAAAATTCTTCTCATGGTTCTGACCTGATCTTTTCCTTCCTCTCCTGTCTGCATCATAAAAGTCTAAATTGACTAAAAGTTCAATCTGTCAAGGAAATGGCCAGCTTTGAAAGAGAAAGGAAGGGAAGGAAATGAGTGAAGAAGCCTGAAGGGGAAGCAGACAAGAGGCAAGGATTTTCAACCTGGAACTTTCATTAGAATCACCTGAAGGTTTTACTAAAACCAACTGCCAGGTTCCACCCACTGGGCTTTGTCATTTGTTTGAGACAGGGCCTGAACATTTTCCTTTCTAAGAAGTTCCAGACTGATGCTGGTCTCAGGACCATATTTTGGGAACTGCAGCTCTAGGTGAATAGCTTTGTATTCATACTTGAGAGAATAACCCAATTTTAAAGGTTCTTCCAATTATTCCAAAGTTACACTGCGTATTGTCCAAGCATACAGAGAATCTACTTATCGAGCTTAACCAGGCACTGCTGATCCCAACCTAAGAGAAGTGAGACCCAGAGGAAAAATTCAAGCTTCCTCTCTCTCTTGGCTAGAGCCAGCCTTCTGAGTTCCCACTACCTCTTTGAAGGCCTACCTCTTCCTGTCGGTAACCTGGCCTCCCTTTAACTTCACAGACTAGTAACTTCATCTCTTCTGCAAAAAAAGGCCATGGCCCTCACTTACATCCCGAACAGAAAAGGACACTCACTATATTACAGGGGTAATAGAGGAATGGCTCCTTTACACCAACCGACAGAAAAAAAAAAAAATATATATATATATATATATATCTCAAGAGATATATATATATATATCTCAAAACTGCAAGGAGGAATTGACAAGCTGACAACAGAAGATCACAATAAATCATCATCATCATCATCAGATATCCTCTTACAAAGGGTATCAATGTAGGAATATGCCCTTTCCTTGTAAAATACGAACACTCTATATTTGTATTAAGAATTCCACATTTAAACCTCATTTTCACCTAAATGAATTATAAATTAATCACATGAATTCCCAGCCCATATTTTATTTTTAATGTTTTGGCCCGTGAGGTCCCAATTCAAATCCTGGCTTTGTATCCTAGGACAGATTTCGCTTGTGCCGAGTCTTTAGAGCATAAAGTCTTTCTTCTGACGAAGTGCATGGAATTATACATCTAGAATAAATAGATGCTTTAGACTGATTAAGCTGAAGGAACACAAGCATTATTTTATTATGCGCACTTCCCTGATGATTTAAATGGATTTATTCAGCTACGTTAAATAATGCATTATTTCAGCAGCACATGCAATTTTGTCTATTTTGCATATGGAAGAGAAATTTAAATATTATCTTTACCCAGACAAAAATGGGACTCCTGTGTCAACATCTTTGGAGAGAGTCAACTCAATCAGTTCAAACTTTTCCAATTTGCTGTGCAATCATAACCCATGTCTAGTTTTTAAACTCATCTTGATTGAGATTCTTGCTTTTACCTATTAAATATGACCTCAAGCTTTCTTCTGTTAAAGGGAAGTAAGACTCCTCTGGGAACTAGGGAGATCCCTGTTCAGGCCTAGAAACACTATTTGCTTTTTAATTACTAATGCTGGAATAACATAGTTATACAAATCACGTAGAGTTAGGAGCACAGGAAAAGAATGACCATAGAAAAGTCAGGTGCTTGTCTGTGTGTATATATTTGCATACATGCATCTATGCATGGATATATGTATTTGCAAACTGATGCTCTCAGAAAGCTTGGAAAAGAGTATTCACACAAGAAGTCCCTGAAAATGGCACAAGAGAAATTTTGAAAAAAAGACCATCTTAGGAATAAGTGCCTAAATTCCATCTGATACTATTTAGAGCAATGGACCAAATGAGGTTTTACCTGGCTTAGAGCTTGTGTTTTGAAGACTTGAGCATGAACCATCTGAAGCTAAATTATTTTCTTTTACTTCCCTGGTGGCTCAGAGGTTAAAGCGTCTGCCTGCAATGCGGGAGACCTGGGTTCGATCCCTGGGTTGGGAAGATTCCCCTGGAGAAGGAAATGGCAACCCACTCCAGTATTCTTGCCTGGAGAATCCCATGGACGGAGGAGCCTGGTGGGAGTCCACAGGGTCGCAAAGAGTCGGACACGACTGAGCGATTTCACTTCACTTCACTTTTATATAACTCCCTAAGACAAAATTCCCAAGGTATCTCTTTGAAATTAAATATTTCCTTTAAAATCATAAATTTTTACACAGATAATATTTTCTAGGAAAAAAATTGATGTACATTATAAATGCATGAGTACCATACTCTGATATATGAAAGAATCACATCAACTTTAGTCAGCATGTGGTTCATTAATAATTCAACCAAGTAGACTTAATCATAATAAAGCCTATCTTCATCAGATAACAGACATTTAAAAATTAAAGATAAAATCTACAATGCACAAATATTACTTTGTGTAAAAATAATTCTTTATATTACAGATCCATTTAATTTTTAACAAGTAGGTTTCATCTGTTATTCATAATTCTATAAAATAACTAAAATACATTTGGAAAGTTGTGGGAGAGTAAGTCAAATCCCTGTCCCAAACTTGTAAGCACATTTCCATGTGCTATTGCATTTGGTTTAGATGTTTAGATATTTAAATATTAACCACCTTGCCTGAGTTTTCATATTAAGGAGACATCACAATTTTCTATTCCTACAAAGCATCAAAGCTGAATTATTTTTCTCCTATTTTCAAAGAAAAATGAAAGTAGTACATGTAGGGGCTCTTATGTAAGCCACAGGTAGGCGATAACCAGAGGCAGAAGACACACAGGCTAATCTATGAAATTATTTCAGTGCAGGAGGTAGCTTGCTGAGAAGAGTGATTTCATCTTTTGGTTCTAAACTTGGGATGCCTCCTGAGCTTATAAAACCTGATGGTTCAACAATATCCCAGAGGAAGATTTAACAGCTCCATTTGAATTTTATCACTTTCGTCCACTAGTCAGAAGTGTGAAGGAAGTCTTCCAATCCACCCTAGAATACAGTCACTCTCCACATCTGCGTGTTTTGCATCTGTGGATACTGAGGGCTGATAGTACTCAGTACCCCAGACCATTTTATCAAAGGAACTTGAGCATTCACAAATGTTGATACCCCTGAGGGTCCTGGAACTGTTGTCCTGAGGATACCAAAGGAAAACTGGGTTGACTTCCCTACTCCTATGAAGGTAGCAGGTTCCTGAGTTAGCACACCTTGTCGCCATTTTGTTTTTCTTGCTGTTATCGTGGAATATCAACTTGCACTTACTAGAGATATAATTTGAAATATAAAATCATCCTACATTTTTAATCTCCATAAAAATATGGTGCTTCTCATCTGCTGTGCAGCCCTCCACATCCTCAACCACTAATCTACGACCAGGACACACTTGTCTCAGGAAAGAGGTTGAAGCTCTTCTGCGTTTTCCATCAGCTCCCATGGAAAAGCTATTTGCAACCAAAGCTGCCCTCTGAGCCAAGACTGTAACAAACCCAGACACTTCTGAGAATTTGACATAGAACAACGCTTGTCAAGATTAAGTGGAGCTAAGAATCACTTGGCAATCTTGTTAAAACACGGATTTCTGGGAGTGGAGTCTAAGAGGTTGCATCTCTAACAAGCTTCTGGGCTCACTCTGAAAACCACCGACAAGGGGTCTAGATTTCAGACAAATGGAAAAGTGCAGTTCTCAGGCACCTGTGAGTTCACTGAAAGATTTTGCTTTGAATGATCATATACTCATTTCCATGATAATGTTTTCAAATGATATGAGTCTTTCTTTCAGGCTGAACTACTTGGGAAAGTATATCCTACTCAACCCCAGATAAGTGGCACAGAGGGGCAGATAGAGAGACCCAGACTTCACATAACATACTAGTCAAAAGAAAGCAGAAATCAGAGAAGGCAATGGCACCCCACTCCAGTACTCTGCCTGGAAAATCCCATGGACTGCGGAGCCTGGTAGGCTGCAGTCCATGGGGTTGCTAGGAGTCGGATACGACTAAATGACTTCATTTTCACTTTTCACTTTCAGTACAAACTATCTCCACCCTCCGCAACCCCATGCAGGCCCTGAATTTGGCCATGACATCATCGGGACCGTCTCTAAACTTTTCCATTGATGGTACCTTCTAGAAAGAACATTATAAAATAATTTTGGGGGTGGGGTGTAGATGTAGGGTAAATATTTTTTAAAAAGCATGAAAAGTATTTTACATAATCACACAGACTCCATTAATATCTGTTGTATTCCCTTCCAGAGTTTTCCTATATTTTTGAATCTTACTTTTATTCACATTACTTCATAAGTATTTTCCTATAATTAAAATGGCTTTCAATGGTGAATAATACTTTATCTTACACGTCATAGTATTTTAAACAGTTTTTTAAATTGATGTAGATGAATATTGAGATTTTTTCTGATCTATCACTATTATGCTTTATATTATATGTATGTATATATATATATACACACACACACACAATATGTATACACACATGTACATATATATCCACAGTTTTGGTACGTATCTTTGGACATTTTTTTTCCCCTGCATTTTGACTAATTTCCTTTAAGCAAATTTCTAGAAGTATAATGATTATGTCAGAAATATTACACACACATACACACACACACATATAAATTAAAACTGTACCATAACATGGATCCCAAGAATTCCACTGGAGACAGTGTGGATGTCGATGTAAGGTTGACCAGGCAGACAGCCAGCATGGGATCCCAGGTACAGCTGTGAGACACAATCCATCCCTGTCTGGGTTGTGATTTTACCACCAGGTCAAGCTTAATTGCTCTGATTTAAACATCTCTGGGGATGATTCTAGGTCCTGGGCCTAAATAGGAATTCCAGAACAACTGCAATGCTGCCTCTCCACCCTAATTCAAGAGAACACCACAGACAATGGCAGCTGTGTTCCCAATTGACCTGAGCATCCACTTTACATTCTTTCATCTCCTCTCCAGGAGATGACTGTGTCCCATCCTCTGCCACCTGGATCACTGCAAGAACTCCAATCACCCCCTTCTGCTCTTTCTGCCTATTCTCAATCAACTGCCAGGAGGATCCTTTTCAAAACATAAATCAGAGTATTTATCTCCTCTGTTCAAAATCCTGACACTGCTTTGTTTCATTCAGCATTAAAGTCAAGGTCACTGCATGATCCTACAGGATCAGATCCTGGGTTACCCCCTGGGACCTCATCCCCTATTCTCTCTCTCTGGCTCACTGCATCCAGCCACACTGGCTTCCTGTTCTAGCTCGCACACAGTTTTGTAGTTACTGTTCCTACTTCCTGAAATGCTCTCCTCCATGGTATCTACTTAACCAATTACCTCACTTCTCTCTAGAATTTATCTAAATATTCCCTTCTTTAAGAAGACTGTTCTAACCACCTACCACATACTGTAAAGTCACCACCTGACCCTGCACCTTATCCCCAACCATTTGGCACTTCTGACCCTTCTTACCTTCACTTTTGAAAAAATATATTGTAATTATCATCTTAATAAACTCTGTGATTTATTTATTATGGTTACTATTTATTGTCTGTAAACTCCACAAGGGCAGTGATAACTTTGTTAACTGATATGTCTCAAGTGCCAGGAAAAGTCCCTGATACATAGTACAAATGTAAAATATATATATATTTTAAAGAACATTAGCCTGTTCTAAAATGAGAGTAAGTGCTAGGCAAAAACCAGAATCTAATCTTCTGCCACATTACAGTCACATTTTGGTGGTGTTGTCACATTATTTGGGATATTCACTGTTGAACCAGTTAACCTCACCCAAAAGTGTGCATGGGCCTCTGGGGGCCTTCTGGGCTCAGTTTTCTGGCTGCCTGTGCCTATTTCTGCACATGTGTGGTCTTGCAGATTAGAGCAGAGATGGATCAAGATACAGTCTTCTCCTGCTTGTCTTCTTAAAGCCCTATTCTTGTCCTAACCCAGGATGACTGGAAGTTTAGGTCCGTATCGTTGTTCACTTGGGAAGTTGTGTCCAGCTCTTTGCGACCCCATGGACTGCAGCACACCAGGCTCCCCTGTCCTTCACCACCTCCAGAGTCTGCTCACCTTCATGTCCATAGAGTTGATGATGCCATCTAACCATCTCACCTTCTGTCACCTCCTTCTCCTCCTGCCCTCAATCTTTCCCAGTATCAGGGTCTTTTCCAATGAGTTAGCTCTTTGCATCAGGTGGCCAAGGTGGAGCTTCAGCTTCAGCATCAGTCCTTCCAATGATTATTCAAGGTTGATTTTCTTTAGGACTGACTGGTTTGGTCTCCTTGCTTTCCAAGGGAACTCTCAAAAGTCTTCTCCAGTACTACAGTATGAAAGCATCAGTTCTTCAGCACTCAGCCACCTTTATGGCTGAACACAAAACCATTGCTTTGACTATATGGACTTTTTTCAGCAAAGTGATGTCTCTGGGTTCTAGAATCCAGTAATTTTCTTCCAAGAGAGACAAGTGAAACATCACAGAATCTCATATTATTCACTTTTAGAAATAGGTACAGGGAATGCATGTTTAAGAACATATGGAGAGGGAAAGAAAAAGGAAAGTCCAATAATAAGATAAGAAATTTAAAATAATGCAAAGTAAAATTGTGTGAAACAGATAAAATGTACTCTGTTATCAGTTTATCCAATAAGGTTAAAAAAAAAAAAACCAAGCTAAAATATATCCATTAATATCTGGAGCTGTCTACAGTGCTGCAATATTTAGACTTATTAAAAATGTTTAGTTTTAAAGGAAACAATATTATTGTATGAGACTAGCAAAGATAAATGCTGTTATCAAGATAAGTATCTATGAAGAAATTTCCAGTGATCAAACTTTTAACAGTTTTTTTTTTTTTAAAACAACTTTCCATTTTGCTCTGAAAACAAATCTAAATGTATTTTCAGCTTTTCTAAAAATATGAAAAATGGTCCTGATGGCTTACCTCATTCATCACTTTTACAATTAAGGAAAGATAGTTTCTTCCTCTTTCATATTTGTTCTCTAGAGGCAGATATAAGGAAGCCAATATGAAGCAGCAAATCACAGTTTGGACCTGAATGTGATGGATATGAAAACATCACAGGGTACATCAAGAACCTAAACACAATTACTAAGGAGGAAATTGGGGGATATTAACTCCCTGGGAAAGAAGTGTACTAAAATCTAAGTCATTAAGCAGCTCTTGTATGATTGGAACAAACCCTGAGACCATCTCCCAAAACATCCAAGACTTGGGGAAGGCCACCATATGTCACTCTAATAGAACCCCTGTTCCCTTGTTGCCTGCGTGAGCTCTGATTAATGAAGGACATGCTATGAATGATACAAGTGATTACATTACATAAGTTAGGACTCAGACAGGCCATGGCTTGATTAGATTCTGGAACAAACAACTCCTCTCTCCTGGGGCACGTCTGTCCACAGCACGGCAATCATCTGTTAAATACTGGCATATTTTACCAGGGAGATTACCAAGGATGAGGGTAGAATTTAACACCTGCTTTCCCAGAGCTGCCTTAAAATCTATCCCCCATTACCACAAATAAAAATGAGAATGAAGCATAAATGAGAAGGCAAACTTTTTTGAAAACAGAACAATTTAATAAGATGGAGAGATCTAAATGGGTCAACCATGGACAAACACACACATATTTCTAGCTATGGCTATAACAAGATTTTGCAATTTTCACTTTGTAAATATTCTTTACTGAGTACCTGTTGTCTTATACCTCAGAGTCAGTGACTTTGGTCAAATGTTTAGATTTGCAAGATACAAATATAGAAGTTTGGCAAAAGAAGAAGGGTATACATTTCTTTGCCAACCAGAGCTACTGACAACAAGGATCAACAGGATGAATGACCTTATGTTATCCTAATCTCATAACTTATTTTTTTTTTTTCAAAACAACTTTCCATTTTGCTCTGAAAACAAATCTAAATGTATTTTCAGCTTTTCTAAAAATATGAAAAATGGTCCTGATGGCTTACCTCATTCATCACTTTTACAATTAAGGAAAGATAGTTTCTTCCTCTTTCATATTTGTTCTCTAGAGGCAGATATAAGGAAGCCAATATGAAGCAGCAAATCACAGTTTGGACCTGAATGTGATGGATATGAAAACATCACAGGGTACATCAAGAACCTAAACACAATTACTAAGGAGGAAATTGGGGGATATTAACTCCCTGGGAAAGAAGTGTACTAAAATCTAAGTCATTAAGCAGCTCTTGTATGATTGGAACAAACCCTGAGACCATCTCCCAAAACATCCAAGACTTGGGGAAGGCCACCATATGTCACTCTAATAGAACCCCTGTTCCCTTGTTGCCTGCGTGAGCTCTGATTAATGAAGGACATGCTATGAATGATACAAGTGATTACATTACATAAGTTAGGACTCAGACAGGCCATGGCTTGATTAGATTCTGGAACAAACAACTCCTCTCTCCTGGGGCACGTCTGTCCACAGCACGGCAATCATCTGTTAAATACTGGCATATTTTACCAGGGAGATTACCAAGGATGAGGGTAGAATTTAACACCTGCTTTCCCAGAGCTGCCTTAAAATCTATCCCCCATTACCACAAATAAAAATGAGAATGAAGCATAAATGAGAAGGCAAACTTTTTTGAAAACAGAACAATTTAATAAGATGGAGAGATCTAAATGGGTCAACCATGGACAAACACACACATATTTCTAGCTATGGCTATAACAAGATTTTGCAATTTTCACTTTGTAAATATTCTTTACTGAGTACCTGTTGTCTTATACCTCAGAGTCAGTGACTTTGGTCAAATGTTTAGATTTGCAAGATACAAATATAGAAGTTTGGCAAAAGAAGAAGGGTATACATTTCTTTGCCAACCAGAGCTACTGACAACAAGGATCAACAGGATGAATGACCTTATGTTATCCTAATCTCATAACTTTTGACTTCTTCTATTGTCAGGTTGTTAGGATAGACTTATTTTCCATCAGCTACTACCACAGAAGAGCCAATATTTTTATCAACAAGTCCAAGGGACTAACAATCTGCCTGTGGAAGAAAGTGTTATGATTAGCTTTTTACATATGGGCAGAAATAATTAGCTAAGGACAGCTTTCAAACTTTCAAAGAATATAAAAATGGCCAACAGTTACATGAAAATGTGATCGACATTATTGATCATCAGGAAATTGTAACTCAAAACAAAACAAAATGAGATATCACGTCACATCTGTTAGGATGTATATTGTAAAAAAAAATTAAAAAATAAACAAGAAATAACAAATGCAGGCATGGAGGTGAAGTAAAGAGAACCCCTGTACATTGTCAGTGAGAAGGTAAAAAGGAGTGTAGATGCACCTGGAGGGCATTATGTTAAGTGAAATAAGCCAGTCAAAGAGCAGTACTGCATAGTATCACTCATACGTGCAATCTAATGTTCTAAAAAGGTCAGACTAGGATGGTGATTGCTAGGTGTGTGATGGTTAGGCAAATGAGGAGAGGTTGGTAAAAGGGTACAAACTGTCAGTTACAAGATGAGTATGTTCTTAGAATCCAACTTGCAATAGCATGACCTTAACTGATAATATAGCTGTATTATGTAACTGAAATTTGCTAGGAGAAAACTGTTCTCATTAAAAAAAAAAAAGTAAATATGTGAGTTGATGGTTGTAACTAATTTAATTAGGGGCATCCTTTCACAGTGAATATATCAAATCATCATGCTGTACATTTAAATAAATTATACCTTTATTTGTCAATTATACCTCAATAAAGCTGAGAAAAATGAATAAAAACAATGGAGTAACTCTTTCCTAAACCTTATTCCTTGTATAGATTTTATTTCAGATCACACTGAGCATAAGCATAAGGAACACAGAAAGTGTCCTAAAATCCTCCTTAAGTAGCTTTTACAATAAAGGCAAAGGGATGAACTGGAAATAGCATAGAACTCAGATGTACAAGACCTATTTTGCTATCTTACCTCTATCAGTTCAGCTGTAGCCTGGGGGTGAGGTTAAAGGAAGGAGTATGATGTGACTCAAAATTGGGGATACAATCTAGGGATGCCTACAATGGTTCAGGTGAGAAACTACTGTCATAAAAGCATCCATTGGAGAGGAAGGGACAGATGCTAAAAATATATAGAAAGTAGAATCAACAAGATTTATGGAATCAATTAGATGGAAGGCAGAATGATGGAGGGAAGTGGGAAAAGAAAGGCTAAGGGTGATGACTCAGAGGTTATAGCTTGGGCCAGAGGCTGAATGGTGGCATCATCTACCAAGATAAGAAATATGTGCAAAGGAACAGCAATTGGTGGAGGCAAAATGAGTTCAGTTTTAGACTCAATGAATTGTGAGCACTTATGGATTTTTGTAATATAATTTTAAAAATATGTAAAAATATAAAATTTTCAGGGAAAAAAATAAATTAAGTCTGAAAGTTCTGACCATTTCAAAACAGATAGATAAAGTATATTACATGCATTTTTACTATGTTTCTATAACACTGTGTGAAAAAACCTGAACAAACTTTTTGGCAAACCCAATAAAAGTGCCTGAAGAACTATGGGCGGAGTTTCATAACATTAAACAGTAGGTGATAATCAAAATCATCCCAAGAAAAAGAAATTTAAAAAGGCAAAATGTTTGTCCCAGGAGGCCTTACAAAGGCTGAGAAAAGAGAAGCAAAAGGCAAAGGAGAAAAGGAGTGATATATCCATCTGAATACAGAGTTCCAAAGAATAGCAAGGAGAGATAAGAAAGCCTTCCTAAGTGATCAATGCAAAGAAATTCAGGAAAACAATGGAATGAGAAAGACTAGAGACCTCTTCAAGAAAATCAGAGATACCAAGGGAACATTTCACGCAAAGATGGGATAATAGAGGACAGAAATGGTATGGACCGAATAGAAGCAGAAGATTATGTGGCAAGAATACACTGAAAAACAAGATAAAAAGATCTTAATGACCCAGAAAACGATGATGCTGTGATCACTCACCTAGAGCCAGACATCCTGGGGTGTGAAGTCAAGTGGGCCTTAGGAAGCATCATGAACAACAAAGCTAGTGGAGGTGATGGAATTCCAGCTGAGCTATTTCAAATCCTGAAAGACGATGCTGTGAAAGTGCGGTAGTCAATATGCCAGCAAATTTGGAAAACTCAGCAGTGGCTACAATTGGAAAGGTAAGTTTTCATTCCAATCCCAAAGAAAGTCAATGCCAAAGAATGTTAAAACTATAGCAGAATTGCACTAATCTCCCACGCTGGCAAAGTAATGCTCAAAATTCTCCAAGCCAGGCTTCAACAGTTAGTCAACTGAGACCTTCCAGATATTTAAGCTGGATTTTGAAAAGCAGGGGAATCATAGATCAAATTGCCAACATCCGTTGGATCATCAAAAAAGCAAGAGAATTCCTGATTGTCTACACATGATTCATCACTAAAGCCTTTGACTGTGTGGATCACAACAAACTGTGGAAAATTCTTAAAGAGATGGGAATACTAGACCACCTGATCTGCCTCCTGAGAAATCTTATGCAGGTAAAGAAGCAACAGTTAGAACTGGACATGGAACAACAGACTGGTTCCAAATTGAGAAAGAAATACATCAAGACTGTATATTATCACCCTGCTTATTTAACTTATATGCAGAGTATATCATGTTAAATGCTGGGGTGGATGAAGCACAGATGAAATTAAGATGGCCAGGAGAAATATCAATAACCTCAGATATGCCGATGACTCCACCCTCAAGGCAGAAAGTGAAGGGGAACTAAAGAGCCTCTTGATGAAAGTAGAAAAGGAGACTTTAAAAATGGTTTAAAACTCACCATTCAATAAAATAAGATCGTGTAATCTGGTCCCATCACTTCATGGCAAATAGATGGAGAAACAATGGAAACACTGACAGACTTTATTTTCCTGGGCTCCAAAATCACTGCAGATGGTGACTGCAGTCATGACATTAAAAGATACTTGCTCCTTGGAAGAAAAGGTATGGTCAACCTAGACAGCATATTGAAAAGCAGAGATATTACTTTGCTGACAAAACTCCAGAAAGCTATGGTTTTTCAAGTTCAGTTCAGTTCAGTCACTCAGTCGTGTCCGACTCTTTGTGACCCCATGAACCGCAGCACGCCAGGCCTCCCTGTCCATCACCAACTCCCGGAGTTCACTCAGACTCACGTCCATCGAGTCCGTGATGCCATCCAGCCGTCTCATCCTCTGTTGTCCCCTTCTCCTCCTGCCCCCAGTCCCTCCCAGCATCAGAGTCTTTTCCAAAGAGTCAACTCTTCGCATGAGGTGGCCAAAGTACTGGAGTTTCAGCTTCAGCATCATTCCTTCCAAAAAACATCCAGACTGATCTCCTTTAGAATGGACTGGTTGGATCTCCTTGCAGTTCAAGGGACTCTCAAGAGTCTTCTCCAACACCACAGTTCAAACGCATGAATTCTTCAGTGCTCAGCCTTCTTCAGTTCAACTCTCATATCCATACAGGACTACTAGAAAAACCACAGCCTTGACTAGATGGACATGTATGAATGTGAGAGTTGGACCATAAAGAAAGCTGAGTACCGAAGAATTGATGCCTTTGAACTGTGGTGTTGGAGAAGACTCTTGAGAGTCCCTTGGACTGCAAGGAGATCCAACCAGTCCATCCTAAAGGAAATCAGTCCTGAATATTCATTGGAAGGACTGGTGCTGAAGCTGAAGCTCCAGTATTTTGGCTACCTCATGTGAAGATCTGACTCACTGGAAAAGACCCTGATGCTGGGAAAGATTGAACACAGAAAGAGAAGGGAGTGACAGAGGATGGGATAGTTGGATGGCATCACTGACTCTATGGACATGAGTTTGAGGAAGCTCTGGATGTAGGCGAAGGACAAGGAAACCTTGTGTGATACAGTCCATAGGTTTGCAAAGAGTTGGCCACGACGAAGTGACTGAATAGATTTGTGCATGTCATGCTCATTCGGTTCTGATTCTCTGCAATGCCATAGACTGTAGCCTGCCAGGCTCCTCTGTCCACGGAATTTTCTAGGCAAGAGCACTGGAGTGGTTTGCCATTCCCTATTTCAGGGGATCTTCCTGACCCAGGGATTGAACTTGTGTGTCTTGTGTCTCCTCCATTGGCAGGCAGGTTCTTTACCAGCTGAGCCACCTGTTTCATATATATATATAAACTACATAGTTTACTTTTAATGTAGAATGTTACATACTATTGCAGTACAATGGCCCTGCCACATCCATCTGTTAACAATGGCAGGAAAGTGAAGAGTAAAGGTTCCAAGTTGACAGAAAATTTGACCGTGAAGAGGGAATACTGTAAGGGGAGCAATCTGCCATTACTGCTCCCTTGTGCTCAATGAGCGACAAAGGTGAGTTACGCAATTTACCCACACAGAATGGTGAAATGTCAGTGTCAATACGCAGCATTATTCTAGCTGAAACATGAGCCCTAAACTCTTATTTGATGGTTGAGGACATTGGTTACCACAGAACAACAACCATAGGGTTGTCAGAGCTGCAGGACTAGAATTCATATACAACTCCTCAGGAAAAAACATATTTGCCTTTTAATACCAAATTCCATTTCTTCTAAATATATTTTTATGGATTCATGGTCGTATTCCTAGCACAGACAGTTTATTCAAGCTACAGTTATTAAAGGAGAGCACACAACACAAAAGGAAGATCTCCATGGTTTTATACAATTGTAAACAATCCACCACTAGAGAAAAGATGAGAGAATTGGGTAGCCATTGCTTTCAAAAAGATCATTCAGAGTCCATGCAAATCTGTAACGAAAGAACACAGGAAAAAGTAATTCCTTAAACCTAAATTCTGTTCAGTTCAGTTCAGTGGCTCAGTCATGTCCAACTCTTTACAACCCCATGGACTGCAGCACGCCAGGATTCCCTGTCCATCATTTCCAGGGACTTGCCCAAACTCGTGTCCATAGAGTCGGTGAGGCCATCCAACCATCTCATTCTCTGTCTTCCCCTTCTCCTCCCACCTTCAATCTTTCCAGCATCAGGGTCAGTTTCTAATGAGTCAGTTCTTAACATCACGTGACCAAAATATTGAAATTTCAACTACAGCATCAGTCCTTCCAATGAATATTCAGGACTGATTTCCTTTAGGATTGACTGGATCTGCAGTCCAAGGGACTCTCAAGAGTCTTCTCCAACACCACAGTTGAAAAGCATCAATTCTTCGGTGCTCAGCTTTCCTTATGGTCCAACTCTCACATCCGTACATGACCACTGAAAAAAATCATAGCTTTGACTAGGCGGAGCTTTGTCAGCAAAGTAATGTCTCTGCTTTTTAATATGCTGTCTAGGTTTGTCATAGTTTTTCTTCCGAGGAGCAAGTGTCTTTTAATTTCATGACTGAAGTCACCATCTGCATTTTGGAGCCCAAGAAAATAAAGTCTGTCACTATTTTCATTGTTTCTCCATCTATTTGCCACAAAGCGATGGGATCAGATGCCATGATCTTCGTTTTCTGAATGTTGAGGTTTAAGCCAGTTTTTTTTTTTTAAAACATCCAGACTGATCTCCTTTAGAATGGACTGGTTGGATCTCCTTGCAGTTCAAGGGACTCTCAAGAGTCTTCTCCAACACCACAGTTCAAACGCATGAATTCTTCAGTGCTCAGCCTTCTTCAGTTCAACTCTCATATCCATACAGGACTACTAGAAAAACCACAGCCTTGACTAGATGGACATGTATGAATGTGAGAGTTGGACCATAAAGAAAGCTGAGTACCGAAGAATTGATGCCTTTGAACTGTGGTGTTGGAGAAGACTCTTGAGAGTCCCTTGGACTGCAAGGAGATCCAACCAGTCCATCCTAAAGGAAATCAGTCCTGAATATTCATTGGAAGGACTGGTGCTGAAGCTGAAGCTCCAGTATTTTGGCTACCTCATGTGAAGATCTGACTCACTGGAAAAGACCCTGATGCTGGGAAAGATTGAACACAGAAAGAGAAGGGAGTGACAGAGGATGGGATAGTTGGATGGCATCACTGACTCTATGGACATGAGTTTGAGGAAGCTCTGGATGTAGGCGAAGGACAAGGAAACCTTGTGTGATACAGTCCATAGGTTTGCAAAGAGTTGGCCACGACGAAGTGACTGAATAGATTTGTGCATGTCATGCTCATTCGGTTCTGATTCTCTGCAATGCCATAGACTGTAGCCTGCCAGGCTCCTCTGTCCATGGAATTTTCTAGGCAAGAGCACTGGAGTGGTTTGCCATTCCCTATTTCAGGGGATCTTCCTGACCCAGGGATTGAACTTGTGTGTCTTGTGTCTCCTCCATTGGCAGGCAGGTTCTTTACCAGCTGAGCCACCTGTTTCATATATATATATAAACTACATAGTTTACTTTTAATGTAGAATGTTACATACTATTGCAGTACAATGGCCCTGCCACATCCATCTGTTAACAATGGCAGGAAAGTGAAGAGTAAAGGTTCCAAGTTGACAGAAAATTTGACCGTGAAGAGGGAATACTGTAAGGGGAGCAATCTGCCATTACTGCTCCCTTGTGCTCAATGAGCGACAAAGGTGAGTTACGCAATTTACCCACACAGAAGGGTGAAATGTCAGTGTCAATACGCAGCATTATTCTAGCTGAAACATGAGCCCTAAACTCTTATTTGATGGTTGAGGACATTGGTTACCACAGAACAACAACCATAGGGTTGTCAGAGCTGCAGGACTAGAATTCATATACAACTCCTCAGGAAAAAACATATTTGCCTTTTAATACCAAATTCCATTTCTTCTAAATATATTTTTATGGATTCATGGTCGTATTCCTAGCACAGACAGTTTATTCAAGCTACAGTTATTAAAGGAGAGCACAAAACACAAAAGGAAGATCTCCATGGTTTTATACAATTGTAAACAATCCACCACTAGAGAAAAGATGAGAGAATTGGGTAGCCATTGCTTTCAAAAAGATCATTCAGAGTCCATGCAAATCTGTAACGAAAGAACACAGGAAAAAGTAATTCCTTAAACCTAAATTCTGTTCAGTTCAGTTCAGTGGCTCAGTCATGTCCAACTCTTTACAACCCCATGGACTGCAGCACGCCAGGATTCCCTGTCCATCATTTCCAGGGACTTGCCCAAACTCGTGTCCATAGAGTCGGTGAGGCCATCCAACCATCTCATTCTCTGTCTTCCCCTTCTCCTCCCACCTTCAATCTTTCCAGCATCAGGGTCAGTTTCTAATGAGTCAGTTCTTAACATCACGTGACCAAAATATTGAAATTTCAACTACAGCATCAGTCCTTCCAATGAATATTCAGGACTGATTTCCTTTAGGATTGACTGGATCTGCAGTCCAAGGGACTCTCAAGAGTCTTCTCCAACACCACAGTTGAAAAGCATCAATTCTTCGGTGCTCAGCTTTCCTTATGGTCCAACTCTCACATCCGTACATGACCACTGAAAAAAATCATAGCTTTGACTAGGCGGAGCTTTGTCAGCAAAGTAATGTCTCTGCTTTTTAATATGCTGTCTAGGTTTGTCATAGTTTTTCTTCCGAGGAGCAAGTGTCTTTTAATTTCATGACTGAAGTCACCATCTGCATTTTGGAGCCCAAGAAAATAAAGTCTGTCACTATTTTCATTGTTTCTCCATCTATTTGCCACAAAGCGATGGGATCAGATGCCATGATCTTCGTTTTCTGAATGTTGAGGTTTAAGCCAGTTTTTTTTTTTTTCACTTTCCTCTTTCACTTTCATCAAGAAGTTCTTTAGTTCCTCTTCACTTTCTGCCATAACAGTGGAGTCATCTGAACATCTGAGGGTATTGATATTTCTCCCAGAAACCTTGATTCCAGCTTGTGCTTCATCCAGCCTGGCATTTTATATCATGTACTCTACATATAAGTTAAATAAGCAGGGTGACAATATACAGGCTTGGCTTACTCCTTTCCCAATTTGGAACCAGTCCATTGTTCCATGCCCAGTTTGAACTGTTGCTTCCTGACCTGCATACAGACTTCTCAGGAGGCTGGTAAGGTGGTCTGGTATTTCCATTTCCTGAAGAATTTTCCACAGTTTATTGTGATCTACACAGCCAAAGGCTGTGGCATAATCAATAAAGCAGAAGTAGATGTTTTTCTGGAACTCTCCTGCTTTTTCTGTGATCCAGCAGATGATGGCAATTTGATCTCTGATTCCTCTGCCTTTTATAAATCCAGCTTGGACATCTGAAGTTCACTTCTTTTGAAGCCTGGCATGGAGTATTTTGAGCATTACTTTGCTAACGTGTGAGATGAGTGCAACTGTGCAGTAATTTGAACATTCTTTGGCATTGCCTTTCTCTCAGATTGGAATGAAAACTGACCTTTTCCATTCTTGTGGCCACTGCTGTGTCTTCCAAATTTGCTGGTATATTGAGTTCAGCACTTTCACAGCATCACCTTTGAGGAACTGAAATAGTTCAACTGGAATTCCATCACCTCCACTAGTTTTGGTTTTAGCGATTCTTCCCTAGTCCCACTTGATCTCACACTCCAGGATGTCTGACTCTAAGTGAGTGATCACAGCATCATCGTGGTTATCTGGGTCATGAAGATCTTTTTTGTATAATCTTCTGTGCATTTTGTCACCTCTTCTTAATATCTTCTGCTTCTGTTAGGTCTGTGCCATTTCTGTCCTTTATTGGGCCCATCTTTGCATGAAATATTCCCTTGGTATCTCTAATTTTCTTGAAGAGATCTCTACTCCTTCCCATTCTCATGTTTCCCTCTATTTCTTTGCGTTGATCACTTAGGAAGGCTTTCTTATCTCTCTGTGCTATTCTTTGGAACTTTACATTCAAATGGGTATATCTTTCTTTTTCTCCTTTGCCTTTAGCTTCTCTTCTTTTCTCAGCTCTTTGTAAGGCCTCCTCAGACAACCATTTTGCCTTTTTGCATTTCTTTCTCTTGGGGATGGTTTTGATCACTGCCTCCTCTACAATTTCACTAACCTCCATCCATAGTTCTTCAGGCACTGTATCAGATACAATTCCTTGAATCTATTTGTAACTTCCACTGTATAGTTGTAAGGGATTTGATTTAGGTCATACCTGAATGGTCTAGTGGTTTTCCCTACTTTCTTGAATTTAAATCTGAATTTGGCAGTAAGGAGTTCATGACCTGAGCCACAGTCAGCTCCTGGTCTTGTTTTTGCTGACTGTATAAGCTTCTCCATCTTAGGCTACAGAAAATATAATCAATCTGATTTCAGTGTTACCATCTGGTGATGTCCATTGTAGAGTCTTCTCTTGTGTTCTTGGAAGAGGGCGTTTGCTATGACCAGTGCGTTCTCTTGGCAAAACTCTATTAGTCTTTGCCCTGCTTCATTCCGCATTCCAAGGCCAAATTTACCTGTTACTCCAGGTGTTTCTTGACTTCCTACTTTTGCATTCCAGTCCCCTATAATGAAAAGGACATCTTTTTTGCATGTTAGTTCTAGAAGGTCTTGTGGGTCTTCATAGAACCGTTCAACTTCAGCTTCTTCAGCATTACTTGTTGGGCCATAGACTTGAATTACTGTGATATTGAATGGTTTGCCTTGGATACGAACAGAGATCATTCTGTCATTTTTGAGACTGCAGCCAAGTACTGCATTTTGGATCCTTTTGTTGACTTTGAGGCCTACTCCATTTCTTCTAAGGTATTCCTGCCCATAGTAGTAGATATAATGATCATCTGAATTAAATCTGTCCATTCCAGTCCACTTCAGTTCACTGGTTCCTAAAATGTCAGTGTTCACTCTTGCCATCTCCTGCTTGACCATATCTAATTTACCTTGATTCATGACTTAATGTTCCAGGTTCCTATGAATATGTTAACAGCATTTGACTTTATTTCCATCACCAGTCACATCCACAACTGGGTGTTGTTTTTGCTTTGGCTCCATCTCTTCATTCTTTCTAGAGTTATTTCTCCCCTCTTCTCCAGGAGCATATTGGGCTCCTACCGACCCAGGTAGTTCATCTTTCAGTGTCATATCTTTTTTGCCTTTTTGTGCTTTCCATGGGGTTGTCAAGGCAAGAATACTGAAGTCCTTTGCCATTCCCTTCTCCAGTGGACCACGTTTTGTCAGAACTCTCCACCATGACTCATGCGTATTGCGTGGTTCTACATGGCATGGCTCACAGTTTCATTGAGTTAGACAACACTGTGGTCCATGTGATCAGTTTGATTACTTTTCTGTGATTGTGGTTTTCATTCTGTTTTCCCTCTGATGGATAAGGATAAGACGTTTATGGAAGCTTCTTGATGGGAGAGACTGACAGTGGGGGGAACTGCATCTTGTTCTGATATGTGTGGCCATGCTCAGTAAATCTTTAGTACAATTTTCTGTTGATTGTTGATGAACAACCATCAATAGGAGAATATTGGATCCCACCAAAAAGAGATATTCCATGTCCAAGGGCAAAGGAAAAGCCCCAGTAAGATGGTAGGAGGGGTGAAATTGCATTTAGAATCAAACTCCATACCCACCAGAGATGCACAAATAAAACCTTGTGTGCATCAGGACCTAGAGACCCCACAGAGACGGAGCTGGACTTGTGTTTGACTCTCCTGCGGAGGTGTGAGTCAGCAGTGGCCTGCCGCCTGGGCTCTGGGTGCAGGTACCTGGTCACACAGCCTGTGGCATAAGCCCTCTTGGAAGAGGTGACCATTAACCCCACCATAGAGCCACAGAGGAGACGACCCACAAACAGCGGAACATATACCAAATAAATCCTCACACTGTTGAGAAAGTTCTAGGATCCACAACAGATTTCCCAACCTGGGGATCTGGCAAACAGACTGAGCACTCCCAGATAATTTGACTTTGGAAGCCAGTGGGATTTGATTCCAGAACTTACACAGAACTGGGGAAACAGACTCTTGGAGGGCACAAACAAAACCTTGTGTACACCAGGACCCAGGAGAAAGGAGTAGCGACCCTACAAGAGGCTGACCCAGACTTGCCTGTGCATGTCCAGGAGTCTCCGGCAGAAGTGTGGGTCAGCAGTGACCAGCTGCAGAGTCGGGGGCACTGAGTGCAGCAGTGCATGTGTGGGACCTTTAGAAGGAAGTTGCCATTATCTTCATTACCTCCACCATAATTTGGTCTCCGTTCAAACAACAGTGAGGGAACAGAGCGCCACCCATTAACAGAAAATTGGATTAAACCTAAATTACTGTAACTAAAATGCTCACTCATTTTCACGAATTAATATTCCTGCTGTTTAGTCACAAGTGGTGTCCTACTCTTTTGCGACCCCATGGGCTGTAGCCTGCCAGTTTCCTCTGTCCGTGGGAGTTTCCAGGCATGAATACTGGAGGAGGTTGCCATTTCCTCCTCCAGGGAATCTTCCTGACCCAGGTGTCAAACCCATGACTTCTTTGTCTCCTGTATTGCAGGTGGATTCTTTACCCACTGAGCCATCAGGGAAGTCCCTCTTCACTTTATGATACACTCGAGACAATTATCATCAATCCTTTGGCATATAAAATTAAACCCTGCCAGATTTGATTGAGCTGAACCCACTGGCAATTGCTTTGCTTATTACAAAACATATTTTCCAAACTCAGTGAACAACAAAACTATTTGAAGAACTGTGAAGCTGAAATACTAGCAATGGGTAAGAATAAACTTCAGCCTTCCAAAGTTCCAGGATCATGTGTAGTGACCTGATCTACAAACAACTAATCCATCTGAAAAATGGAAAAATGCATATTTTAATATCACCACACACATACATGACACATGCAAATTGATTTACTTATTCCCTTGGAGGGGGAAAAATACGAATGCTTTCTCAGTATCTTCACAAAAATTTAATGTCCATCACAAACACTTTCCAATCTATAATTGATACAATCAAGGGAGACATTTAATTAGCAATTAGTCTGATTAACATTCCTTGGAGAATAATTTGTTTTAACAGATGGCCTTCATAAAAATAATTCTTAGAGGATTTCTGTTAAAAAATGAGCTAAGTAATTATAAGATTCAGAAAGAGATAGGAATGTCGACAATCATACTAAGAATACATTCATGTGTTCAGGTTGGAAATCAAGACATGACTGGAATGATGAAGAATGGTGAAGGGGAGTTTATAGGCTGGCCCAATGAAGACACAGCCCTGGACGAGGACCAGTTTGTTGAAAGGGTCAGATCAAGGGTCTGAGTCATACAGAAGCTGGGGGTGAGCAAGCTGTTTCAGAAAGACAAACCCCAAATTAGACACTGGAATCTAAATTGGACCAAAGCCAAGGGAATTTCCAAAGCACAAAGGAAAAAAAAAAAAAAAAAGAGTAGGTAGGCACAGAGCCCAGAAAGAATTCTGCTGAACGTTTCGCTGGCAGCCGCATCCACTGTGACTTTGCCACAGTGCCATGCTTAATGGTCTTTCCTCAGGCACACATTTTGAGACACATATCCAGAAGCTGTGATGGATTCTCTCTTGCCCACAAAGAAAGGAGCTCACATTTATGAAGTGACTATTTTTATCAGACACCGAAGTAGAAAACTGATATATGTTATTCCAAGTAGCTTTGTCCTCAGTGATTTTTTTTTCCCCTTCCTGACACTCATAGCTGTCTACACTGCTTAGCCTTTTTGCAGGTAGGCCTGGCAACAATATTAAATTATGGCCAATGGAATTGGGGGGAAAGTGATGCATTCGACTATCTCCTAATGTTTCATTAAAAATTTCCACAAGAGATCTATGATGTCTTTATCCATTTGCTGATTGATGGAAAAGGAAACTATTTTAATACAAAGGCCTGAGAAGGGGGTCCCTGATGATCATGGATAATGCTCCCCAATTCATGAACAGCCACAGTGGACTCTTGTATTTGTGAGAAATAATGCTTATTGTGATAAACCACATACATTTGGAGATTTGTTTGCTACTGGACCTGGCTTCACAGATATATTTGTTTCTCTAATTTAATCACTACAACCATTTGTTGTACTGTTAATTTTATCCTAATTTATCAGATGTGTAAATTAAATGAATCATGAATTTGAATTCAAGTCAGTAAGACTCCAAAATGTATTCTCTCTCACCAAATACTCTAGTTATCAGTATATGAATTAACAAAAATATGTGTTTTATTTTTTTAATTAAAATTAAATTCACAGAATATAAACTAGTTTTTTTTTTCTTTTTTTGAGGGGGGTCATGTCCTGTGCAGCTTGTGGGATCTTAGGTCTCCAATCAGTGATCAAACCTGGCCCTTGGCAATGAAAATGCCAAGTCACAACCACTGGCCTATCAGGGAACTCCCATAAATCAGCCATTTAAAAATGAACAATCAAGTGGTAGTACATTAAATATAATGTGCAATCACCACACACATATCTAGTTCTGAAAACATTTTCATCACCCCAAAGGAATGCCATATCCGTTAAGCAATATGCCCCCATTTACCCCTCTTCCCGTCCCTGGCGACCAACAATCTGATTTCTGTCTCTGTGGATTTACATATTCTAGATATTTAATATAAATGAAATTGTACAATAGTGTGATCTATTGTGTCTGGCTTCTTTCACTTAGCACGATTATTTAAGGTTCAACCACAGTGTACCATGTTGTCAGTATTTCATTCCTTTTCATGGCTGAAAAACACTCCACTGTATACCATAATCTGTTTACCCATATATCCACTGATGCACACATATTTCCACCTTTTGGCTAATATTAATAATATTTTGAGGAACATGAATGTATAGGTATTTAAGTACCTATTGCCCATTTGGGGGACATCTATTTAGAAGTGGAAATGTTGAATCATATGATGATATTGTGTTTAGCTTTTGGGGGGGGCCATCAAAGTTTCTTTTTTTTTTTCCACAGCACCTGTATCATCTTCCATTCCCACCAGGAAACTATAAAGTTCCAATTTCTCCACCTTCCTACTAACACTTGTTATTTTCTTTCTTTCTTTTTATTAAAGTCATACTAGTGGGTATGACATCATTGTGATTTTGATTTATATTTCATGTTTCCCCAATATTTCCCTAATGACTAAGGATGCAGAGTGATTTTTAATGTTCTCAGTGCCCATTTGTATGTCTTCTTTAGCGAAATGTCAGTTTAAATTCTTTACCCATTTTTATAAAATTGGGTTTTTGTCTTTTCATTGCTGAGTTGTATGTTCTCTATATATTCATGATAATAGGCTCTTATCAGATATATGATTTGCAAATAATTTCTTCCATTTTACATGCTGCTTTTTCACTTTTTTAATGATGTCTTTTAATGCAAACATGTTTAATTTTGGCAAAGTCCAGTTTATCTGTATTTTCTGTTGTTGCTCATTCTTTTGATGTCATACATAAGGAAACACTGCCAAACCTGAGATCATGAGGATTTATCCCTCGTTTTCTCAAGAGCTTTGTGTTTTTAGTTCTTCATATTTAGGTTTTTGTTCATTTTGATTTAATCTTTGCATATGGTGTGATGTAAAATGTTCGACTTCAAGCTTTTACACGTGAATATTCAGTTGCACCAGCACCACATGTTGAAGAGACTGTTCTTTCCCTATTGAACAGTCTTTGCACATTTGTCAAAAGCCAAGTAGTTAACTGATTTAGATATTTGGGTTCATTTTCTGGACTCTCAAACCTATTCTATTGGTACATGTCTATTTTTATGCCAGTACCACATTGCTTTTTTTCCTATAGCTTTGCAATAAGTTTGGAAACCAAGTGGTATGAATACTCCAACTTTGTTCCTTTTTAACACTGTTTTGACTATTCAGGGTCCCTCAAGATTCCTTATGAATTTGAGGACTTTCTTTCACTTCTGCAAGAAAGGGCAGTTTTAATTTTCATATGGATTGCACTAAATCTCTAGATAGCTTTGTATAGTTTCACCATCTTAACAAAAATCTTCTAATTTACGGACACAGGATGTCTTTCCATTTACTTACATCTTCTTTGATTATTTTTAGCAATGTTTGTAGTTTTAAATGTATAAGAATTTTACCTTCTTGGCAAAATTTATTCCTGGATATTTTTTATTATTTTAGCTGCTGTTTTATATAAAATTTTGCTTTCTTAATTTTCTTTTCAGTTTCATTTCTGGTATTTATCTTGTACCCTTCAATTTTGCTAAATTTGTTTATTAATACTAATATCTTTCTTTTCTGCAGACTTTTAGAATTTTCAGTACACAGAACATATAATCTGAAATATAGACACAGTTTCATTTCTTTCTTTCCTATTTAGATATTTCTTATTTAATTTTTCACCTACATTCTCTGGCTAGAATTTTCAGTGCAATTTTGAGTAGCAGTGTTGAAAGCAGGCCTATTTGTCTCGATCTTAAAGGGAAAGATTTCAGTTTTTCACTATTGAGTACATTATGCTTCTTCTTCTTTTTTTAATAGATGTACTTTATCATGTTAGAAAGTCCCTTCCAGTCTTAGTTTTCTGAGTGGTTTCATCATGAAAGGTGTTAGATTTTGTCAAATATTTTTTTCTATATCAATAAAGTGAAGATGTGTATTTTTTCTCCCCCTGCCTTTGTTCTATTAAGGTGATAAATGCTATGGATTTTTTTTATGTTAAATGACCCTTTCATTCTTCACATAAATTCCAGTTGATCATAGTGTATATGATTTGTATGCTGTTGGATTTTGTTCACTAGTGTTTAAGAATTTCTGCCTCCATGTTCGTAACAGACATTCATCTGTAATTTTCTTTTCTAGTGGTGTCTCTGTCTGGCTTTGGTATCAGAGTAAGCTAGATTCATAGAATAGTTTCAGAAATGTCCCCTCTTGTTCTATTTTTAGAAGAGTTTAAGAAGGTTTGATCTCAATTCTTCCCTAAATATTTGGAAGCTCCACCAGTGAAACCATTTGGTCTTAGACTTTTCTTTGTTGGGAGATGTTTAAGTACTGATACAATTTACTAGTTATAACTCAGTTCCAGATTTTCTGTTTGTTCTTGAGTCAGTCTTGTTAATCTGTTTCTAAAACCTTGTCCATTTCATTCAGTTACCTAAATTGTTGACATTTTCTTTTATAATTGATTTTTTTACATTTCTGTAAGGTTGGATAATTTTAACTGACTTATCTCAAAATTCTCCAAGCCAGGCTTCAGCAATACGTGAAGCATGAACTTCCTGATGTTCAAGCTGGTTTTAGAAAAGGCAGAAGAACCAGAGATCAAATTGCCAACATCCGCTGGATCATCGAAAAAGCAAGAGAATTCCAGAAAAACATCTATTTCTGCTTTATTGACTATGCTAAAGCCTTTGACTGTGTGGATCACAATAAACTGTGGAAAATTCTGAGAGAGATGGGAATACAGACCACCTGACCTGCCTCTTGAGAAATCTGTATGCAGGTCAGGAAGCAACAGTTAGAACTGGACATGGAACAACAGACTCTGTCTCTTATACACATCTCTTCAGGCACTCTATCAGATCTAATCCCTTGAATCTATTTGTCACTTCCAGTGTATAATTGTAAGGGATTTGATTTAGGTCATGCCTGAATGGCCTAGTGTTTTTGTTTTTTTGTTTTTTTTTCTTCCCCTACATTCTTCAATTTCAGTCTGTATTTTGCAATAAGAGTTTATGATCTGAGCCAAAGTCATCCATTTTTACACTTAATCATTTATTTTGCATTTTGTATTTGGGTATTATATAGTTATAACAAATATGAAAAGTTGCACCAAAGCTTAGAATTCTCTTTGATTTGCACATTTAAAACAACTTCTCTCCATTGTCACTTCTAACTTTCTTAATTTTGTCTGTTGTTTTTTATAGGATAAAATAAGTCTTTCTAATTAGTAAAGAGTCTGCCTGCAATGCAGGAGACCCCAGTTCAATTCCTGGGTCAGGAAGATCTGCTGAAGAAGGGATAGGACACCCAGTCCAGTTATTTGTGGCCTCCTTTGTGGCTCAGCTGGTAAAGAATCCGCCTGTAATGCAGGAGACCTTAGTTTGATCCTGGGGTTGGGGAGATCCACTGGAGAAAGGAAAGGCTACCCACTCCAGGATTCTGGTCTGGAGAATTCCATGGACTGTATAGTCCATGGTGTCGCAAAGAGTCGGACATGACTGAGCAACTTTCAGATAGTGGTCCTAGACATAGGAAAGGCTCAGGGGAGAAATAGGATAATACATAGTTATTGAAATATGAGGAAAAATTAAGCATTGGGATAAGCATTTCTGATTTGTTTGAAACCCCTTAATGAAATGTGAAAGTTTGATAAAATTCAGAATTTTTTAAAGGAACACATAGCTGGAAATATTTGAACTGTGCTGAGTCCAGTTCAACTCTCTGTGGCCCCGTGGACAGCAGCCTGCTGGGTTCCTTTCTCCATGGAATTTTCCTGGCAAGAATACTGGAGTAGGTTGCCATTTCTTACTCCAGGGGATCTTCCCAACCCAGGAATTGAACCTGTGTCTCCTACATCTCTTGCATTTGCAGGTGAATTTTTTACCACTAGTGCCACCTGGAAAGCCTAGTAATACTAGAATTAGATTCATATTAAAACATATACTAATACTATATTAAATTATATTCTGTATTAAATTAGTGAGTTCAGTTCAGTTCAGTTCAGTCGCTCAGTTGTATCCGACTCTTTGCGACCCCATGAACCGCAGCACGCCAGGCCTCCCTGTCCATCACCAACTCCCGGAGCCCACCCAAACCCATGTCCATTGAATCGGTGATGCCGTCCAACCATCTCATCCTCTGTCATCCTCCTCTCCTCCTGCCCTCAATCTTTCCTAGCATCAGTGTCTTTTCAAATGAGTCAGCTCTTTGCATTAGGTGGCCGAAGTACTGGAGTTTCAGCTTCAACATCAGTCCTTACAAGGGAGATGGTGATGGACAGGGAGGCCTGGCGTGCTGCGATTCATGGGGTTGCAAAGAGTCGGACACAACAGAGCGACTGAACTGAACTGAACTGAACTGAAATCCGATGTTGAAACCCCCTAGCAACATTGGCTGTACCACTCCTTCAACATTTTGCCACGCTGCTTAGAACTCTGCCTTACTTTCACTTCCTGCTTACATAGGGTCTATAAATCAACCAAAGGTAGAAAGCTTAGTGTCCTCTCAGGTCTCTTGTGAGCATGTGTCCAGCACTGGGCAAGCATGTGACTTTGTAATTTCTTCAGTACACACAGGTACCTTTGAACACCCTAATTCCCCACTGAAACCTCTGTCCTAGCTTTTTCTCCCAGGCTTTCAGTGTTGCATTGTTTGTGTCAACTGTAATCCTTGTCCTCCAGGTGGATGTAGGTTGTTCCTTTGCCTTCCAAAGTTTTGAGAAATATCTACTGCTTTATTACCCTGAGTGAGTTCTAAGTTATGCAAAGCAAAGATAAGCCCCTTGCACCAGTCCTGCAGGGAGTCCCAGACAGGTTTGGATAGACAAGTATGACTCTTGAGGAATAAGGTTTTATCTTCTTCCTGAAGAATCAAGAAGCAGTGTTCCTCACTGCAAACTGGGGCTTCAAGAATTTTACCAGCCTAGGGGGTGGGGAGTGTGAGGCAAGGCTGAGTATAATGCATAGAAGCTCTTTTTATCAATTTTAAGTTGCCTTAATTTTTAAGTTTCTTAATTCAGTATGGCAAACAGATAAGAAAAATGTATTTTGTAGCCTGCCAAAAATTCATTCTTAGAGGGGAAAAGACTGTCCTCAGGAATTTGATCCATTGTGGTTGATCCAATATACTTGTATATCTTCATTATTTCTTTCACAGTATCCATCCCCACCCCACCCAGTGGACAAGGTATTGGTCAGCAGGAGTACAGTGAGCAGCTGAATATATTTTATTCCTTGTCTCTTTCAGTGCAAGAAGTGAAACTGCGTTATTTTGAAAAAACTCCCTGACATCACTTTTTTTTTTTTAATTGAAGTATAGCTTATTTACAATATTGTGTTAGTTTTAGGTATACATATAAGTCACTCAGTTTTACATATCTATTTTTTCAGATTATTTCCATTATAGGTTATTATAAGATATTGAATATAATCCCCTTTGCTGTACAGTACATCCTTATCTCTAATCTATCTTATGCATAGTTATTTGTATTTGATACTCCTAATTTATCCCTTCCTCCCTCTCCCCTTTGGTAATCATAACTTTGTTTTCTATATCTGTGAGTCTATTTTCATTTTAGACATAGATTCATTTGTAGTATTTTTATATTCTGAATATATATATATATTGGACTGCAAGGAGATCCAACCAGTCCATTCTGAAGGAGATCAGCCCTGGGATTTCTTTGGAAGGAATGATGCTAAAGCTGAAACTCCAGTACTTTGGCCACCTCATGCGAAGAGTTGACTCATTGGAAAAGACTCTGATGCTGGGAGGGATTGGGGGCAGGAGGAGAAGGGGACGACAGAGGATGAGATGGTTGGATGGCATCACTGACGCGATGGACGTGAGTCTGAGTGAACTCCGGGAGTTGGTGATGGACGGGGAAGCCTGGCGTGCTGCAATTCATGGGGTCGCAAAGAGTCGAATATGACTGGGATACTGAACTGAACTGATATATATATATATATATATATATATACACACACACACACACACATATACATATATATATATATCTCATAGAATATTTCTCTTTCTCTGACTTACTTCACGGAGTATAATATTCTCTAAGTCCATCCATGTTGCTGCAAATGACTGTATTTTATCCTTTTTTTCTGGATGAGAAATATTTCACTGTGTGTGTGTGCACGCATGTGTGCATGCGTGCACACACATGCTCATTCAGTGGTGGCCGACTCTTTGCAATCCTGTAGCCCACGAGGCTCTTCTGTGCATGGGATTTCCTAGGCAAGAACAGTGGCATGGGTTGCCATTTTCTTCTCCAGGGGAATTTTCTCTTCCAAGGGATGGATGTCTCCAGAGTCTCCTGTATTGGCAGGCAGATTCTTTACCGCTGAGCCAGAAGCCTATATATATATGTGTGTGTGTGTGTGTGTGTGTGTGTGTGTGTGTACTACATCTCCATAAGGCAACTGAATACTGATTGGGTTTTTTCCATGTCTTGGCTATTGCAAAACGTGTTAATATGATTGGGGTGTATGGATCTTTACAAACTAGAGTTTTCATTTTTTCTACATATATACTATATACCCAGGAGTGGGATTGTGGGTCATATAGTAGTTCTATTTTTCATTCTTTAAGGAATCTCCATACTGNGGGTTTTTTCCATGTCTTGGCTATAGCAAAACGTGTTAATATGATTGGGGTGTATGGATCTTTACAAACTAGAGTTTTCATTTTTTCTACATATATACTATATACCCAGGAGTGGGATTGTGGGTCATATAGTAGTTCTATTTTTCATTCTTTAAGGAATCTCCATACTGCTTTTCATGATGGCTGTGCCAATTTACATTCCCACCAACAGTATAGGAGGATTACCTTTTCTCCACACCCTCTCTAGAAAGGAGACTTTATGACAATAGCCATTCTGACAGGTGTGAGGTGATACCCCATCATGTTTCTGATTTGCATTTTTCTAATATTTAGTGATGCTGAGCATCTTTTTGTGTGTCTGTAGGCCATCTGTCTGTAGGCCTTTGGAAATGTCTATCTAGGTCTTCTCCTCACTTGTTACTCAGGTTGTTTTTTCCAATACTGGGTTGTATGAGCTGTCTGTATATTTTGGATATTAACCCCTTGTCCATCATATCATTTGCAAATAGTTTCTCCCAGTTGGTCAGTTGTCTTTTCATTTTGTTGACTGCTTCCTTTGCTGTGAAAAAGCTTTTAAGTTGTATTAGTTCCCATTTGTTTATTTTTTGTTGTATTTATTTTGCCTTGGGAGAGTGACCAAAGAAGATATCGCTAAGACTTATGCCAGAGAATATATTGCCTAGTTCTTTTCTAGGAGTTTTATGGTGCCATGTCTTATATTTAGGTCTTTAAACCCTTTTGAGCTTATTTTTGCGTATGGTGTGGTGAGTGATACATACGTGTGTGTGTGTATTTGATTATATCTCTAAAAGAGGACTTTAAAAATCAAATCCAACCATCATACTTGAACATATTCACAATTCCTAAATAGCATCAAATATTCAGTGTTTGAACTTCCAGTTGTCTCAAAAGTATCTATGTGAATGTGTTGCCATCAACACGTGAGCATATGTCTGCAGGATAAATTTCTGTAGGTCTTATTTCTAAGCATTTCAAAGATAATCCCTCTAGTTGGTCTTTTTTGCTTTAAACCTGTTATACTTTTTCTATAACTTTCTTTGTCTTCATTTATATGTAGTCACCTTACTTTTATTTATTCCATTATTTTTTGCATTTTAATTAAATTATTTGATGATATTATGCTTGGTCACCAAAACATGTTTTCCAAAACATAAGTTTTAATAGCAGTGTATAATTCCACCAAATGAGGATCACTGATTTGTTCAACCATTTTCCTGTCATCGCTTGCAATTTTTTTTCTGCTATTAAACATCACTACCTGATACATATATTTTTTGCATGTTAATTAAATTATTTGATGATATTATGCTTGGTCAGCAAAACATGTTTTCCAAAACATAAGTTTTAATAGCAGTGTATAATTCCACCAAATGAGGATCACTGATTTGTTCAACCATTTTCCTGTCATCGCTTGCAATTTTTTTTCTGCTATTAAACATTGCTACCTGATACATCCTTAAAATTGTACCTTTTGCATAATTAATACTATTGGTTAACCACTATTGCACAGTTTTCAACATATATGCTAAAGCATATTTAAGAAAATCATTTAAAATAAAGATTTTATTTCCTATCTGGGTTTTTCATATTTTCCTTCCAAATCATTGGCCCACTATTTTATTACCATCTTCTTCAGACTTTAGAAATACCTTTTTCTATTTGCTTTACTGAGCAATCAAAACACATAGAGAATGAAACCATGCTGGCCACTGTTTACTGGCTATTATTTACTGAAAGATCCTAATACCTCCCCACCCGATTGCCTTTGGTCACATAAACTACATGTAGGTTCTCTTGGGATATACTGAAAAATGGTCTGTTGACAGCTGACCTTCCTGACTGGACTGAGAATTTCTTTGTGTTGTCTAGGTGGTGATGAAGGAGGAAGGCCACTCACCTAGCTCTTTCTGGTTGACTGGGTTTCACCTTTGCCTTATCTGAGAAACTTTTTTGTTTCTGTGAGATGCTGTAATCACTGAAGATCTAACTCAATTATCCACACAGTTTTGTCTTCTGAATTCATGCATGAGAGGCAATACCCATTTTCTCACCCCTCAGTTCCTGAAGGCTGATTAACATTTCCTGAAGCTGCTGTTGAGGACTGCTTTTGTATCGTTCTCATTTTTACCATAGTCATGCCTTCAAGCTAAGTACCTTTTTCAGATCTCAGATGCCACTTAGCTGTGATTGGCAGCCCTCAAGGAAGTAGGATTTATTTTGATTGGAATGAGACCAAATGAGTGCAAAGTGGAGCTTAAGGGGAGTGTTGATCAGATAGCACGTAGTTTAAACTATAGAGCAAAATATTTGAGACCTTCAATACTGAGCACAAACCCTACTTTTAGTTTCACCAATTGCCATTCTTACCTCTCTACCTGGTAAGGGAAGTAGAAAGAAACATGGTGAAAAGTCGCCCTTTCCTGAGCTCTGTGCCAAGCGCATGTATGCATTCCCATTGAATCTTCACAATACTGAAGATGGAAACGACATCTCCACTTTATAGATGAAATAATGGAGACTGAGAAAGAGTCAATCATTTAACCAACCATATTTTCCCAGTAAAACACGGAAATGAGGTTGAAACCCAGGTTAGTCTCGCCTCTGAGCCTCGGCTCCACTGGCTAAGTCATGATACTTAAAAGTCTCCAAATGGCACAAGCTTGAGCCACATCAGACTCTAAGCCTTTATCCAAATACACTGTATTTTTCCACATGTGTTTGTGCTCAGCCACTCATTCATGTTCAACTCTTTGCTACCCATAGACTATAGCCCACCAGGCTCCTCTGTCCGTGGGATTTTCCAGGCAAGAGTGGGTTGCCATTCCATCACCTACTTTTCCATATTGCTTGAGTACATCATGAGAAACGCTGGGCTGGAAGAAACACAAGCTGGAATCAAGATTGCCAGGAGAAATATCAATAACCTCACATTTGCAGATGACACCACCCTTACGGCAGAAAGTGAAGAGGAACTAAAAAGCCTCTTGATGAAAGAGAAAGAGGAGAGTGAAAAAGTTGGCTTAAAGCTCAACATTCAGAAAAAGAAGATCATGGCATCCAGTCCCATCACTTCGTGGGAAATAGACGGGGAAACAGTGGAAACAGTATCAGACTTTATTTCTGGGGGATCCAAAATCACTGCAGATGGTGACTGCAGCCATGAAATTAAAAGACGCTTACTCCTTGGAAGAAAAGTTATGATCAACCTAGACAGAATATTCAAAAGCAGAGACATTACTTTGCCGACTAAGGTCCATCTGGTCAAGGCTATGGTTTTTCCAGTAGTCATGTATGGATATGAGAGTTGGACTGTGAAGAAGGCTGAGCACCAAAGAATTGATGCTTTTGAACTGTGGTGTTGGAGAAGACTGTTGAGAGTCCCTTGGACTGCAAGGAGATCCAACCAGTCCATTCTGAAGGAGATCAGCCCTGGGATTTCTTTGGAAGAAATGATGCTAAAGCTGAAACTCCAGTACTTTGGCCACCTCATGTGAAGAGTTGACTCATTGGAAAAGACTTTGATGCTGGGAGGGATTGGGGGCAGGAGGAGAAGGGGACAACTGAGGATGAGATGGCTGGATGGCATCACGGACTCGATGGACGTGAATCTGAGTGAATTCTGGGAGTTGGTGATGGACAGGGAGGCCTGGCGTGCTGCGATTCATGGGGTCGAAAAGAGTCAGACACAACTGAGTGACTGAGCGACTGAACTGAACTGGAGCTTCTCCCTGACATGATTTTCCCTATTTCCTTCTCTTTCTGATGAATTCCTACTCATTCTTCAATATCTAGTGCAACTGTCCCTCCCTTCTGAGAGCCTTCCCTCAATTCTACAGATACAACCATTGTTTCTCTTCTTTGTGGTGCCGCTACATGTATGCACAGTGAAGATTATATTTGTTCTGTGTCTCTTTCCTCTCATGGTAGGTCTCCTGTCTTATTTCTTGTTGTATTCATAGTCTATAACATGGTTCTGACACAAAGTAAATATAAAATATGTATTTCTTAAATTTAAATTGTTAACTCATTAAAAAGTCAATAAAGTAATTAGTGCTTGTGGGCAGTAGATGAAAACAGGACATTTATGGTATTTTGCCAGATCTATAGGTCCTTGAAAAAAAGCACATGAGAGAAGCGATCTCTTCTGGTTTCTTGGGAGGATGCCATGATTAGTTTGGGAATCAGTAGATAACCATGGCCTCCTAATTTAGTTCCTCCTTTCTTCTGATAGAGGGAGAAAAATAATAAAGAGAGGAACTGGATGGAAAGATGTCTGCAGCCTTTGTCTAGGAGATGTGTGACCTGAGTGAAGGGATCAGTGACGCAGATTCCATCTTCCTCACCAAACTCTGCATCCTCATTGGCCTCACATGTGCTGTGCTAAGACTCCCCTGCTGATTGTTGAACACAGACATTTGTGTAAAAATTAACTCCATACTCTCAGCAAGGAAATATTCTCACACACAGGAGTATATCTTGCAGCTTTCCATCAGGGTGTAAGGCAGCAAAGATTAAGGAAAAGCTAAATGTGTAGAGAAATGGACCCATCTTTGTGAGAATGATTGTTACAATATTGTGTTTTTAGGGGAGAGAATGGACAGGGCCAAAACCCTTGGAGGAAAGTGAAGTTTCTCATAAGTTAAAGAGCACAGACTTAGATCATAACTTCCCAAGCTTTGAGGAGACAGTAAGGCACAAGGAGGTCTACCCAAGTCCAGCTAGTTGAAAAGACTCAGCATTTCCCCAAGGACCACAGCAAGGGAAAGCAGCCCTAGAGCAGAGACCACAAACGAAGCCAGGACTGGAGGAGTGAAGGGTTATGAGCACTGTGGAAAGCTAAGTGCTAGCGTCAGTCTTGCAGCCAGGAAGCAATATATGTCTATATTTATTTTATTTGTCCCCTTAAAAATAATCATGAAATTTGGTTGGCCTTCTTTTTGATATTTGATATTTGGCAAGTAAGTAGACCTCAAATATAAGTGATCCATTAAAAAGAGTATAAGTTCCCACATGAATAACCTTCAACTTTAGCATTTGGAAGTTTGAATATTTTCTTTCTCAAAGCAAAAGTTTCTCTTAGATATATTTGAAGAAGTATTTGAAAGTTGTTAAAAGAATATATCCTGAAGATGGCAGAAGAATAGGACGGGGACACCACTTTCTCCCTCACAAATTCATCAAAAGAACATCTCAACGCTGAGCAAACTCCACAGAACAACTTCTGAATGCTGGCAGAGGACATCAGGCACCCAGAAAAACAGAGCATTGACTTCAAAAACAGGTAGGGGAAAAAATATAAAAGACGAAAAAAAAAGAGACAAAGGAGGTGGGGAGGGAGCTCCATCCTGGGAAGGGAAGCCCGTTCCGGGAAGGGAAGCTTAAGAAGAGAGGTTTCCAAACGCTAGGAAACATTCTCCCTGCCGAGTCTGTGGCGAGCCTTGGAAACATAGAGGGCAACATAACAGAAAGAAAAAATAAATAGATAATTAAAACCAACAGATTACAAGCCCAACAGTAACTCGCCCAGCGGAAAAGCAGCGTGAATACCTGCGTCCGCCATTACCAAGTGGGGGCAGGGCAGGGAGGCGCGGGCTGCAGTGCTTTTCAGAATCGGGCAGGAACGTCCCCCCGCACGTAACCAGAATGAACTAACTGGGGGTAGCAAACCAGACTGTGGGATAGCTTCCACGCGAAAAGCTCAAACATAAGACACCACCAAGACCATGCACAGAACAAAGGGCAGAAAAGAACTAGCCGGCTACAGACCACCCCCTGCTGGCGACAGGCAGCCAGAAGGGCTGGAAAGGGGCAATCGCAGCAGCGGAGAGACTTTACCTACCAAACTGCAGGCAGGCTTCTTTGCTAAGACTTCTAGGGGTTCGGGACAATCCGCCTCACAAGAGGTGCCAGCGGTACACCCAGAAAATCGATCAGCAGATACGGGAAAGGCGACAAGTTGCAGCCACCACGCTCGCCAAACACCTGAGCTACTCGGACCTGGGAAGGGCACAAAACGCAGTCCCAACTGAACCTGCGCCGCTGAAGGCTACCAGAGCGCCGAACCTGAGTGGCTTGGAGCCGGGAAGGGCGTGCAGCCTAGGACCAGCCTCAGACGGTTCCCAGCGGAGCAACGTAGAGCTTGAGTGGTACGCCACGAGCAGGGTCAGGTCCAGCGGGGCTGAGACACTGCAGGCACACAATAGTGTTATTCATGTGCAGCATCCCTCCCTCCCCACAGCTCAACTGAACAAGTGAGCCTGAGAAAACAAACAAACAAACAAANTTCTTTGTACTGTTTTCAAGATTTTTCTGTAAGTCTGAAATTTTTTCAAAATTATCCCTTGGAGACCAAAGGATCGAAGCTTCACTGTCTGATGACTGTCTCTTATACACATCTAGATGTGTATAAGAGACAGGCCTAGGACCAGCCTCAGACGGTTCCCAGCGGAGCAACGTAGAGCTTGAGTGGTACGCCACGAGCAGGGTCAGGTCCAGCGGGGCTGAGACACTGCGTGCACACAATAGTGTTATTCATGTGCAGCATCCCTCCCTCCCCACAGCTCAACTGAACAAGTGAGCCTGAGAAAACAAACAAACAAACAAACAAAAAAAGTGTCAGCCACCACCCCCTCTGTGACAGGACAGAAATCAGACACTGAAAAGGCCAGCAAACAGAAGTTAAAAAAAAAAAAAAAAAAAAAAGGAAGCGCCTTGGAACTGACCCCACACAGCCCACAACACGGGAGAAAAGGTCAGACATATTTTTTACTATTTTTACAATCATTCTTTGTTTTTTTCTTTTCCCTTTTTTGTTTTTTGTTTTGTTTTTGTTTTTTGTTGATGTTGTTGTGGGGTTGCATTTTCTTCTTTTTTTTTTTCCTAACTTTTTAAAATTGCTAAGTCCTCTCTTTCTCCTTTAATTTTTATTTCTACAAACCCAACTTTTTAAAGCAAACGCCATATATAGTCTTAGTGTGGTGGTTGTTGTTTTAATAATTATTGTGGACCTTTCTTCTTTTCTTTAATATTATATTTTTGAAAATCCAACCTCTACTCTAGATTTTTATTTTATTACTTTAAATTTTTTTTTTTTTTACTCTAGATTTTTAATCTTTGCTTTTTGGTTTTTGTTGT
>SJYX01017529.1:267300-307186 GCA_006410675.1 Oreotragus oreotragus | reverse complement strand
GATGCAGGATGCAGGATGCTTGGGGCTGGTGTATGGGGATGATCCAGAGGGATGATGAGGGGTGGGGGGAGGGAGGGGGGTTCATGTTTGGGAGTTCGTGTACACCTGTGGTGGATTCATGTCAATGTATGCCAAAACCAGTAGAGTACTGTAAAGTAAAAAAAAAAAAAGAATATATCCTAAGAGTTCTCATTACAAGAGGGAAAACATTTTTTTCTTTCTTTTTTTTAAAATCTATATAAGAGGATGAGTGTTAACTAGACTTATTATGGTAAATATTTTACAATATATATAAGTCAAACCATTATGCTGTATTCCTTAAACTCATACAGTGCTATTTGTCAATAGTATCTCCATAAAATGGGAAAAATACCTAATAGTATGTTAAAAGCTGTTTTTTTCCTTGTGTACTTATCCTTATATACTTATCCTTAACCTCAGTAGTAAATGTGATCAATAATTGCAATCTACAAAGTTAAATATGATCCAATTTGGATGACAAACTCATCCACATGGTACTGAAATCACTCCATGTTGAATTTTTATTTTTGTTCAATAAGGTCTTTGTAAGTAAAAGTTACAAAACAAGACTCTCAGCATGTTTCTGGCAATCAAATTATAAATAATATTTCAGATAAAAATCATTGATGGTTTGGTTACTAAAACTACTGGATGAAGATTTTGATGATAAATGGGATACTGAATGAAGACACCCAGTAATTACAAAGAGAAAATAGTAACTATATAAGGGAGAAATCTGACAGATCCCACTATTATCAGGTCTTGAAATTAATCAATACTGGTAGTAATTAACCATCCTTTGCCTCCCAACATGAGGCACCAAGAAGGACACAACATTACATCCATGACATTCTTGGCAAAAATACATAACATGAATCTAACCATGAGGAAACATCAGACAAATTAAAATTAGGGATATTCCACAAAACAACTGGCTTGTACTATTCAAAAACGTCAAACTCTCTTAAGACAAACAGATTGAAGAACTTTTCCACATTTTAGGAGACCAAAAAATAAATGACAACAAAATGGAATATATGATCCTGAACAGGAGACTAGAACAGAAAAAATACAATTATTTTATTACAAAACACGTTGGTTGAGTTGGTAAAACTCAAATAAGATGTGCAGATTGGGATATAGTACTGTCACCAATATTGCTATCCAGATTTTAAATAAGTGCCTTATGGTTAGATAAGAGAATGTCTATATTTTTAGGAAATGCACAAATATTTAAAGGCAAATAGGCACAACGCCAATAATTTACTCCTAACAGTTCAGTAATAAACATAATGATATGTTTTAAAAACTAATCCGTGTGTGTGTGTGTGAGTGTGTGTGTGTGTGTGTGCGCGCGCACGCACGTGTGCAGAGGGGATGGAGAAGAACAGAGCAAACACGGTAAAGTCTTAACATGGAGAATTCTGTGTGAAAGGTAAGTAGGAATAAGAATTCTTTGTACTGTTTTCAAGATTTTTCTGTAAGTCTGAAATTTTTTCAAAATTATCCCTTGGAGACCAAAGGATCGAAGCTTCACTGTCTGATGAAGGCAACCACGATAACACGGCTAGTTTGTGGCAACTCTAAATCTTAAGAAGACGAGGCTTTCCCCTCTACAGTCTGTTTCTGCATAAACGTAAACTAGGTCTGAAGAGGCTACAGAGAGCTTGTAATGTGAAAGCAGTCTAGAGCTATCAAGGTGCCCAGGAAATGAGCTCTGGCTTGCTGCTCCCACCTGTCTCTTTTTGGGGGAATAGCCTAGTTCTGATGACACTCTTGGCCTAGGAGAGATTATCTGTCCTTCCCCCCACATTCCCCAGTTACCGCTCCACACACCTGGGGGGTTGGGGAGAAAAGCAGACCCTATGAGCAATCAAAGTTAAGAAGAGAGTTTCCAGCCTGGGCTTGTCTGTGCTCAAATTCAAGTTCTACCCCTTTAAGACTTATGTGGAAACACAGATGGGGAAACAGTGGAAACAGTGTCAGACTTTATTTTTTTGGGCTCCAAAATCACTGCAGATGGTGACTGCAGCCATGAAATTAGAAGACGCTTACTCCTTGGAAGAAAAGTTATGACCAACCTGGATAGTATATTCAAAAGCAGAGACATTACTTTGCCGACTAAGGTCCGTCTAGTCAAGGCTATGGTTTTTCCTGTGGTCATGTATGGATGTGAGAGTTGGACTGTGAAGAAGGCTAAGTGCTGAAGAATTGACGCTTTTGAACTGTGGTGTTGGAGAAGACTCTTGAGAGTCCCTTGGACTGCAAGGAGATCCAACCAGTCCATTCTGAAGGAGATCAACCCTGGGATTTCTTTGGAAGGAATGATGCTAAAGCTGAAACTTCAGTACTTTGGCCACCTCATGCGAAGAGTTGGCTCACTGGGAAAGACTCTGATGCTGGGAGGGGTTGGGGGCAGGAGGAGAAGGGGACGACCGAGGATGAGATGGCTGGATGGCATTACAGACTCGATGGACGTGAGTCTGAGTGAACTCCAAGAGATGGTAATGAACAGGGAGGCCTGGTGTGCTGCAATTCATGGGGTCACAAAGAGTCGGACACGACTGAGTGACTGAACTGAACTGAACTGAAGACTTATGTGACTTTGAGCAAATTACTTTGCCTGTATTTGAGTAAAATGTATATAATAACAATATCTGCCTTTAAGATTACTGGGAGAACTGAATGTGACAACTTACGTAAAGTACTTAGCACAGATCTTGGCACATAATGAGTGCTCAGAACATGTGAGTTGCTAATTTTATGATTAAAATGGGTAGTTAGTATGAAGTCTAGATTCTCACACTTGAAAAAGTGATCTAGAAAATGACTCAGTTGCTAGAGGTTTTGCATATGTATATGGAGTTCTCAAATATTTATGAATAGTTAACATTTTGGCCAGAAACCCAGTCATGCAATGACTGTTTTACCTTTCTCTCCAGCAAGGAAACTGATTGTTAGACTAGAAAGAGAATTGGAAGCAACCTAACTGTCCCTCAGAAGGAAGCTAGCTAAATACTTTATGATATTCACATTCATTGGAATGATAAAAGCAATTAACAAGAGTGAGGTAGATGAAGATGCATTGGAATGGAAGGATATCTTATTCATATTGAGAGTAAGAGGAAAAAATGCAAATAGAATGGTAGAATGTATAGTATGCTTGCAAGATTTTTAAATGCTCACATGGAAAAAAGGAATTAGACAATTTTATTCAAAACAATTAAGGAATGAGATTGGGAAAGGAGTGGGAATATATATATATATATATATATATATATATATATAGGTTTCCCTGGCAACTCAGTGGTAAAGGATCCACCTGCAATGCAGGAGACGTGTGTTCAATCCTTGGTTTGGGAAGATCCCCACGGGAAGGGAATGGCAACCCACTCCAGCATCCATGCCTGGAAAATCTCATGGACAGAGGAGCCCAGGAGGCTATTGTTCATGAGGTTTCGAAAGAGTCGGACACAGCTGAGCAACTAAACAATAACAATGTGTTTGTGTGTGTATTATAATAGCTCTGACTGGCTCCTAATGATTTCACAGCAATTGCCAGAGCCACTAGCTAGTGGATCCAGCCATTGTTCCCAGAGGCCCCTGCCAGGTTGTCACAGTAACAGTCTGGAACAGAAGGTAGAGAGCTAAACAAAACTGAGCAACCAACAGCAGTAAGGACTACTTAAGTATTCATACACTATCTTCACACCACTATTTAGTTAGCCAAACAAGTATGCTAGAAAACTATGGTATTTCAGAATATTATTATAACTCATAATTATGAACTATAGGTTAAAATATGAATTGATATGGAAAAAGAAGGCAGCATATGTGGAAGAGCATAGGTAGGTTTAATAGGTGCATTGTTTCACAGAGAAACATTTTAAACATGAAGTCTATAGGGAAGAAATGAATAAAAAGGACCTTTGGTAAAGATACAGAATGACCTACTTTCTTTCCTGTTATACAGATGAGAACATGAGGTCCAAGGGTCAGTTGATGAGCCCAGGGCCCCACACCGAGTTAGCGCTGCGAACATGGGCTCAGGTGCCTGCAGGACTCAAGCAGGCAACTATCCATGGGTGTAGCAGCCCAGGCAGGGCTAAAGCAAGGATGAGACCCAGTGCCAGCCCAAAGGAGGCTACAGTTGCTCACCTCCATCAATTCTGCCAACAGAGAATGCAAATCTACTCTTGCCAACATTTCTTCTTTCAGGAAAAGGCAGATGCTTATAAGAAATATTTTGACTACAAATGTTGGTCAACTAGGACAACATGTGTTCATATACTATTGCACATGAACAAACAAGGTACCCATGGGATGTACCAGTCTCACTGCCACTGACTGTCATGTATGGGGACCTAAGACAACTGATCCTTGGCAAAGCTTTCTCCAGTTTTTTTCATTTGTCCCTAATCCCAAATCTCAGCCATACACTTATTATAAAATTACAGTCTTTTTAAGAAAGGAAGGAGCATTTGTAAGGTATCAGACAAGAAACCAAGATGAGAAAACAGCAAAGAAAGAAAATATAATTGGAAACAAGAAGCAGACTCTGGCCTTCAAGAAGCTTCAGTCTAGTGAAGTAAGAAGAATCATGCAAGTGATATTATAATAATTATTATTACAGAAAAATTAAATTGGGAGTAGCTGCTGGAAACTGCTACAGTAGCTAATTCAATCTAGTTGGGTGAAGGAGGAGGATATCACTCAGTTCAGCTCAGTTCAGTCACTCAGTCATGTCCGACTCTTTACAACCCCATGAATTGCAGCACGCCAGGCCTCCCTGTCCATCACCAACTCCCGGAGTTCACACAAACTCATGTCCATCGAGTCCGTGATGCCATCCAGCCATCTCATCCTCTGTCGTCCCCTTCTTCTCCTGCCCCGAATCCCTCCCAGCATCAAAGTCTTTTCCAGTGAGTCAACTCTTTGCATGAGGTGGCCAAAGTATTGGTGCTTCAGCTTCAGCATCAGTCCCTCCAAAGAACACCCAGGGCTGATCTCCTTTAGAATAGGCTGGCTGGATCTCCTTGCAGTGCAAGGGACTCTCAAGAGTCTTCTCCAACACAACAGTTCAAAAGCATCAATTCTTCGGTGCTCAGCTTCCTTCACAGTCCATCTCTCGCATCCATACATGAACACTGGAGAAAACACAGCCTTGACTAGATGGACCTTTGTTAGCAAAGTAATGTCTCTGTTTTTCAATATGCTGTCTAGGTTGGTCAGAACTTTCCTTTCAAGGAGTAAGTGTCTTTTAATTTCATGGCTGCAATCATCATCTGCAGTGACTTTGGAGCCCCAAAAAATAAAGTCTGACACTGTTTCCATTGTTTCCCCTTCTATTTAGGATATCACTAAAGGAAAGGAAATGGGATTCAATAGGTGGAGAAGGGAGAGGCATCAAGGCTCTCATGCCAGCAGAGCAAAACCACTGGAGAGTGCCCAAGCCTGGTACATTGAAGGCAAGGAAGGAAACTGGTGTTGTAGTGGAAAAATAGGGTATGTAAAGGCATGGTGACAGTGTTTGCCAAGACCAGTGTGAACCTTATTCTGTGAAAGAGGGGGCCGGTAGATGCTTTTGTGGGGGTAACACAATTCGGCTACTGTTTAGACTATCTTGTCTGTCATGTAACAGATGGACTGGAACCATGAGAAGCTGACAGAAGAAGGACTGGTTAGTTAGCTATTTTAGTTGCTGAAGCAGTGAACTAGAGTAGAAACAGTGAGAGTAGAACAAACAGGATAGAAACAAGAGCTATTATAGGGGTGATGCTTATGGAGCTTTACTACTGAAACGAACACCTTGGACAAAGCTGCATGGTGACTTGGAGATTTCAGGTTCAAAGGTCTGGAGGAAATGGTGCCCTTGGTGACACAGGAAGCAGAACTGGGAAGATGCTGGATCTCACAATAGGAAGCTGATTTTGCCTGTTTGTGGGGAGGAGAGGCTGGGAGCACAGGGTCCAGTAGGATATGAAAACAGATCCTTTTGAATTTGAAAGGCAAATCAGAATTAGAGATTCTGCTCTCTCAGCAGATTAGGGGCTAGTAAAGTTGAAATTGTGGGAGTGATGGAGGTAGTTCAGAAAGAGGGTGCTGAATGTCAAGAAGAAAGGGATCTGACAGTAGAATCTTGGAAAATAGGTGAATTTTAAAGGTATGAGAATGAAGAGCAACTAAATAAGGAAAAAGGAATCCAAAACAATTAACACTAGCTTCCGTTCATCAAGTGTGTTGTCTGTGTCAGACTTTGGGCAAAGCCTTCATGTAAATATTTTATTTAGGCCTCACATTAACCTTGTGAAGCAGCTGAAGCTCAGGGAGGCTAAGAAATTGAAATAAGAATATAAATAACCAGGCTCACAGAAAACAACCAAATGGCTAATAAACATTTGAAAAGATGCTCAACTTCTGTGGTAGTTGAAGAAATGCAACAGATTTGTAAAAATGTTAAGGGCTATAATACTTCTGGGAAGGGCTACTCAAATACTACTGGTGGAAATGTGAAATGGTGTAGTTTCTGAGAAGGCCATCTGGCAATGTCTATTAAAATTAATGTACACATTAAATACAAATTAAATATGCACGTGTCTTTTGATCCAGCCATCCCTCAACTGGGAATTTATCCCATAATATGAAATCACCAGCCCAGAGTGGAAAATGTCTGAAAACAAATTGGAATATCCATCAATAGGGGAATGGCTGAAATTTTTATGGTACTTTCATAATATTTAAAAGAATAAGTTAGTTCTATGCCAGTTCATTTGTAGGGATTTCCACAATGAACTGTTAAGTGAGTAAGGCAAGAAGCAGAGAAGATTATAAAATACGATTCTATTTCTACAAAGCAAAATAAAAAAAATACACATCTGTGTAAATGTCACATGTGTGTGTATGGTTTTTTCACCCAGGGTTATAGTTGATCACTTGAAGGGATAAAAGGAAATATAATCAACAATGTCAAATAAATGACCTCAGAAACTGAAGGAGCTGAGACTAAGAAAAAGCCTTTGGATTTGGCAATGAGGAGGCCACACGTGGCCTTTGGAAGACAGGTTGCAGCTGATGACTCAGGAAGAGTCATATTCCAGGAGGCAAAGAGCAAGGACATGGCGAAGAAGCAATGCCGTGACTGCTGACGGTGCTCTGGAGGTAGCAGGGAATGAGCCGCCTGTGAGCTTGGCAGGGGGAGAAGAGCTCAGGCTGAGTTTCCTTATGTTTCGGCTTCCATGGTGGCTCAGCTGATAAAGAATCCACCTGCAGTGCAGGAGACCTGGGTTCGATCCCTGGGTTGCGAAGATCCCCTGGAGAAGGGAAAGGCTACCCACTCCTGTTCTCTGGCCTGGAGAATTCCATGGACTGCATAGTTCATGGGGTGGCAAAGAGTCAGACACGAGTGAGCGACTTTCACTTCACTTCACTTGGTATGTTTGCATTTTATGTTGGTGGCTGTTTGAGTTTTTACATTTTTCTGTCTTTTTAAGACCAACATATCATATCTGGGAATTAAGATGAAAGACAGACGCAAGAGCAGGGCTGGGTCCTACAACAGTTGGCAGGGAAAGCGGAAGAGCTGCTTATGTTCCTCTCGCTCACTTGGACCTTTATTTTCCTAATGTTCCAAAAAGACAAATTGCTCCTTTAAGAGATATCATTTTCATTTTAAGATTCGTGAATGGAAAACCAAAATGTAGTTGATGATCCAAGCAAGCCAACCACTATCCCCACTAACCTTCACTCAATGATGAGATTCTTAAATAACCATGGTGACCTTTCTGAAAGTCAGGACACCAAAGCAAATCCCAAGTCCCTGAATAAAAGAAAACCCTGGGGCGCAAACATCATCTGGGGCAGTCTAAGTTGTTGGCCATCCACCGCGCCCGCTTCCTCTTATTCTGGGAGCCTCTGATTCTCAAGCCCCATGATGGCTCGCTCATCTGTCTCGTGCCTCCTTTCCACAGGTCTAGGTCCTTCTCTGTGGCATTCGTGCCAGCACCCATTGGCAGGTCCGCCAGTTGTCTGTTCCCTTGTCCTAGTCAAGTGAAAGGATGGTGAAAATGACTTGGATCCTCTCCTTGTATTTTCCTCCCTTAGCTCCTAAAACAGGAATAGCTTCCAGGAAACCACTTTGGAGAAAGTACATGCCCTCCCTCCCGCTGAAGGAGTGACTCAGCAGGCCAGTGAGATGGGCGACTGGTCACTGCTCTTGCCCAGCTGGCTTCCCTCTTGCTAGGTCTCTCACCTCCAAAGTTGTTCTCCTTTCTCCTCCTGTTGCTGTGGGCAGAGTCAGCTCACCAGGGCATGACTTCCCCACTCCACAAGCAAGGTCTTTGTTCTCCAGCCTCTTTAGAGACTAGCTAGCTGGGGTGGGGAGAGAAAGTCAATTCAAGCATCAGGAACAGGTGTGTTAAAATGCAGACTCTAGTAGGTCGAGGTGAGGCCTGGACTCCTGTATTTCTAACAGGCTCTCAAGTGATGCCAATGGCATGGACCACACTTTAGACAGAATGGATTAGAACAGTGGTTTCCCAACTTAGCTGTGCTTTGGAATCACCTGGGGACCTTTTTTTTTTTTTTCTTCTAATTTCTTTTTTTTTTTTTTTGGTATTTATTTATTTATTTATTTATTTTTATTTATTTATTTTTTTTTTACACAAACTCCCAAACATGAACCCCGCTCCCACCTCCCACCCCACATCATCCCTCCAGATAGGCCACATTCTGGACAAATTAAACCACAGTCTCTGGCAATGGGACACAGTAAACACTATTTTTGAAACTTCCCATGTGATTCCTAGTGAACAGCCAAGTTTGGGACTGCTGTTTTGAAATGATGAGCTCCTTTGCAAGGGCTAACTATGAATAACAAATATCCAAAGCTCTAGGAAATGCAAAGCTGAGACTTACGCTAAATTCTCTAAATAAAAAAAAAGAAAAAAAGGGTCAATAGTGTTCAGCATTGTGACTATGCTTTGACTGAGCACCATGTTGAGTTTGAGGGGTGACGTTGCCCAGAGAGCAGGGAGTTAATCGTATTTAAAGGCAGTAACAGGTGTCTTCACATAACCCAAGGTCTGCCTCACACACACACACACACACACACACACACAAGATCCCTGGGTTGCGAAGATCCCCTGGAGAAGGGAAAGGCTACCCACTCCTGTTCTCTGGCCTGGAGAATTCCATGGACTGCATAGTTCATGGGGTGGCAAAGAGTCAGACACGAGTGAGCGACTTTCACTTCACTTCACTTGGTATGTTTGCATTTTATGTTGGTGGCTGTTTGAGTTTTTACATTTTTCTGTCTTTTTAAGACCAACATATCATATCTGGGAATTAAGATGAAAGACAGATGCAAGAGCAGGGCTGGGTCCTACAACAGTTGGCAGGGAAAGCGGAAGAGCTGCTTATGTTCCTCTCGCTCACTTGGACCTTTATTTTCCTAATGTTCCAAAAAGACAAATTGCTCCTTTAAGAGATATCATTTTCATTTTAAGATTCGTGAATGGAAAACCAAAATGTAGTTGATGATCCAAGCAAGCCAACCACTATCCCCACTAACCTTCACTCAATGATGAGATTCTTAAATAACCATGGTGACCTTTCTGAAAGTCAGGACACCAAAGCAAATCCCAAGTCCCTGAATAAAAGAAAACCCTGGGGCGCAAACATCATCTGGGGCAGTCTAAGTTGTTGGCCATCCACCGCGCCCGCTTCCTCTTATTCTGGGAGCCTCTGATTCTCAAGCCCCATGATGGCTCGCTCATCTGTCTCGTGCCTCCTTTCCACAGGTCTAGGTCCTTCTCTGTGGCATTCGTGCCAGCACCCATTGGCAGGTCCGCCAGTTGTCTGTTCCCTTGTCCTAGTCAAGTGAAAGGATGGTGAAAATGACTTGGATCCTCTCCTTGTATTTTCCTCCCTTAGCTCCTAAAACAGGAATAGCTTCCAGGAAACCACTTTGGAGAAAGTACATGCCCTCCCTCCCGCTGAAGGAGTGACTCAGCAGGCCAGTGAGATGGGCGACTGGTCACTGCTCTTGCCCAGCTGGCTTCCCTCTTGCTAGGTCTCTCACCTCCAAAGTTGTTCTCCTTTCTCCTCCTGTTGCTGTGGGCAGAGTCAGCTCACCAGGGCATGACTTCCCCACTCCACAAGCAAGGTCTTTGTTCTCCAGCCTCTTTAGAGACTAGCTAGCTGGGGTGGGGAGAGAAAGTCAATTCAAGCATCAGGAACAGGTGTGTTAAAATGCAGACTCTAGTAGGTCGAGGTGAGGCCTGGACTCCTGTATTTCTAACAGGCTCTCAAGTGATGCCAATGGCATGGACCACACTTTAGACAGAATGGATTAGAACAGTGGTTTCCCAACTTAGCTGTGCTTTGGAATCACCTGGGGACCTTTTTTTTTTTTTTCTTCTAATTTCTTTTTTTTTTTTTTTGGTATTTATTTATTTATTTATTTATTTTTATTTATTTATTTTTTTTTTACACAAACTCCCAAACATGAACCCCGCTCCCACCTCCCACCCCACATCATCCCTCCAGATAGGCCACATTCTGGACAAATTAAACCACAGTCTCTGGCAATGGGACACAGTAAACACTATTTTTGAAACTTCCCATGTGATTCCTAGTGAACAGCCAAGTTTGGGACTGCTGTTTTGAAATGATGAGCTCCTTTGCAAGGGCTAACTATGAATAACAAATATCCAAAGCTCTAGGAAATGCAAAGCTGAGACTTACGCTAAATTCTCTAAATAAAAAAAAAGAAAAAAAGGGTCAATAGTGTTCAGCATTGTGACTATGCTTTGACTGAGCACCATGTTGAGTTTGAGGGGTGACGTTGCCCAGAGAGCAGGGAGTTAATCGTATTTAAAGGCAGTAACAGGTGTCTTCACATAACCCAAGGTCTGCCACACACACACACACACACACACACACACAAAACTCTACTATTCCTTCCTTTTTCAGCTGAAAGTGGCCTTGACCCTTGCACTAGTCTCTCTTTAGATAAGTTTTCTCCCTCATTTAAGCAGACTCCACCTATCTTGGTCTGTTGCCAGCAGCAAAAGGGCTGGATCTCAAACTCAGTCTTAATACATGTGCTTTGTCTTATCTCTGCAATGACTTCTTTCTATTTTATAGGTAAGTATATGAAATATACATAAAACATCAGTATGAGTGTGACTGGTTAAAGATAGTATGACTGACTTGCATGAGTGATAATGAAGACAGCTGAGGAAGCACACCTTTTTGTCCAGACAATCATAACATGCATACATTTTTGGCAATGTCGACGCCTACAGGGGAATCTGACTTAAAGAGGCCAAAACACATGAAAATACTGTGGTCCTTAAAATCACTTCCTTGGGATCTATTCCAACATTTGACAGTAGCTACAAAATGGTAATCTCATACTGTTGAATTAGGAAGCATTCACAATCTGTTCATGTTTTGTTTATTCTATGTTTAAGATTTAATGAAGATTTGTAACTGGGAGCCAGAGACAAGGAAACTTAAATGCTCTTTGCCTGAGAGATTTTAAATGACCCTAACTGTCTTGTTCTGTGAGTAGCTGTGTCCCTAGATAATGATTCTTGAGAAATAGTTTCAAAATTGAGAGTTAGAAACAGCAGAAGAAAGGGTGCAAATAAATTAGGACTGATTTACTGGTCTGTGCACACACACACATGCACACACTCACATGTGTGTGAACACACATACAAGCACACACACACACAATTATACATTACGTTCCTGCCTTTGCCTCAGAGACAATGGTGTTAGAAAAATAGCCAAACTGCAAACCCAGGTTAACCTATATGCTTTAGGTTCTTAATTTATCACTTTCAGTCATTTGCAATATCACAACTATAGACTTACTGATTATTCCAGTAGGTGGTATGGTATATGATGGGTTTACAGGTCAGAATATAGAAGAATTGGTCAAAAAACTTGAATTCAGATTCTTATCCCTGCCACTTCATAGCTATGTGAACTGGGGGAAATGGCCTGACTTCTCTGGGCCTCAGCTCCTTTATGAGTAAAATGAGGATAATAATACACTACAGGATTGTGAAAGGTTTGCTGCTGCTAAGTCAGTTCAGTCATGTCCAGCTCTGTGCGATCCCATAGATGGTAGCCCACCAGGCTCCCCTGTCCCTGGGATTCTCCAGGCAAGAACACTGGGGTGGGTTTCCATTTCCTTCTCCAATGCATGAAAGTGAAAAGTGAAAGTGAAGTCGCTCAGTCGTGTCCGACTCTTTGCGACCCCCATGGACTACAGCCCACCAGGCTTCTCCACCCATGGGATTTTCCAGGCAAGAATACTGGAGTGGGGTGCCATCGCCTTCCCTGTGTAAAAGGTTTAAGTGACGTCATATATGAGACATACAAAACAATGAGTGAAATATGAAAGGTACTTGGTAACTGGTAGCCAGGCACATCTTTGTCAGGTTAGTTCCATAAATGGAAATTATACTACGGAAAATAAAGCCTCAAAATAAATGTAAATTGTACCCAACAACCCACAGGAATGACCCTACCTAAAACTCACATTCTAAATGGTATTTACTAAATTCTAGTCACAGATATACACTAGTCACAGTCATTATCATTCCCACATAACTCCATGAACTTGACCTGTGACTGGGGGGACTAAGGTTTGGTATAGGACTTCAGAGGTCAGAGTCCAGGTATTGCTACACCATGATATTATTCTATTTAGGATTTCTCAATTCACAGTATCATGTAAACACACATGTACACATACACACACATTTTCATTTCATTTTGCTTTGTTTGGAGAAGGAAATGGCAACCCACTCCAGTACTCTTGCCTGGAAAATCCCATGGATGGAGGAGCCTGGTATGGGGCCACAAAGAGTCGGACACGACTGAGCGACTTCACTGTCTTTGCAAGTGTTTACTAACAGTCCTGTGGTTCACAGCCAAGAGAGATGGGTGAAGGGACTGGAAACGGGCTGGGGAACATCAACTTTTGCTTAGAAGCCTAGGCTCCAGAGCATCTCTGTAAATATTTGAACCCAGATTCCAATATTTACCATCTATGACACACTGAGCACATTACTGAATGCTTTATGCCTCAGTTCCTTCATCAGTAAAATAGCGCGGATAATAGTACTTAAGCTCATTAAGTTTGTGTGAGGCTTAAAAGAGAAAATTCCCATACATTGTTCAACACATTCCTGGCATTTAATGCATTCCATATTTATTCTTTATTGTCATAATTATTACAATGGCATGGCTACCCGATATCTTTCCTCCATTCTTTTTTATACAGGCTCCTCACTTAATTGGGGATGACAGTGTCCCAAGCTTGAAAACTACATTTTCCAGTTTTCCAGGAAAACTTCTGTCCAACTTTTGTCCAACAGGATGTAGGTAAAAAAATTTTGGGCCTGTTTTTAAGAAAGTTCTCTAAAAGTGCATATTATTCAGCTAGCAAATTACTTGCATCTTCCCTCTTCTTCCTGCTCTAAATTTGTATGTAATAGGTGGGGCTGTGGCATCTATCTTAAGACCATGAGGCAAACAAGAAAGTGGAAAGGATAGGAGACTAAGAATATGGAAGACAGAAATATCAATAGTATCATGGAGCTACCACGCCAATCCTGAACTGTCCCTTTGTAAAATTCTCTTGCCTGAAAGAAAAAAACAAAACAACAAAAAACTCATGCCTTGTTTAAGCTACTGTGCTTGATATTATCATTACACCAATAATGGGTCTAGTTCAATGCCAGACACGTGAGAAATCTAAAGCTCTGTTTTTTTTTTTTCAATTTGGAAAGCAGATATTTTTATTACCGTTTTCATATTATGCTCCCACCTGGAGTAGAGAATTTCTTCTTTCACGAGACTCTCATTTAGGGATGGGATGTGGACTACCCCCACTGCCAATTTTTCTGCAACTTAGCCTTGAAAAAGCACCTGATTTCTTCATGACACAATGTGAGAGGAGGCTGCAATCCAAAATAAATAAAGTAACTAAAATTTGAAGTAATAAAAGCTAAAAATGTTGGCGAGAAAATAAAAAGTAATTTATAATGACACAATCTAGGTCAGGGAAAGTCAATGGGGGAAACAAGAATAGGATAAAGGAAGTAGGAGAAAGAAGGGGACTGTTGTGAAAAAAGAAGAGATGAAGCAACTGTATACAAAACACAGATAAGCAAGAATTGCTCACAAATACCTCAGATATTACATACCTCAGATGACACCACTCTTATGGCGGAAAGTGAAGAAGAACTAAAGAGCCTCTTGATGAAAGTGAAAGAGGAGAGTGAAAAAGTTGGCTTAAAGCTCAACATTCAGAAAAAGAAGATCATGGCATCCAGTCCCATCACTTCATGGCAAATAGATGGGGAAACAGTGGAAACAGTGGCTGACTTTATTTTGGGGGGCTCCAAAATCACTGCAGATAGTGATTGCAGCCATGCAATTAAAAGACGCTTACTCCTTTGAAAGAAAGTTATGACCAACCTAGACAGTATATTGAAAAGCAGAGACATTACTTTGTCAACAAAGGTCAGTCTAGTCAAGGCTATGTGTTTTCCAGTGGTCATGTATGGATGTGAGAGCTGGACTATAAAGAAGGCTGAGCACCCTCTTTATAGATTGATGCTTTTGAATTGTGGTGTTGGAGAAGACTCTTGAGAGTCCCCTGGACTGCAAGGAGATCCACCCAGTCCATCCTAAAGAAGATTAGTCCTGGCTGTTCATTGGAAGAACTGATGCTGAATCTGAAACTCCAATACTTTGGCCACCTCATGTGAAGAGCTGACTCATTTGAAAAGACCCTGATGCTGGGAAAGATCAAAAGTGGGAGGAGAAGGGGATGACAGAGGATGAGACGGTTGGATGGCATCACCGACTCAATGGGGATGGGTTTGGGTGGACTCCGGGAGTTGGTGACAGACAGGAGGGCCTGGCATGCTGCAGTTCATGGGGTCACAAAGAGTCAGACATGACTGAGTGACTGAACTGAACTGAACTGATGTCATTTTGCATAAAATGATAATGTCTTCCCTTGACATTTAGTTCACAAATCAACTCAAAATTTAACTTGCTATCTGTTCTGTTGATCAATCAACAAACATGTATTCTGTGGAGATAGGAAATGATGGAAGTCCTGAGTAGCTCAGATTGGTTGAGGAAGGACCAAGCTGGAATCTGTAGAAATGGTGACACATGATTGAATTTGAGGTAATTTTGAGGGTAAAGACAAAAGCACTTACTCATATGCATGGTGTAAAGTATGAGGGAAAGAGAGGAGCCAAGGCTCTTGGCTTAAACAATTGAATTGATAATGGGACAGTTTACTGAGATGCAGGAGCAATGGCAGGAGAACATGGAGAAATCTCTCTTTCTCTCTATATATATGCCATTTTAAATTTGAAATGCCTATTGAGCCAGGTGGTGCTAAAGAACCTGCCTGTCAATGCAGGAGACATAAGAGATGAGGTTCAATCTCTGGGTTGGGAAGATCCCTAGAGTAGGAAATGGCAGCCCACTCCAGTATTCTTGACTAGAGAATCCCATGGACAGAGCAGACTGGCGGGCTACAGTCCATGGGGTCCCAAAGAGTCAGACATGACTGAGCTACTTAGCACACACCCACATCAAAGAGCCAGGTGAAGAGGCTGAGCAGGCAGGATGACATGTCAGTCCTGGAGCTCAGGGGAGAAGTCCATACGGGACACAGATATCTGAGACGGGATTTCAAGCTATGAGATGGGAGAGATAACCAGCAGACAGACAGGCATTCCCACATTCAGTTATCTGGTAGAAGAGAAGAAGAAATTAGGAAAAGATACTGAGCAGGAGGAAACCAAGCAAGTGTGATGTCCTGGATGAGAAAGTGGTCACCCATGGCGCATGCTGTTGGGAAACCAAGATAAGACTGGAAATGTAATCCCCAGCCCTTGTGAGCTACAGTCATGGGCTACTTAATCAAAATGGTTCCAGTGGGATCATGAGAGTGAAATCTTGGTTGGAGCAGAGAGATTTCTCTTGAGAAGTTTCTCATTTCTCTCCCAAAGAGAAACCGGGAGATAACGTAGTGGAGACAAGAGTAGAGATAATGATAATTTCAGTTTTGTGGTGAAAGAGAACAAAAAGACAAGGAATGGGGTGCCAGCTTCTGTGGGGTCACTGGTTTTTCTTGTTGTTGCTTCCGTTTTTTATTATATCCCAAAGGGAATGACCTTGTAATAATGGAAGACATTGATCTTTTCATAAGGTAAGTGGATAATTCTAGGAGTGAAGTCACTGAGAAGGCAAAAAGGGCAGAGTCAGGGCCCAGGTGGAGGTTCAGTCATTCAGAGGAGGAGTAAGACTGTCATCTGAAAGATGGGGGAAAAAACTCCATTAGGAAAGCCTGATCAGCCTCTCTACCAGAGTAGATGGCCTGTACGAAATGAGTAGGCAAAGACATGAATTTGGTCTATTCACTATAGCAGGATTATAATGTCCAAAAATGCTTGGAAGCTCAGGGTCAGTTGTTGCTGGTCATAATCAGTTTTAGTTAATAATCTGTCTTAGTTTGGATTCCTCCAGAGGAAAGATATTGAGATAAAGATTCCAAAGCAAACTGTTTATTTTCAAAGTGAGGAAACAGGGAGGTGAGACAGAGACAGGAAGGCTACTACCTGAAGGGCATCGTCCAGCAAGTTATCATGGTGGAGAGCTGAGGCGGGATCCAACTGGAGAACTCTGGGAGATGGGGTAGGACACGCCTCAGAGTTATCCCCCTCTCAGGGTTTGGGACTTGAACTGTCTATCTACCCACTTCTGCAATTTTCTGGTCCTAGGTTGCTCCAGTTCAGTTGCCCAGTCGTGTCCAACTCTTTGTGACCCCATGAATCGCAGCACGCCAGGCCTCCCTGTTCATCACCAACTCCCGGAGTTCACTCAGACTCACGTCCTTCAAGTCAGCGATTCCATCCAACCATCTCATCCTCTGTCGTCCCCTTCTCCTCCTGCCCCCAATCCCTCTCAGCATTAGAGTCTTTTCCAGTGAGTCAACTCTTCGCATGAGGTGGCCAAAGTACTGGAGTTTCAGCTTTAGCATCATTCCTTCCAAAGAAATCCCAGGGCTGATCTCCTTCAGAATGGACTGGTTGAATCTCAGTGCAGTCCAAGGAACTTTCAAGAGTCTTCTCCAACATCACAGGTCAAAGCATCAATTCTTTAGCGCTCAGCCTTCTTCACAGTCCAACTCTCACATCCATACATGACTACTGGAAAAACCATAGCCTTGACTAGACGGACCTTAGTCGGCAAAGTAATGTCTCTGCTTTTCAATATACTATCTAGGTTGGTCATAACGTTTCTTCTAAGGAGTAAGCATCTTTTAATTTCATGGCTGCAGTCACCATCTGCAGTGATTTTGGAGCCCCCAGAAATAAAGTCTGACACTGTTTCCACTGTTTTCCCATCTATTTCCCATGAAGTGATGGGACTAAGACGCCATGATCTTCATTTTCTGAATGTTGAGCTTTAAGCCAACTTTTTCACTCTCCTCTTTCACTTTCATCAAGAGGCTTTTTAGTTCCTCCTCACTTTCTGCCATAAGGGTGGTGTCATCTGCATATCTGAGGTTATTGATATTTCTCCCGGCAATCTTGATTCCAGCTTGTGTTTCTTCCAGTCCAGCGTTGCTCATGATGTACTCTGCATAGAAGTTAAATAAGCAGGGAGACAATATACAGCCTTGACGCACTCCTTTTCCTGTTTGGAACCAGTCTGTTGTTCCATGTCCAGTCCTAAGGACCTGCTAATTCCCTAGCAAGTCCGGTCTGCTCTGTGCATGGGCAGAGTTTGCAGGAAAAGCTGTCAGGCAAAGAGATGCAGGTGTTGAGATCCGGGGGTGCAGCTGATGGACCAAGAGGGTGTCAGGGGGATCCTGATGTCTGCTAAGTTGCTTCAGTCGTGCCCTACTCTTTGCTACCCTATGGCCTGTAGCCCACCAGACTTTCTGTCCATGGGGTTCTCCAGGTAAGGGTATTGGAGCGGGTTGCCATGCCTTCCTCCAGGGGATCTTCCTGACCTAGGGATTGGACCCACGTCTCTTATGTCTCCTGCAATGGGAAGCAAGTTATTTACCGCTAGCATCACCCAGGAAGCCCCTGATAGGATCTGTTAAATTAGCCAAGGGTCATAGTTATATTTTGGCTTGCTTTACGGGTTGGAAGGAAATGAAGAAGTCCAGTGGTTTCTCTTCTGGTACTTGTCAAAGAGCTCAAAACAGAATGAGTGACCACTCGCTAAGGTTCCTCTCCCTGCCCTTACTTTCACTCTGGGGGTTTGGAATCAGAATAAGAAGCTAACAACCCACTTTTCATACATTATCTCATTTAATCCTGACACAATGCCCACATCAAGGGTATCATTGGCTTCATTTCACTGAATAACAAACCAAGTGATAAGAGCTTCTTCAAGACTTGCACAAAATCACATCAGTTTGGTGTATCAGGGCTCTCAGATTCCAAAGCCTAGCTCTCAACTTGTTAGAGAAAAAAAAACAAAAAAACTGGATCTGGTTTTATCATTTACCTGATCCCCGCATGTCAGGAAGAAGTGATCAGAAATTACTCTGGCAATCTCTTTGAAGAACAATTTGTTTGGAGAATATACAACACAATATTTCTGGTTTTATTCAGCTGTGGTATTTCCTTAATTTGTGGGCAGACTTTTCCAAGAGGAAAAATTATATAAAATAAAATGTTTGAGGGCGTCTCACAGTGTGATTGAGTCATTAAAAAAAAGAGTCATTAATAATGCATTGCCTTTGATTATACTTCTTTCAGTCACGGGGAGCTGTCAATGGAGAATTACTACTCTCTTCTGACAAAGTCAAAGTCATGTAGGGGTCTCTAAAATGCACGTGACTGTTCTAGCATTGTAAAAATGGGAAATTGTTCTCTCGTGGAAAATGCATTCCAAGGCCATGGGGCATCGTTAACATTCTGGAAGGGCTGTGGTCTAAGCTTGGGATGGAGTGGGAAGTGAGAGAGAGAGGGAATGGAATTCATCCAGCCAGTTAAAGGTCATCTGGTGAGAACCACCCCTGCCCTTCCTCTGTCAATGCTGCAGAATTCTTTCACCAAATCATTCCAGTATGCTCTTCTATGCTAGTAAATTATCCTCCAGGGGATCTTCCTGACCTAGGGATTGGACCCACGTCTCTTATGTCTCCTGCAATGGGAAGCAAGTTATTTACCGCTAGCATCACCCAGGAAGCCCCTGATAGGATCTGTTAAATTAGCCAAGGGTCATAGTTATATTTTGGCTTGCTTTACTGGTTGGAAGGACATGAAGAAGTCCAGTGGTTTCTCTTCTGGTACTTGTCAAAGAGCTCAAAACAGAATGAGTGACCACTCGCTAAGGTTCCTCTCCCTGCCCTTACTTTCACTCTGGGGGTTTGGAATCAGAATAAGAAGCTAACAACCCACTTTTCATACATTATCTCATTTAATCCTGACACAATGCCCACATCAAGGGTATCATTGGCTTCATTTCACTGAATAACAAACCAAGTGATAAGAGCTTCTTCAAGACTTGCTCAAAATCACATCAGTTTGGTGTATCAGGGCTCTCAGATTCCAAAGCCTAGCTCTCAACTTGTTAGAGAAAAAAAAACAAAAAAACTGGATCTGGTTTTATCATTTACCTGATCCCCGCATGTCAGGAAGAAGTGATCAGAAATTACTCTGGCAATCTCTTTGAAGAACAATTTGTTTGGAGAATATACAACACAATATTTCTGGTTTTATTCAGCTGTGGTATTTCCTTAATTTGTGGGCAGACTTTTCCAAGAGGAAAAATTATATAAAATAAAATGTTTGAGGGCGTCTCACAGTGTGATTGAGTCATTAAAAAAAAGAGTCATTAATAATGCATTGCCTTTGATTATACTTCTTTCAGTCACGGGGAGCTGTCAATGGAGAATTACTACTCTCTTCTGACAAAGTCAAAGTCATGTAGGGGTCTCTAAAATGCACGTGACTGTTCTAGCATTGTAAAAATGGGAAATTGTTCTCTCGTGGAAAATGCATTCCAAGGCCATGGGGCATCGTTAACATTCTGGAAGGGCTGTGGTCTAAGGTTGGGATGGAGTGGGAAGTGAGAGAGAGAGGGAATGGAATTCATCCAGCCAGTTAAAGGTCATTTGGTGAGAACCACCCCTGCACTTCCTCTGTCAATGCTGCAGAATTCTTTCACCAAATCATTCCAGTATGCTCTTCTATGCTAGTAAATTCTCTATTGATCTTTGTGGCCTGCTTAATTACAAAGAAAGGTGGAATGTAAATGTGGACAGCTTTTAGATCTTAGGATGCTCACCTTTTTCCTGTCTGAAAATACAAACCCACTGTAACAATTGGATTCTGAATTTGACTCAAGTCTTCTGGGCCCAGAGCCAAAGTCCGTGTGCGTGGAAGGAAGAATGCTCAGCACTTATTTGGGTGAGTGTATCTACAGGCAATAGGAAGGAAGAATGCTCAGCACTTATTTGGGTGAGTGTATCAACAGGCAATAACTCTCCCAGCCCCCTCTATGATAGAATTTACAGACTACTTAGAAGGGCAAAAAGAAACAATCTGCAGTAAACATTTAAAGTGATAGGGAACCCTTAATATTCAGAGGCAGGAGGGATGAGAGCAGAATCCTCCTCATGTGCAAGGCGTTCAGCACTTGACACCCCAGGATGTCTGACCATGGGGTTCTCGGTGCCTCTAGGAATCCCAGAAGATCAATGCTAAACATTTGATGAGGCTGAGAAAGATCTTCACCCCAACTGAGGCGCCCTTCATTCTGGTCAGAGAGCTGCTGTTGTCATCTGTAAGCTTTCAGCAGGAAAGCAGCACTTTTTTATTTGTTATTTTTTTAATTCAGCTCTGCAGGGGTAAACTGTGCCAGGACCTCAAATTCATTAAAATTTCATTAACATCCACTTACAGAGTTGCCATTTATGTGCTGCAAAGCATTTTCTGATAACGCTGCGGAGAGCAATAAATGAGGTTTTCCTCTTGGTGATCAGAAACAGCCATGTCCCTTTCCAGCCTGGGCAGTCACAGTCTAATTAGGCCAGGTTCCCACCCTGCAAACGTCCCGCGCACGAGGGTCCCCGGGCTCAGCTCAGTGATGAGTCAGGAGAATTCCTATGGACTGCCACTACTTTGACTGTGAAAGGGGGCATGGCTGTTCAGCATCTGCTCTTCTCTTTGTTCTTTTTTTCAACTTTTAATATAGACTATTTCCAATATACACAATATCAAAATTTCATTTACACTTCTAGCAACTTTCCTCTTGCCTGTATTTCTGAACCAACTGTCAGATATTATATTAGGTCACTGATATATACCTCAAATACATGTTTCTAAGTGAAAAAGGCTCTCATTTTTGTGGGTAATGGAAGGACATAAGTATAATAACTAGAGCACTATTATTACACATTTAAATAACTAATAATTCCTCACAATCATTAACTGCCCCCATTGGTGTTCAATTTCAAATTGTCCCATAAATTCACATTTTTAAATATTTTAAGTCTGTATGAAACAATATCCAGATATGAATTTTGATTGGAAGTGGCTGGTGGGGCTCTTTCATTTGTTCTTGATTATAAGTAATATAATGTAATTAAAATTATGAAAAAATAATAGAGAAGTATGGGGAATAATTCTATGCACTATCTTTGTTGTATGAAGCAGAGTAAACTAATGATATTTTGTTGTATTTGATTAAGATGGGATATATTTTAAATCTTATTATTTTTATAGATTTTTTTCTCTCTCATTCTCTCTTTCTCTCCCTCCCTCCTCTAATTTACATGTTGAAAAGTTGGATCATTTGGTCTGTGATTTTCCAATATGAATTTCACTGGATCCACAGCATAATTTAACATATTCCTCTCTTCTCTGTATTTCCTATAAATGGGTAGTTATATCTAGAGAACTGATCGAATTTGATTCTTTTTTTAGGGGGATGGGGCTTCCCCTGTGGCTCAGATGGTAAAGAATCTGCATGCAATGCAGGAAGACCAAGGTTCAATCCCTGGGTCAGGAGGATCCCTTGGAGATGGGAATGGCAACCCACTCCAATATTCTTGCCTGGAGAGTTATTTGGACAGAGGAGCCTGGTGGGCTACAATCCATGGGGTTGCAAAGAGTCAGGCATGACTGAGAAATTAACACTTTTAGGCAGATGGGGATGGCTAAACTACTCTGTAAATAGTAATGTGGAAGAGTGATATACCATCTAGGGGGTATAGTGTGCGTGTGTACGTGTGTGTGTGTGATGTTAGAGCCATGGATGAGTGTTGCTCAGATACTTTAAGTCATTAAGGTTGCAAAACAGTAACTGCCTCATTCTGTCATTGCTCTGTCACTTATTAAAGAAACACTTCTAAAAGGAGAAACTTCCCTCCATTTAAGCTTTGCATCCCAGGTCTAGCACCTGTTTTTCAAAGTCCCTATCAACACATCCTCCTTCTCATATTCATCTCAACAGACTGTGCACTTGGGAAAAAGGGAAAAGCCTGAAAGATTTTTATTTTTATTTTCCAATTGTGTTGTTTTAAAAAGTAGTAGACATTCAAAAGTTATAAACAGTAATATAATAAGCAGCCTGATGGCTGGGAAACTTCCCCCTGCTATTTTCATTTGCATTTCCCTGATTACTAATGAGAGTAAGTGTTTTTTTCATGTGTTTACTGGCCAGGCAGACATTTCAACTAGTCTGGTTTTCTGTGATTAAAGACCAGGAGTGTCAGCTTCCACATGGGTAGGGGAAGGCAGGGCAGAGGTTACAGCCGCTGCACACAGCTGCACCTTCACTGGAGCCTGGCTTGAGCACTATTAGAAACGGGCATGTGTCCCACGTGAGAATACCATTGGTCAGGCAACGTGACAGGAAAACATGCTGGCAAAGTACTAGACCGGAGGTGCAGAGGTGATGGTGAGAAATCTCAGCATCTGTCAAAGGAGATCTGAGCATCAAAGCAGTCCTGTGTTGCCTGAAGAATTACACCTGAGAAAGTGTGCATGTGTGTCTTGTGTTGGGTGGAAGAAAGCATTAAGGAGAACAGGAGGCTTAGACGGTGGAAAGACGTGGCAGGAAGAACAAAGGCAGGAACAGCCTGGAGACATTCAGTAACTGGGGTATCAAATGCCAGAAGAATCAAGTAGACAATAAAAATGGAAGCAGTGGGCACTGCCCATGGGGAGGGGTGGGTACCATGGCCACCTGCAGATGTCCCTTCCCATCAGCTTTATCATCAGATTCTTGACTAGTGGGAATGTCGGCCCTGTGTTGTCTTCTCGAGAGACGTTAGAAATCTAGATTTTACATAGAATCTCCTGATTTTTAAAAGCAACCTTTTTAAAAAAAAAAAAAATATGTCAGCCACACACTACATTGATGGCCTCCAGGTTACTATCTTTTTGTGAGAGGGGTACTTCTTTCTTGGGGCCAATAAACATCCTTTAGCCAAGGTCCCCATTCCACTGTCTTCACCCTAGACACAATCATATTCATTGGTTAGCAAGGAATTATTTACATGTCATGTGCTTCGGACACAATAAGGACAAAAACGTTTCCACCATAGGCATGAGCAAGCAAGCTTCAACCTGTTCGTTTCTTTTGTTTGCTTGTTTAGTTGTTTTTGGTTTGATGATTTTTCCAAATTCAGCAGAGGGGTCCAAAGTGCTGGTGTGTTAGGGGTTGGAACATAAGGTCCCTGTAGAATACTTTATCTTCCAATAGTATATACAGTGTTAAAAAGGGCAACATGTTATAAAATGCAATTCATTCTAAGATGTGGCAGTATACTAAATATAAATCTTTGTATAGTAGCATGTTTCTAAAACACCTAAAGCATTGCATTTGAGGAATGAATAAAGACTAAGGATATGTAACTTACCCATTTTCAAATAACTAAAGGGCTGCCATGTGATAGAGAGTACCAACTTATTCCATGTAACACTTAAGAGTAAGAGTTTGGCAAGAAGTAGCTGAGAGAATTTCCTGGTGGTCCGGTGGCTAAGACTCCACACTCCCAAGGCAGGGGACCCAGGCCTGGGTTCAATCCCTGGTCAGGGAACTGGATCCTACATATCTCGGTTAGGAGTTCCCATGCTTCAACTAAAGACTGAAGATCCCACCTGCCACAACAAGACCCCTGCACAGCCAAATAAATAAAATAAAAATAAATGAATTTATATATATATATATATATAAAGAAGTAGAAAGTAGCTGAGAAGGAGGCCAGAGCTTGGTGTATTATAAGGAAGAATTTCATAGCAGTACTTTTTGAAAACAGGAACACATGGCCTCAGGAATCAGTGAGTTCCTTGTCCCTAAAGACAGTCAAGTGATGTCTACCATGATGTGCAAGCAGAAAATGGTGGGATTTGCTTTCTCAGCCCATTAGAAATTAATATATAAGTTCCTTTCTAACACTGTCACTAAAGATCCTATACAATTTAAATCCATAAAAAAGGGGAAAATAACCCACTGAAATTCAGAGTAGGAACTAAAAAAAATAAAAGAAATACAGTTGGATCAAAGCATTTGATGAAGAGAAAAAAATGGTAAAACAATGTAAATTGATACAAGGCATGCATAAAAATGTTAAGTAACACTCATTATTTCAGTTATTCTGGTTAATATACCTCATAATCATAATGTATGGTTTTATAACTATAACTAATTATATAGCTAAGGTCACTGGGGTTAAGTGATTTGCCTAAGGTTATAAAAGAGTTATTATTTTTATCAGGAATGACAGTCAGAGTTTGACTCTGAGCCAGGTTCCTTTTATTTTTCATTTGAACTGCCACATGCTCCAAACCATAATGATAAAAGGGTGACTTTATTAATCAAAAAACATCACAAAAGTTAGTATCAGGTGAATGATGACACAAAGGAGAAGAGTCAGTAGATCAACTATTTATTAATTATTCATTAAATACCCTCTCCACATGGGGTCAAATGCTGTTCCTTTTCCATACTATTTCATCTCATTTTACTCTCATAATTACATAAGGTGGGTATTCACCTCAACTTGACAGATTAGAGAAATTAATTAGCTTGTTCAAGGCCATGCAATTTGAGAAGATAACAACTGGAATTTTTCACCTGGATTGTATCAATTAAAATATGCAGAAAATTCAAGTTAAAAAAAAAAGAACTATTTAGTTTCAGGAGACCAGGTAGTTTATCTAGTGATTACAGGGTTTTTTCTTTTATATAAACTTCCTGTGATTCTCTTTGCTATTTATTATACAAAATAGCTTTATTTGAACCATAGCAAATTAGTTATTATTAGTAATACAACTGATACTATTTAATTCACAGGTGTTCCACTATGCTATTATTTTTTTTAAACAAAGGTGATTTATATTTTACAAACAGAAAAAATTAGAAATTAACTTTTGATGTATACCAGGTGTGCTATGCCCTCCACAAAAGTTTTCCCTTTCTTGGCCATGAAACTGTCATGACTGCCTTTAAACTAATAATAATGTTTCATTTCCTGTGCACCTGCAGAAGAGTCTGAAAAATTCTTTCTTTAAAGTGAATTTGAGTTTCTTTTTGATTTGCTTAAATAAATATATAACATAAGTATCCTATAGGCCTAGGGCAAAACTGAGTTCAGATATGGAAGAGGATACAATTATTATTTTTTTAATTGAGCACTCAGTGAGTAGTATTTTGCCAATTGCAGGTACTGTGTACCAAGCCACTCTTGCATCCATGAATAACATCAGTGTTTCACTGTAGGCCTACTGTGTGTGTTGGGTGTTGTGCTAGGTGACTTAGATATATGAGGAATAATATCTTTACCCCTCATAGGACAGCAAAGGTCAACCAGCTCTTATTCTGTTTTGCTATCAAAGGGAATGTCTTGTTATTTTTCCTTTCTCATGTCTCTTGGGTTTAGAGGAGTTTTCACATTGGACACTTTATGGAACAAAAGTTTGCCTTGAAATCAGAAATCTTGGAGATGGAAATGAAAAGGCTAGCTGACGGAATTTGCCAGCATTAGTAACTCCCAGGGAGCTGAATTCACAGCTTAATTTGCAATACAATACTCGCTTATTAATTTGGCCACCTGCAATGTCCTTTCTTTTCCTTTTCTCCTCATCAATTGCCTATTCACCCTATTGCCATGTCTTCCCAGCAGCATCCCAAACACTGCTCCTAGCCTATTATTCACATTTTCATTTTATTGCAAATTTATTTTATGTATCTGCCTCTCCAATTACACTCTGCAGGCATAGCATATCATTTTCTTCAGCATCTGCCCCAGCACCTAGGAATTAAAATGAATGTGTGGCTGAATGAATGGCTGGCTAGGTGGGTGTACTGCAATACAACTTCAGAGTCTCCAACCTATTTAGAGCACAGCCCCCTCCTTTGCACAGGAAGGCTGGAAAAAGTTCAGTGTGGCAAAAGATCAGATGAGACCTGGATTTGTAATGCTGGCTTGTATCTTACTGGTACTTTCTTCAATAAATGAACCTGCTGTGATTTCACTGCTTTGAGGCCTCCTTAACAGCCTTTCAATTCCTTCCTTTTAATGGCTCAAAGGAAGTTGTTACAATGTTTGCAATGAATGCAAATTATGGATCCATAATCCTGAGTGTCTCATAAAGAATCTCGCTAAACAGTTATTGTACCTATACAACAGTGTCTCTTATGAAATCCCAATGAATCAGCTTTAAACAAAACCATTCTCGCCCAAGTCTGTAGTGTGCAGTTTTATAAGAAACTCAACAGGCTTTTACACACCCCTCACTCCAAAACATCCTGCATAGTGGAAGAAAAAACCAGAACACTGAAAGTGAGGCTTATAAAAGACTGACTTTCTTAGGTAGATAACGCTTCTTTCAGCTAAATAGTAAAAACTTCTGGTTTAACTTATTCTGTCACATGGGTACTTCTTGCAGAGAGAAAATGTAGCCTCATGGAATCAAAACCAACCGCAGAGATTACTTGAAAATATGTTACATATATTTAAACATAGCACCCTTCCCTCATTTTATATTTAAGCTTATAAAACCATTTCATATTTGCATTATTTCATCTCATCCTCATAACAGTTCCATGCTGCTGGGTTCTTGGTATTGCTGTCAGCTTACATACTTTGTCTCTAGTTTAAAAACATTTTATACAATCCTCCACATACCCACACGAGTGAACATTTTTATTTTTATTTTTACTTTATTTTACTTTACAGTACTGTATTGGTTTTGGCATACACTGACATGAATTCGTCATGGGTGTACATTTTTAGTGTACACACTCGATATCTGTTGTCTTTCAGATCAATACTCCTATCTGACAGAAAGAAAAAATGATAAAACCCCATTTGATCCACATAGGGGGCTTTTCAAGATCTGCCTGATTACCTGTTAGCTCCATCTCTTTCCACTTCCCTTGTTTTTCTGGCTGTTTCCTACTACAGTGGGGACCCCTCCAGCCTTTGTGTGCACCGTGTTCTCACGTCTCCATTCACGTTCTTTTCACTGAGCGAAGTCAAGCTCTGCCCTAAGTTGTTTCTTTGAAGGCTTCCCTGATTCTAACAAGCAGACATAGAGGAGATCCCTTGGGAGATCACTGGCTGACTACTTTATCTGACTTTATTACATGTGTTTTCTTACACGATTATTTCCTTTTACAATTAAAACTCCTGTAGGTTAGATTCTTAAAACACACACACAGAAGAATGATGAATAGGTGAGGTCAAGTGGGAGATCCATGCCTTGACTACTCAGCATCCTGTTTTCCAAGAAACTATTCCCCTTCCATTTCATACTCATTCTCACCAAACCATGTGATTTGTCCCCAGGGTGGGCAGGCAGAGAGGCAGGCCTGGCCCCTCAAAACACAAGGGTCTCTCTTCCTACTTTCAGTGATTAGTTTGAAAATGGACCACTGGCCTGTGCGGGACCAATCAGAGTCTTCTTGTGGCCTTAAATCAGAAGGATCAGAAACGGTTTCTGCTTCTTCCAGGATCTCCAGCTATCAAGATCAATGTGTCTGGAGCTGCCATGCTGCCCATCATGTGGAGAGAGCATGCCTAAAAATTAAGCTGCACTGAGGAAACCAAAGCTGAGACATGCAGAGATTGGTACAGATGGCCTGCTGGGACAACTCATTCTTGACAGCCTTACCAGAAGTCCTTGAAATTTCAATTGCATAAGCCAACATAGTCCCTTTTTATTTTCTTAAACTACTTTGGGTTGGATTTCAGTCACTTGCAATAGAAAATGATAAAAATCAACAGGCAAAAGAGAAAATCAAGCCAGGTCATCCAACTCCATAAAAAGTATCCTTCCAACCCCAAACCACTGTCTCTCTATTGAAATAGAGCAAGTTGGGATAAAAATATTTATAACACAGAATGCTCCTCTTGTTCTTTCATTTTCCTAAAATGAATCTTGAATGAGCTTGCTGAACATTTTAGAGTTCACAGAAATATACACAGAACTGTCTTTTAAAATGGCAAATGTTAACAGCTCATTAATTATAAAAGTATCATTGAATATTTTATAATAAAGCACATTTAATAAGACAGAATTAATAAGAGTATGTACTGTAATTGTTTAAAATTTAAGCAAGAATGAGGAACTGTTTACATGTTGCAAGAGAGGGTGAACAAAAGAAGGGAAAAAAAAAAAAAAAAAACAAGAGTCCCTTCTATGCTCTTGGGTGACGTCCCAGCTCAGCTTTCTGCTTCTTCTGCAGTCCTTACTGTCTATCACTAGTGGAGAGTAAATGGGAATTTATGTCCACCATAAAATGCTGTCCAGTAGGTAGTTTCATAAGATTTATATGCATACATTAAGTCACTCTGTCCTTTGCCATGTACCTCCAATAAACCTTGTGGTTCTCCCTCATCATTTCATGCCAAATGAAAAGTGGTAATATTACCAGATTTGCAGTTAATTATCATGAAATATGATGCCTAATGATTTAACATCTTTGTTAAGAAGCCATGGTAACATGAAGCACAGTGCTGGAAAACATCATTAAAGCCATCGTTTATCCATGACATTTACATCTCGTTTGCAAAAAAAAAAAAAGAGTTAATTGACAAAGCACATCTATACAATATTTATTGAGAAAATAGCTCTCTCTCCTTACTGCCAGTTAGTTTGGCATATTAAAATTTTATTTATGGGATCTAGCTTTTGTTATCCTTTTTAATGACCTTGAAAATGAGTTATGCTTCCTTCCCTTTAAATTGAATATATGGGAAAATAATCCTCCCTTGACAATGGAGCTCAGACTGATATAAGAGAGTTGCTTTGCATTTCACTTCCCTGATGGGCAAACAAGTTACCTAAGAATTCCATGGAACTGTTATGAATCTTGATGAGAGAAATGTCATATAACTCCTCTTTTGCTAAATAGAAAATGCTTTTAGAGAGGGCTCACTGTAATTGTCTCCTCTCTAATGTGTATCTCCAAGCCATGCTCACCCTCAAAAATATTCCAAGAACATTCTATGATTCTATTTTAAAAAGTCTAATATTAGCACCAGCTTTTGAAAGATGCAAAATACTATGGATTCACTGGGCCATAGGGATCCAGCTCTAAGAAATTCTGACTCAGTTTAGTGTCTCCTCAGTTTGGTGCACTCAGTCTAAAGAACTTTATCTGTGTTTCTGGAATGGACGCACTATTTCCTAAGCAGCAGCCTTACTTCATCCCCCTCCTGTAAAATAGCATCCCTTCCTCTCTCCAGCCTACTCAGCCTGCTTTATGTCTTCATAAGCCTCATCTCCACTTGATATATTTATAAACATACCTTCATTCCCTTGAATATTTGCTGTACTCCTCCTCACCGCTAATTAGACTTGATTGCTTATTAATTGGACTTGTTGGGAAAATGTGAAATTCCCAATTAGAAATAAGGAATGTGTTGGACCTTTTTAAATGTACTTTGAGATACTGGGCATAGAATGGAATCACCATGTAAGTATTTAATGAGTATGGTTTATCCCCAGGGTCAAGGGATGCCCTTGAGTCAGGGGCCTGGGTACCTGCTGTCTGTTCCCCTGGCCCCATCTTCAGAAGCCTTTGGAAACATTCTCCTCCTCTCCTTCATCAGCTTTCATGGATTCGTTGTCTCGATCTGTTCCCCCACTCTCTTCACTCTCCACATATAAGAAGGTAGCTGAAGCTGAATTTAACCTGTTTTTTTTTTTTTAAAAAAGCAAGAAATACTCCTTTCTCTTTAAGCAGGTGAAAGAGGCAAAGATGGGATAGGGATTGGGATGAAAACAATAGGATAGTCTTGGTACAGTTCAGTAAATAAGGATTTATGAATACTTTCTTATGAAAGTATTTAGAATTGTCACATGTATAACATATGACTAAATGTTCCCCCAAATAAAAACTTATACCTTAAAACACTTTAACGTGACTTTTAAAAGTAGTCAAAGAGAATTGACTCTCATGAGTAGACTGAAACTTCTGATTAGATAAAATTCTCCCAGGAAAATCTTTACTATCAATAATAAAATATGACAGACCACACTATTATTATTTAATCATTACCAAAAATAAATCACAATTTTAAATATGAACATAATAGCTATCATATATTAAACAATAGTTACTTGGAGGTAGATACATAGATTAGACAGATGGATGGATGGATGGATATAAGGCACTGTTAGGCCAGTTTTAGAAATGATGAATGGCATGGCATTCATGGAGCTTCCCATGGTTACACAGCCAATAGTATAGTTGTTAACCCACTTTCTTGCCACTACCTACAAATTGATAAATACAGCCATATCAATACTTCAGAGAGCTAAAATAATTCATTTCCATGTTTCATTTAGTCAGAAAAACTGTTAGGCTAGCTACATATAAATTTCTGAGGCAAAGCAGCAATGTTTTCTCAGCAAAATAAAGGGACAAGAACTATGACAATACCTAATCAGATAATTTAGCAGAAGAAAAAATTTCACTTCAAATGTCAAAATACAGAGGAGGAAAGATAATTTTATCAAAGACTGTAAACCTCCTCAAAAGAGAAAAATAGACCTAACTGTTAGGCTAGCTACATATAAATTTCTGAGGCAAAGCAGCAATGTTTTCTCAGCAAAATAAAGGGACAAGAACTATGACAATACCTAATCAGATAATTTAGCAGAAGAAAAATTTTCACTTCAAATGTCAAAATACAGAGGAGGAAAGATAATTTTATCAAAGACTGTAAACCTCCTCAAAAGAGAAAAATGGACCTCATCTGTTCTCCTTACAGAAGAATGTACATTTGCCTCTGAGGTTTCCTCAAAAAAAAAAAAAAAAAAAAATTCTTAAAAATCTAACCTGAATCTGATCAATCCTCTAACTATAAAACTACTAATTTAAGGAACATACAATGAACACGGAAACGTGCTAAATAATACACTTGAAATGTAATCAGCTAAATTTAGATGCAATCCCTAAATCTAGACAGAAAGAACTCTGTGGAACAAACAACCCAACGGCTCAATAAATAAATAGGAATGAATGACAGACACACGGAGATAGACAGAATGAGTTAACAATGTAAAGACAACTACAAAACAATTAGTGGAAACTAAATAATGACTGCGTGATGATATCAAGGAAATTACGTTATGTTAATTTTGTCATACAATAAAAGTATTGTGGTTATGTTTTAAAAGTATTCTATTCACTATAAATATATATGGAGGTTTTTGCAGATCAAATGACATATCAAAACTGTTTTAAAATAATCCATGGATTGGGAAAACACAGGAGAGGGTACAGATATAATCATTTAGGATATGAGATGATAACTCTTGAAGTTATGTGATGGGTACATAAGTAAGTAAGTAAGTAAAGTCACTCAGTCATGTCCAACTCTTTGTGACCCCGTGGACTGCAGCCCACCAAGCTCCTCAGTCCATGGGATTCTCCAAGCAAGAATACTGGAGTGGGTTGCCATTTCCAGTTTATAATTCTGTTATTTCTACTTTTGTATTGATGTATACTTGGAATTGTCTTTGATAAAATATTAGAAAAAAATCACTAGGTTGTATATGGATACATCAAACAAAGTAAAAAAATAATATTTTCTTTCAGCTGTGTATTAAGATATAGTAGATATACAATGTAAGCTTAAAAAGTCCAGCATAAAGATCTGATACATGTATATATTGTAAAATGATTAGCACAATATGGTTAGTGCAAAACTTCAGTTACATTGTGTGTGAGTGTGCATCTGTATGGCAAGAACTTTTAAAATTTACTATCCTAGCAATTTTCAAATACAGTACAATATAGTTAACTAGAATCACCACGCTGTATACTACATCCACAGAACTTGTGTATTTTATGACCAGAAGTTTGTGTTCTTTGACCACCTTAACCCACACACTCCCACCCTACCCCGTAATCACCAATCTGTTCTTGGTTTCTATGAGTTGATTATGTCCCGTGAGTCTTAAAGGCTTTACTCACTCTTTTTTATCCGTTTGTTTTTCTTCTTACTTCACTGACTGAATAATCTAAATGATCTGCCGGCTAGTTCACTGATTATTTCTTCTGCTCGGCCAAGTCTGCTCCTGAAGCTCTCTACTGAACTCCTCAGTTCAGGCATTGTGTTTTTCAGATGTGGGGTTTCCATTTGTGTGAAAGGCTTTTTTGATAGTTTCCATTTCTGCACTGAACTCATTTTGTTCCTGCACTGTTCTCCTAATTTATTTTATTTGTCTGTATGTTCATGTGATTAACTGAACTTCTTTAAGAGGATTATTCTGAAACCTTTGTCAATGCACAGTTTTGTTATTTAGAACTGGTTATTGGAACTTTATGAGTTTCCTTTGGTTGTGTCAGTTTTCATTCCAATCCCAAAGAAAGGTAATGCCAAGGAATGTTCAAAATACCATACAATTGCACTCATTTCACATGCCAGCAATGTTATGCTCAAAATCGTTCAAGCCAGGCTTCAGCAGTTTATGAACCAAGAACTTCCAGATGTACAAGCTGGGTTTCGAAGAGGCTGAGGAACAAGAGACCACCACATTGCTGACACTCTCAGGATCATGGAGACAGCAAATAGGTTCCAGAAAAACATCCACTTCTGCTTCACTGACTACACTAAAGCCTCTGACTGTGTGAATCACAATAAACTGTGGAAAATTCTCAAAGAGCTAGAAGTACCAGACCACTTTACCTATCTCCTGAGAAACCTGTAGGTGGGTCAACAAGAAACAGTTAGAACCAGATACGGAACAACTGACTGGTCCAAAATTGGGAAAGGAGTATGAAATGGCTGTATATTGTCTCTCTGCTTATTTAACTTCTATGCAGGGTACATCATGTGAAATGCTGGGCTGGATGACTCCCAGGCTAGAATCAAGACTAATGGGAAAAATATCAACAACCTCAGATACACAGATGATACCACTCTAAGGGGGCAGCTAAGTGAAAACTAAGAAATAATTGCACACCAAGTTATTGAGCTCTTCTGGTCTGGACTCTGAAATTATCTTCTGAATTGCAATCTCCTTGTTCTCTCACCTACTCTCTCTCTACAGTGAATTTTCAGGAGAAATAAAACATAATTCAAAAAATAAATAAATACAAAAAAAATAATAAAAAATAATAAAAAAAATAAAGCATGTATATATTTTAAGTAATTACACAGAAAAAAAAAAAGTATATGATAACAAGAAGCAAAAGGTGTGCCAGAGAAGTAACAGAAGATAGAAGTTTGCCTGAAGAAACAAGAGCACCCTAGAGTCTGATTGTAAGCTTCTTATCTGATCAGACTAATAGCCCTTCAGCATACTGAGTGATTGGTATAATTCATTTTGCCTTCAGGAAACACACTGATGTTCTCCTTGCAACACTTATTAACAAAAAGGCAGCAAACTTGGTATCAATGGAAATGCTTCTCGCTGAAAGTTAACATTCCAAGTCCACTGACTAAAACATCGAGCAAAATGTGTTTACTCAAAAAGCAAGGGGTCCTGAGATGAAGTGGCTTTCACCCTTTCCATATTTTCTCTCTGCCATCTTCAGCCAGGTAGGTTTGTCCTTGGCATCCATCCCATAATATTTGCAAGAGGCCTGCCATATTTTATGGCATCATAAGAAGATACCATAATATCTACTGGTTGGAAAGTAACTGTTGTTGTTTTTTTTTTTCCTTATGTGATTAATTATACAAAGCAAAAAAAAAATCCATTCCTTGAGGTCCCCAGCCTACTTCTCTGATGTTTCATTGGGAAGAACCACATCAACAGTCCACCCACAAGCCATTTGCCAATGACATAAATGCAAGCTCCTTAATAGGAAGCTAGCTAATCAGGTTTACCCTGAGGTAAAGTGAAAAATGGATGAACAAATACAGTTCTGCTGGGCAGAAAGGAAGGCTGAATATTTGTTAAATAGGTACCTATAATTTGGGCCAATGTTTCTCCAACTTTAATTTTGTTAGTGTGCAGAATTTGATTGACAAACGAGGAAGGTTAGCAGAAATCCCCAATAATGGGGATCTCTGAAGCAGTGGGATTTCTGCTCACTTTTCTAATTTTTCAAGGTCACTATACAGTGACAAACTGAGAGAATGGGCAGAGACAAACAGGATGGTGTTTAATAAGTACACTTGGGAAGAAAAAAATAAATAAACTATACCAATAAAAGCCTGGGAATGGTGACAAATGTCTACATATGACAGAATAAAAGCTCTCAGGGTCCCAGTGATAGCAAGCTACATTGAAATACTGCAGTGATGTTACAGTTATAAAACTTATCCTGCCTTTGGGATGCCTAACAGTGCATAGATAATGTTCTGAGTTACAGAGTTTTGAAGGATAAAGATTTTAGGCCCCTTCAGGGCACCCAGAAAGGAACTGTAGCAGACTTGTAGTAGGGACAGGTTACTGGAGAAGGACAAAGAAAGAGGACTTCTCCTTCTGAGAAGCTCAAAAGGCACACCTAAGCCAACTTCTGGAGAGGGCAATGGCACCCCACTCCAGTACTCTTTCCTGGAAAATCCCATGGACAGAGGAGCCTGGGGGGCTACAGTCCCTGGGGTCGCCAAGAGTCAGACATGACTGAGCGACTTCACTTTCACTTTTCACTTTCATGCTTTGGAGAAGGCAACGGCACCCCACTCCAGTACTCTGGCCTGGAAAATCCCATGGACAGAGGAGCCTGGAGGGCTACAGTCCATGGGGTCATCAAGAGTCAGACACGACTGAGTGACTTCACTTTCACTTTTCACTTTTATGCATTGGAGAAGGCAATGGCAACCCACTCCAGTGTTCTTGCCTGGAGAATCCCATGGGCGGAGAAGCCTGGTCCATGGGGTCGCACAGAGTCGGACACAACTGAAGCGACACAGCAGAAAGCCAACTTCTGGATATGTCCTGACGTGACAGGGATGACTGGCTGATGGGAAAAGTGAGCAGAATTCAGTAGCAGTCATGACTTATAAAAAGACCCTGACAGGAGCCCTGAGTCCAACCAAGCCTTCGAGTAGTCCCGTGTCTTTGGGTGCTTTGCTTAACTTCTCCAACTCTCATTCCTTATAAAATGAAGTAAACAATACCTTTCAGAACTTCATAAAGGTTAAAGAAAATAGGAAATGTGTCAGGCCAGGGTAGATGCTTAATAAATGGGAATACATATTAATGTAATGGTGTGCATGCTAAGTTGCTTCAGTCGTGTCCAACTCTTTGTGACCCTATGGACTGTAGCCCACCAGGCTCCTCTGTTCATAGGATTCTCCAGGCAAGAATGTTGGGGTGGGTTGCCATGTCCATCTTCAGGGGATCTTCCCAACCCAGGGATCAAGCTGCTATCTTTTATGTTTCCTGCATTGGAAGGTGGGTTCTTTAATGCTAGCATCACCTGGGAAGCCCAGTTNAATGTTCTGAGTTACAGAGTTTTGAAGGATAAAGATTTTAGGCCCCTTCAGGGCACCCAGAAAGGAACTGTAGCAGACTTGTAGTAGGGACAGGTTACTGGAGAAGGACAAAGAAAGAGGACTTCTCCTTCTGAGAAGCTCAAAAGGCACACCTAAGCCAACTTCTGGAGAGGGCAATGGCACCCCACTCCAGGACTTTTGCCTAGAAAATCCCATGGACAGAGGAGCCTGGGGGGGCTACAGTCCCTGCGGTCGCCAAGAGTCAGACACGACTGAGCGACTTCACTTTCACTTTTCACTTTCATGCACTGGAGAAGGCAATGGCACCCCACTCCAGTACTCTTGCCTGGAAAATCCCATGGGCGGAGAAGCCTGGTCCATGGGGTCGCACAGAGTCGGACACGACTGAAGCGACACAGCAGAAAGCCAACTTCTGGATATGTTCTGACATGACAGGGATGATTGGCTGATGGGAAAAGTGAGCAGAATTCAATAGCAGTCATGACTTATAAAAAGACCCTGACAGGAGCCCTGAGTCCAACCAAGCCTTTGAGTAGTCCCGTGTCTTTGGGTGCTTTGCTTAACTTCTCCAACTCTCATTCCTTATAAAATGAAGTAAACAATACCTTTCAGAACTTCATAAAGGTTAAAGAAAATAGGAAATGTGTCAGGCCAGGGTAGATGCTTAATAAATGGGAATACATATTAATGTAATGGTGTGCATGCTAAGTTGCTTCAGTCGTGTCCAACTCTTTGTGACCCTATGGACTGTAGCCCACCAGGCTCCTCTGTTCATAGGATTCTCCAGGCAAGAATGTTGGGGTGGGTTGCCATGTCCATCTTCAGGGGATCTTCCCAACCCAGGGATCAAGCTGCTATCTTTTATGTTTCCTGCATTGGAAGGTGGGTTCTTTAATGCTAGCATCACCTGGGAAGCCCAGTTGTCAGTTCCTGTGCTGCATACAACAGGGTCCTTAAATGGATACTGAAATAATAGTTCAGTATTCAATGCACACTTGACATGTAGGCATCACATGAAGGTCCATTACCTCACCTATTGCTCCCTGCAACTCCATAATATCAGTGATAAGAACGTATATTATTAACTCTTGGGGGAGGCAGTAGTGTTCTGTGAATACCGATCATTTCTCTGAACCCAGCCCGTCCCAATCCAATCATGTGTGCTCCAGGGTTTTCGCAAATGCTTCCTAAATGTAAATGGCTGTCAAGTGCACCTGGTTTTTCCTAGAATTCTGGCTATGTCGCATTTCTGTTCACTTGCAGTGCCGTCAAAAAAAAGGTAATGTCTGTGATTAGATTGGATTCCATTTCCTGGTAATGAAAGGAGTTGAGTTTTTTTTGGTTTTGTGTTTGTGTGTGTGTGTGTGTGTTTCCTAAAACCTGCAATAAGTAGTTAGTGGAAGCTTCTTTCCTTAAAGGCAAGAGCTGTAGAAACTTTAAAATATATTTTCTTCTTAGTCGATAATGGCTTACATTTGGGTCTTCCTGCAGAGTGCAGAAAATCTCTAAATAGTTCTTGGAGACACACATGAACAGAAAGGCCATGGAATTTTGAACCCTCATTGTTTCCTTCTTTACAATTACCCATATGACCTTTGAAGAAGCCATCTCAGAGAAACACCTGGGATTCACAAGAAAGCTAGGCTGCTGAGCCTAGCTCCTCTGCAGATTCCAGACCATTAAGACACACTTTCAACCATCCCTAGGCTAGGAAGTTAGGGCTTTTGCCTGATTTTAAAGAATATATATTTCAGAGTCAAATCACAATTCACAACCCAATTCACACTCATCAGTCAACAACACAAATCAATCTCTCAGAACACAACACAGTGGCATTTTTCAAATTCAGTAACTTGAACAAGGTAGTGAGAAATTGATGAGGGAAAGTAAAGAGTAAAAACACCCCTACTGGGAACTGTTCATCTGAATTTCCTGAGAACATTCTTACATAGGGATGGTTTAACAATAATTCTACTTACAAGCAGTAATTAATAATGACGATGATATTTATGAAGGTGATATAGGTAAGTGCAATAACATCTATCGAGTACTTAGCAGGTGTGAGACCTTGTGCTAAGAACTTTATAGGTATGACCTCATTTAATCTCCCTTTGGAGAAGGCAATGGCACCCCACTCCAGTGCTCTTGCCTGGAAAATCCCATGGACAGAGGAGCCTGGTAGGTTGCAGTCCATGGGGTCGCAGAGAGTCGGACACGACTGAGCGACTTCACTTTCACTTTTCACTCATGCATTGGAGAAGGCAATGGCACCCAACTCCAGTGTTCTTGCCTGGAGAATCCCAGGGACGGGGGAGCCGGGTGGGCTGCCGTCTATGGGGTCACACAGAGTCGGACACGACTGAAGCGACTTAGCAGCAGCAGCATTTAATCACCCTTAATCCAGTGCAAGAATTCTGACAAATTCCAGGTTAAGAGTCAACATTAGAATAATACATTTTTTTCTTGGCACTTAAATCTAGGACACAAGCACAGCTCACCAGCCTTGAGGGCAAGGACTCTGCATTTGACCTTTAATGGCACCACACAGTGCTTGACACAGAAGAGATGCCACCAGCATTTGTGGAATCAATGAGGCAAAGTTGGCCAAGATTTCAAAGTTCACAAATCTGAATTGTTTTTATGAAACTAATGGAGTTTGATAAAATTCTTCAGTATTACTACATCATTGAAAATGATGACAAGGACGTCCCTGGTTGTCCATTGGTTAAAACTCTGCCCTTCAAGTGCAGGGGGCATGGGTTCAATCCCTTGTTGGAAAACTAAGATTCCACATGCTCTGTGGTGCGGCCAAAAAAAAAAAAAAAGACTTAAAAAAAAAGTGATTACAGATCCCTGTGCTGGAGTAATGTCCAACTGGTAATGTCCAATCATAGATTGATAATATTGTAAGTCGAAAAATATATTTACTACACCTAACCTACCAAACATCACAGCTTAGCTCACCCTAACTTAAACATGATTGGAACACTTACTTTAGCCAACAGTTGGGCAAAATCATCTAATGCACAACCTATTTTGTAACAGGGTTGATTGACTATCTCATTTAATTTACTGAGTATTGTATTTAAGGTGAAAAGCAGTATATTGCCTAGATCTAGAAAAGTATATATGGCTGACTGGGAGCTGGCCAGCATCAAGAGAGAGGATCATACAACATGTTGCTAGTCCAGGAAAAGATCAAAATTCCAAGTATAGTTTCTACTGAATGCATACAGTTTCCACATCATCATAAGTACAAAAATCACAAGTTGAACCATCCCAAGTCAGGAACCATCTGTACTACTTTGATTGTAAATTCTTTATAATGAGTATTTTACTTTTATAATCAAAACCAATCAAAATTTATACAAATTTCAATTTGCAATGAAACATTTTTATTTCTGGGATTATTTGATTCATGTTTATCTTTCCCAGGAGAAAATGAAATCAGTGAAGCCAGGAACTTGTTTGCTTTGCTCATGACTTTGCCTCTGCACACAGGAGAGAGCCTAATACATGGTAGGTATTCAATAATTAATGAATGAATGAACAAAGCTCAGCGTTCCCACCTGAATCAAAACTTGAAAGAAGTGTGAAGAAGAGTTAGAAGATACAGGTCCTTCATCAGTTCAGTTCAGTTCAGTTCAGTTCAGTGCAGTCGCTCACTCATGTCCAACTCTTTGCAACCCCATGAATTGTAGCATGCCAGGCTTCCCTGTCCATCACCAGCTCCCAGAGTTCACTCAAACTCACATCCATAAAGTCAGTGATGCTATCCAGCCATCTCATCCTCAGTCGTCCCCTTCTCCTCCTGCCCCCAATCCCTCCCAGCATCAGAGTCTTTTCCAGTGAGTCAACTCTTCGCATGAGGTGGCCAAAGTACTGGAGTTTCAGCTTTAGCATCATTCC
>SJYX01017529.1:234588-265832 GCA_006410675.1 Oreotragus oreotragus | reverse complement strand
TCTCCAGGCAAGAATACTGGAGTGGGTTGCCATTTCTTTCTCCAGGGGATCTTCCCAACCCAGGGATCAAATCCAAGTCTCCTGCATTGCAGGCAGATTCTTTACCACTGAGCCACCAAGGAAGCTCAGCATGGGAATACACTCTAAAAGAAAGTAGATATATGTATAAATATGACTGACTCATTTCGCTGAATTGCAGAAAGTAACACAACATTGTAAATCAACTATATATTCCAATAAAATTTAAGTTTTTGAAAATGGAAGTTTTATTTGCAGCTGGACTCTCAGCCTATTACAAATGTATCTTGATGGCTGTATATAGTCTTGCCTCTCTGCGTGAATCCCTGAGATTCCTCATGTCTCCTGCTTCTTACCAGTCATGAGGCAAGGCTGCTTTATTAAGCTCTTAGAACTGTCTTAGCTCACTTCACCCTTAATAGAAGAGTAAAGACCTTGCAGTCATCATTATAACAAGAGCTACTGTTTATTTAGTGCATGCACACTAACCGACCACTGTGATAAGTGCCTGGCTTACATTATCTTCAGTCCTTACAACCTGGCCAGGTAGGTATTAGTATTCCCACTTCAAAGATAAAGAAACCAATGCTCAGAGTAATTACATAAGTTGTTCACTATTGTAGCTATTACAACAGTGGGGAAGGCAGAATTAGAACGCACTCTATTGTGAGACAACTCCAAGACCTGAATTCTCGCACCATCCACTACACACTGTGTTCCTGCAAACACAGCACTTGATGATCAGAGCCAACAATTGTATCCAGATGCTCTGTGTGACAGCGGAAGAATCACTTCCAGACTGCCCTTCTCATCTCCAGGTCTTCTGGAGTTCTTTTACACTTAGTCAGCAGTTGTCTTGAAAAGTCAAAATCTCACCATCACTGTTGGTGTTCATTTTCTTTGCAGTTCGCAGTAGGGAAAGTGCCAGTTGGATAGGAAAGTTTAATTTTTAGGATCTCAGGGAATAGTGGATTTCCTTTCAAAGTCAAGAGAAGAGCATGACCAAATACGAGAACTTCCCAACAGAAAGAAGTACCATGATAAATGCAGGTCGACTAGGAGAAGGAATACTCGGGTCACAAGAAAGGAGTGCTGGATGGGAAGACTGAAATGTACCTTATGTAAATAATCTGTCTCATACAGATTACTTAACTTTCCAAGTTGGACAAGATAATTGACCTGAAATTGATCAATGTCTTCTTCCCAACCTGCATTCATAAGGTGTCTGTTCATTCTGTGCCTTCAGGACTACTGAGTTCCCACCATTCACACAGTGAGTGTAAACAGTATGGAGTACCCAACATTTACACAGTGGATGTAAACAGTATGTACATACGGGGCTGAAGAGGAACAAAAGAGCAGCCTCTCACCAGTGATCTTGGGGTCAGACTCATTCCTGTGTTAAATGCTTCAAAGATTGATTGTTATAAATATCAAAAAGAAAGTCCTGAGAGCCAGCTTACTCATTGTTGACTTATGATGGAGAAATCTCGACCCTGTAAAACGAAATAATTTTTCCTATAAGAAGTTTTGGGATGACTTCCCAGGAGCCAGCCTCTTACAAAATACAATTCCAACTACGATTTGACTAGATAGATCCAATACTCTGTTTAATATACACCAGGAGGTCGGAAGGGAGAACTTTGGGAAACTTTCCAATATTTTTGTGAAAAAAAAATTAACGAATGCAAAGAATCACAAAATGGAATATGCTGAGACAGCACTAAAGCCTCAAAACAGAAGTTTATTTTAAACACAGTTTTATATATCCATAGACAACTTTCAAATTTCCCTTTTTAGCACATAATTTATTTCCTAATTAAGTAATTAGACATTCTAGCAGGCTTAAAGATAACAGAGGTTAAATACATAACTGTTTAATGGTTACTGTTACTGGGAAAAAATGGTGCTAATAAGTGTTGAGTTCTACAAACAAGTTTTTCATTTTTCCTTAAGAATATAATTGTGTGTTAGGCAGTGCTTTATTACAGATGTTAGGGGTGGGCAGGCTGGGAACAAATCCCAAGTATCTAATTTGAAAATCTAGCATTTCATAGATGGAAGTATAGTGTTTCCACATAGCTGTACCTCCATTAACAAGAGCCTGTTGACTAACCACAGTTGACCACGTGGTGTCTTAGGGGAAAAGGCAGTTTGTGTTCTGAAAGTATTTCTGGATGTACTCACCCTTGTTAGATTAAAACTGGGCTTGGGGTGGGGATGTGAGTTGGTTGCCCCAAAGATGAATGGGGGAAGGCAGGACAAAAAGAGCATCTTTCCTCCACAGAGACCTAGGGTTCAACTACTTTTCACATTCATTCACTCATCAAAGTGATCATTCTTTTAGCAAATATGTATAGAATCCATACTATATGCCAGAAAAAGAATAAAGCACTTTATAGGTATTGCTCATTTATCCAACATCCAATACATTTTTTGAGTTCCTAAAATGTGCTGGTGATGTTTTAGCAAGAAACTGGGAAATAGCCTGCTTTATTGACTACACCAAAGCCTTTGACTGTGTGGATCACAACAAACTCTGGGAAATTCTGAAAGAGATGGGAATACCAGACCACCTTACCTGCCTCCTGAGAAGTCTGTATGCAGGTCAGGAGGCAATAGTTAAAACCAGACATGGAACAACAGACTGGTTCCAAATCAGGAAAGGAGTAAATCAAGGCTGTATATTGTTACCCTGCTTATTTAACCTATATGCAGAATACATCATGCAAAATGCTGGGCTGGATAAAGCACAAGCTGGAATCAAGACTGCTGGGATAAATATCAATAAGCTCAGATATGCAGATGACAATACCCTTATGGCAGAAAGTGAAGAAGAACTAAGAGCCTCATGATGAAAGTGAATGAAGAGAGTGAAAAAGCTGGCTTAAAACTCAACATTCAAAGAACAAAGATCATAGCATCCAGTCCCATCACTACATGGCAAATAGATGAGGAAACAATAGAAATAGTAACAGACTTTATTTTCTTGGGCTCTAAACATCACTGCAGATTGCAGCCATGAAATTAAAAGACAATTGCCCCTTGGAAGAAAAGCTATGACAAACATAGACAGCATATTAAAAAGCAGAGACATTACTTTGCTGTCAAAGGTCCATCTAGCCAAAGCTTTGGTTTTTCCAGTAGTCCTGTATGGATGTGAGAGTTGGACCATAAAGAAATCTGAGCACTGAAGAATTTATGCTTTTGAACTGTGGTGTTAGAGAAGACTCTTGAGAATCCGCTGGACTACAAGGAGACCCAACCAGTCAATCCTAAAGGAAATCAGTCCTGTATATTTATTGGAAGGACTGATGCTGAAGCTGAAGCTCCAATACTCTGGCCACCTGATGTGAAGAACTGACTCATTGGAAAAGACCCTGATGCTGGAAAAGATTGAAGTTGGGAGGAGAAGGGGACTGACAGAGGATGAGATGGTTGGATGGCATCACCGACTTGATGGACCTGAATTTTAGCACATCACCCACTTGATGGATGTGAGTTTGAGCAAGCTTCGGGAGTTGGTGATGGACAGGGAAGCGTGGCGTGCTACAGTTCATGGGGTTGCAAAGAGTTGGACAGGACTCAATGACTGAACTGAACTGAACTAAAATGACTTTTACCCTCATAAATCTTCTAGGATTTTTTTTTTTTGGAGGGGAAAGTGGGGGTCATTTGGTTTACTTATTTTGTAGGGCCTGAAGTTTATACAGTTTTAAACGCCTATTTATCAAAAAGAAAATGCATTTTTAAAAGCTGTTATGTGCAAGCATGGGCCGTGCATGCATGCATGCTAAGTTGTTTCAGTCGTGTCTGACTCTTTGTGACCCAATAGACTGTAGCCCATCAGGCTCCTCTCTTCATGGGATTTTCCAGGCAAGAATACTAGAGTGGGTTTCCATGCTCCCCACCCCCCCGCCCCGCCCCCGGCAAGGGATCTTCCCTAGACACATGAGTTAGAGGTGACCCGAATGAGATGAGGTGGAATCAAAAGAAGAGAGAGCAAGCTAGCCAGTAACCACTTACTTATGTGCGCTCCACAGTCTGGACCACTCAGAGATGTTCACAGAGTTATACAGAGAAGAGAAGAGAGAGGAAGTAGATAGAGGTGGTCAGGAGGATAAAAGGAGGGAATGAAAAGAAGAGAGACAGATCCATCCAGTAATCAGTTCCCTAAGTGTTCTGCACCATCTGGAATACACAGAGATTCACAGAGTTGGGTAGAGAAAAGAAGGGGGAGGGAGGAGACAGAGGTGACCTGGTGGAGAAAAAGGAGATTCCAAAGGAGGAGAGAGTGGTCAAGCCAGTAATCTCACCCTCAAGTAAAAATGGGTACTGAAGATTGGGTTTTTAAAGGTACAAAATTGATAACAAATACCAGAAAGCAAAGATTAAAAATCTAGAGTAGAGGTTGGATTTTCGGGGTGGGAGGTGGGAGGTGGGAGGGGGGTTCAGGATTGGGAGCTCAGATACACCCATGGCAGATTCATGTCAATGTATGGCAAAACCAATACAGTATTGTAAAGTAAAATAAAATAAAAATTAAAATTAAAAAAAAGTTAAAAAAGAAAAGAACAAGAAAAAAAAACAAAGTCACAAAAATTATTAAAAAATATATATGAAATGTGCTTTAAAAATAGGGTCTTTTTTAAAAAAAGTAATAGTAGGTTATAAACATGAAAATTAAAGGAGTAATATAGAAGACTTAAAAATTTTTTAAAGTTAAAAAAAGAAAAAAGAATGATCGTAAAAATAGTAAAGATATATCTAGGACTTTCTCTGGTGGTGTTGTGGGCAGTGTGGGATCAGTTCATTTTTGGATAGTTTCTTGGTCTGGCTTATATTTCTCAAGATCTATAGGCCCCTTCCTATGTCATCGGTACTAAAGACAGGGTTTTAATCTATTACACCTGTCACTTCCAAGGTGGTTCCCTCTGTTTTAGCTTCTTCTGTTTGCTGGTCTCTTCCGTGTCTGATTTCCACCCTGACACAAGGAGGGCGGTGGTGGACACTTTTTTAAGGCTCACTTGTTCAGTCGTGCTGTGGGGAGGGAGGGATACTGCAAACAAATAACACTGGCGTGTGCTCGCAGTGTCTTAGCCACACTGGGCCTGCTCCCACTCATGGTGCACACAGCTCAGGCTCTAGGCTGCTTCTCCGGGAACCGTCTGAGGCAGGCACTGGGCTGCATGCACCTCCCAGGTCTAAGCCGCTCAGGTTCAGGCACTCAGGTAGTCCTCAGAGGTGCAGACTCGGTTGGGCCTGTGTTTTGTGCCCTTCCCAGGTCTGAATAGCTCAGGTGTTTGGTGAGCACGGTCGCTGTGACTAATTGCCTCTCCCGTCCCTGCTGCTCAGTTTTCTGGGTATACAACTGGTGCACCTTCTCAGGTGGATGATGACTGTTCAGAACCCCAAGAAGTCTTAGTTAGGAAAGAAGCCTGCTTGCAGTTTGGTAGATAATGTCTCTCTGGGGCTGCGATTGCCCCCTTCCGGCCCTTTCGGCTCTGTCTGCCTGTCACCGGAGGGAGATGGTCTGCAGCAGGCTAATTCTGTTCTGTGCTTTGTTTGTGTGTGGTCCTGGTGGTGTCTTATGTTAGAGCTTTTCACGTGGTAGCGATCCCACAGTTTGGTTTGCTAGCCCAAGTTAGTTCACTCTGATTACCCTCAGGGCATTCGGGCCCAATACTTACTCTAAGCAATGCAGCCCGCGCCTCCCTGCCCAGCCCCTGCTTGCTAGTGGCGGATGCAGGTGTCTGTGCTGTTTCTCCACCGGGGAGTTACTGTTGGGCACGTAATCTGTGGGGTTTAATTATTTATTTATTTTCCCTCCCAGTTATGCTGCCCTCTGTGGTTCCAAGGCTCACCACAGACTCGGCAGTGAGAGTGTTTCCTGATGTTTGGAAACTTCTCTCTTTTTAAGATTCCCTTCCTGGGACAGAGCTCCATCCCTACCTCTTTTGTCTATTTTTTTGTCTTTTATATTCTTTCCTGCCTCTTTTCGAAGACAATGGGCAGCTTTTCTGGGTGCCTGATGTCCTCTGCCAGCATTCAGAAGTTATTTTGTGGAATTTACTCAGGGTTTAAATGTTATTTTGATGAATTTGTGGGGGAGAAAGTGGTCTCCCCATCCTATTCCTCTGCCATCTTAGGACCACCTCCTCAATGCTTACTCTTGGAAGGAAATTTATGATCAACCAAGACAGCATATTAAAAAGCAGAGACATTACTTTGCCAACAAAGGTCCGTCTAGTCAAGGCTATGTTTTTTCCAGTAGTTATGTATGGATGTGAGAGTTGGATTATAAAGAAAGCTGAGCAACGAAGAATTGATGCTTTTGAACTGTGGTATTGGAGAAGATGCTTGAGACTACCTTGAACTGCAAGGAGATCCAACCAGTCCATCCTAAAAGGAGATGAATCATTTGAAAAACCCTGATGCTGGGAAAGATTGAGGGCAGGAGAAGAAGGGGACGACAGAGGATGAGATGGTTGGATGGCATCAGTGACTCAATGGACATGTGTTTGGGTGAACTCTGGGAGCTGTTGATGATCAGGGAGGCCTGGTGTGCTGCGGTTCATGGGGTCGCAAGAGTCAGTCACGACTGAGCGACTGAACTGAAATAAACTGAAGTATCTTTGTGTTACTGTCAATTTCTCCTTTAATAGTTGTTAGTATTTGCCTTATGTATTGAGATGCTCCTATGTTGGGTGCATATATATTTTGAATTTTTATATTTTCTTCTTGGATTGATCCTTTGATCATTATGTAGTGTCCTTCTTTGTGTCTTTAGTCCCGCTTTCTTTTGATTTCCATTCGCATGGAATATCTTTTTCCAGCCCCTCACTTTCAGTCTGTATGCGTCCCTCAGTCTCCGGTGGGTTTATTGTAGAGAGGATATATAGGGGTCTTGTTTTTGTATCTGTTCAGCCAGTCTGTATGTTTTAGTTGGAGCACTTAGTCCATTTACATTTAAGGGAATTACTGATGTGTATGATCCTGTTACCATTTACTTTATTGTTTTGGGTTTGTTTTTGTAGTCCTCTTTTTTTGTGTTTCCTATCAAGAAAAGTTCCTTAGCATTTGTGGAAGAGCTAGTTTTGTGGTGGAGAATTCTCCTAGCTTTTGCTTGTCTGTAAAGCTTTTGATTTTTCCTTTGAGTCTGAATGAGATCCTTGTTGGATAGAGTAATCTGGGTTGTAGGCATTTCCCACTCATCACTTAAGTATGTTCTGCCATTCCCTTCTGGCCTGAAGAGTTTGTATTGAAAGATCAGCTGTTAGCCTTATAGGGATTCCCTTGTGTGTTATTTGTTATTTTTCCCTTGCTGGTTTTTGTGTTTTTGTAAGGTTGATGTCTTGCCATGTTTCTCCTTGGGTTTATCCTATGCAGGACTCTCTGGGCTTTGTGGACTTTGGTGGCTATTTCCCTTCCCATTTTAGAGTTTTCAACTTTAATCTCCTGAAATATTTCCTCGTGGCCTTTCCTTTTGTCTTCTTCTGACAAGAAGAAGATTTGAATGTTGCTACATTTAATGTTGTCCTGCAGGTCTCTGAAACTGTCCTCATTCCTTTTTATTTTTTTTCTCTTTATTATGTTCTATTTCAGTCATTTCAACCATTCCATCTTTCAGCTCACTTATCCATTCCTCTGCCTCAGATACTGTGCTGATTTGCTCCAGGATGTTTTTTTCCCCCTTTATTTTTAGTAGAAGGATACTTGCTTAACAATATTGTGTTTCTGCCATGCATCCACATGAATCAGCCATAGGTGTACATATGACCCTCCCTCTTGAACCTCCTTCCCACCTCTCGTCCTATTCTACCCCTCTTGGTTGTCACAGATCCCATTTTGAGTTCCCTGAATCATAAAGCAATTTCCCACTGGCCATCTATTTTACATATGGTAGTGTATATATTTCCATGCTCTTCTCACCATTTTCTTCCTCCCCCCACCTTTTTTCCATAATTCTGTTTTCTATGTGTGTGTTTCCATTGTTGCCCTGCAGATAGGTTCATCAGTGCCATTTTCTAGATTCCCTATATATGTGTTAATATACAATATTTGTTTTTCTCTTTCTAACTTGCTTCACTCTCTTTAATAGGCTGTATGTTCATCTCCCTCATTAGCACTGACTCAAATGCATTCCTTTTTATGGCTGAATAATATTCCATTGTATATATGTACCACAGCTTCTTTATCCATTCATCTGTCGATGGACATCTAGGTTGCTTCCATGTCTTAGCTATTGTAAATAGTGCTGCAGTGAACACTAGGATGAATGTGTCTTTTTCAAATATGGTTTCTTCAGTGGTTTTTAATCTCAGTTATTCCATTATTCATTGTTGATTCTTTTTTTATTTTTATTTTATTTTTCTTCTTCTTATTATTACTTTTTTTACTTTATTTTACTTTACAGTACTGTATTGGATTTGGCATACATTGACATGAATCCGCCACGGGTGTACATGAACTCCCAAACATGAACCCCCCTCCCACCTCCCACCCCACATCATCCCTCCAGATCATCCCCATGCACCAGCCCCAAGCATCCTGCATCCTGCATCGTCTTCAAGGTCCTTGTTGAGCATTTCTTGCATCTTCTCAATCTGTGTCTCTGGTCTCCTTGCCTCCATTTTATTTACAAAAGTTTGGATCATCTCTACTGTTATTCCTCTGAACTCTTTTCCAGGTAAATTGCCTGTTTCCTGTTCGGTTGTTCAATCCTGTGGGTTTTAACCATGTTCCTTAATCTGCTGGATGTTTCTTTGTCATTTCATTTTGTTTAATTTCTTTATTTGATATTTCTTTTTGCAGCTTGAAAGGCTGTAGGTCTTAACTATGGAGTTTGCCTCCCCTGAGTGGGGTTGGATCAATGCCTTGTGAAGGTTTCCTGGTTGGGGGATTTGTATTTGTGTTCTGGCGGGTGAAGCTAGATCTTGTCTTTCTGAAGGGCAGTGGCTGGGTCTGGTAGTGTGGTTTGGGGTGTCTTTGGGTTCAGTATAGCTTTGGGAAGCCTGTCTTCCAATGTGCAAGTTTATGCCCCTATTTGGCTGAAGGCTAAGCAAGCAGTGTTTGGCACTACAGCTTGCTGGCTTTTGGGTGTGGCTTAGTCTTAGTGTGGAGGTGGAAGCCTTAGGGAGGGCACTCACACATTAATGTTCTATGGGGCTGGGAGTTCTGTAGTGATCGAAAGTCCTAGAGTCATTAGCCTTCAGTCATTTCCTTCTCCAGGGGTTCTTCCCCACCAAGGGATTAAAGCCAGGTCCTTTGCATTGCAGGCAGATTCCTTTTCTGTCTGAGCCTCCAGGGAAGGCCCTAGAGAATGCCTCACACCGATTAAATATTAAATAAATACATGTTGAAAATGAAGAAATGAAGAGTATAGTCATGAATAGCAGAGATTTGATTATCATGACGATAATTATTGTTATTTCACAAGTCTTTGCTGTCAGATTATAGCAGGAATGTGTATGGTAGGATGTAGGAACACAGTACAGCTTCCAACTGTGTGTTTATCTGAAAGTTTTGACGGGTGATGGCAGGTCTTCAATTACCTTCTAAAGACAGTGCCAGGATATTTCATTGCTTTATATTATCTCTCTCTCTTTTTAACCTTCCTTCACTTTCCCATCTACTTGTTATTGTTGAGTAGCTGATAAGTCATGTCAGCCTCTTTGTGATCCTGTGAACTGTGGCCCACCAGGCTCCTCTATCCATGGGTTTTCCCAGCATCGGCACCCCCCCAAAAAAAAGCCATGTTTGAGGAAAGAGCACATGGGCAGAGACCTATGAGGGCAGAAGGATTGGAAAGCCCACCAGGATGAGATGAGGGTCAGAAAGCTTTGGGTTTATGCGAGGTCTGGGCAGGAACCACAGCTCCCAGGCCTGACCATAGACACTGCCCAGCACCCCTTCTTCCTGCCATCTGTCTGCCATGCCCTACATTTGCCAAAACGGGTGGGGTCTAGACTGTGGTACTTGCTGGGTTCTAGACACAGCTGTCTGTGGGTGTGTGGGAGGGTTGGAGTGCTCCTAATGACTCATTACAACTCTGGAAATTGGGACCAAAAGACTGGGGTTAATCTGGCTCCAAGGAGCTGAGGGACCTATGTAGGTCCCAGGGCCAGAGGCCAGACCAGAGGGCTGAAGAAGGAGCCCAGAGGATTTCTTGAGAAACCTGTGAAATTGGTTATTAGAAAGCAGCACTGAAAAGACTACAAACAAAAACCTGATATAAACTAAAGTGCGAAACAAATGTAACATATTGTCACTGGTGTTTCATAGAAAGCTGGATTAAACGTTCCATAATCATTACGTTTATCCCAAAACTTTCAGTTGTATTTCCAACACACAACGTCACAACTTCATGGAAGGTATTTTCCATTTAAAATGAGGAGTGACACTTTGCTGGGAAGGACACTTGAGCTGGAATGTCCAACACCAGGGCACGTGGGGGCTTAGTAATATTTGTTCCCAAGTCCCTGGAGGTCTGGATCCTGCTGAGGCAGATCTGAGCCAGAAGGAAGCAGACAGTAAACATTTAAAAAGGGTTCAATGCTGGGCACCCTACCAGGCTCTCTTGAACCCACCCAGTTGAGCTGTGGGACCCAAGCCTGGTTAGGCTCCAGGGATAGGGTAGCAGCCCCAGTCAGGGAGGCTGAAGGAATAAAGTAGGCACTGGTTTTCTTTCCTTCTCTTTAATATCATGCCTTTGCTATGTTGTAGTGTAGTCTATTTGCAGTGCTATGACTGTTGTTAGCATACAGCCACCTGATTCAGATATGATGAATCTATGGGACATCTATAACTTTTGTTAGATTTTTGCCCTAGAAATCAACAGATAGCTGATTATCAGGCCCTTGTGGATTAGGCATGTGAGATTCAGGTTTTCTGTATACAGTGAAATATTATTTCTGTGGATGCTTTCTTAGAGTTACACATTTCTGGTTTAGAGATACAGATTTCTGTGTTTATGTAGAATGAAGGAAGAAAGGGTCCCTGGAAGGTCACCATGGTCATCCTGCAGGTGGGCTTCAGGAACCTCGTTCTAGAGCTCAAGGTGTAGGCGCAGGCTGCTGCCCTTTAGAAGGAGGAGGTGCTGTTCAGCGAGGTGCTGGAGGCCTCTAACCTGGACCCCTCGGCCCTGACCCTCATATCCCACCAGCTGGAGGTCAGCCTTGGGGGCTGCAGTTGGGGATTCTGTTCCTCCTTACTGAGAGACGGACCCTCAGTCAGCCTCAGGAAGGGTCGGTCTTGGTTTCCTGGCCAGAGCACCCAGGCCCATGTGGAGCCATGGTTTCCTGGCCCCAGTGTCTTGAAGGTCTCCCCAGCCCCTCCCTGGCCTTCCAGCCATCCTAGTCCGAGTCCACTGCCTGCTGCAGCTTGGCCTCTTAGCCAAGGCCATGGCCATGGCCACGATCTGCCTAGACACTAAGATGAGCTGGAAGAGGCCAAGGCAGGAGTGGAAGGCCCACGGTGGCCTGTGTGGAGGGTGCTGGGAAGGCTTCCCCAGGAGGCATTTCTGGGCGCAGGCTGAGTATCTGTTCCCTGGTGTGTCTGTGCTGGTGTGTGCCATTCCCCTGGGCTGGGCTCTCCCGGTCACTGGGCACTGCCGGAAAGGGACAGACTAGGCCTCAGTGCCCAGGAGCCAGAAGGCCAGACTGCATCTGTCAGAGACCTTGCCCGGAACTGGGCCTTGTCCCCCTGCCCTCTGACATGGGAGATGTCATAGAAAGAGTGGATGTTGTGGACAGGGGTATTTGGTGTGGCCAGGCCTGGCTCTGGGGTCCTGGCCAGCTGGGTGACCTGAGGCAGCCAGCCCTGAGGCTGGGTCCCCTCGGGGTCTGGGGGTAGACAAACACCGGTGTCTCACTCCAAGGCTTTCTCACACCAGTCCTTCCTGTGTGGATGTTCCCTCAGTGGAGCCAGGCCACGCTTCCCTGACACCTTCCTCTCCTCAGACATTCTGGAATCTAAGAATAGCACCATCAAGTACCTGCAGTACAAGTTGGCCCAGGTCTGCAGTATGCCAGGAGACCCCAACCCTCCCTTATCCAGGAGCCCCCCTGATCTTGTCTTCTGGGTCCTGACCTAGTCTGAGGCCATCTGTGCCTGCCCAGGGTCACTAGGCCTGCATGTAGCCTGGCATCTTTGCTGCCGCTGCCCAGTACACGTCCTGCCTGGTGACCTGGGTCAACCTTGTTCTGGCAGTGTGCTGCTAGCCTGGCCTCTGGGGCCATTGTTGGGGGCATGGGGTCCTCTCTGGTCCCTCAGGTGAACATCTACGTCCTCCAAGCAGGGGCAGTTGTGGCTCCAGCCTTTCTCAACCACTCACAGAGACTTCCCACACAGTGCTCTGACCCTGGTACCATCTGTCCTGTACTGAGCATCCCCAGCTCCCCAGCTGAGCCCACAGCTTTGTCAGAGCTTGGCCTATGGGGACACCAATGCCGGGCTGCCTGGAGAGAGCAGACTCCCCACAAGTGTGACTCAGGCACAAACCCCGGGTCTTGGAGATACAGGTTAAGGCAGTGCTGTCATGGGCCCTCATGCTCTGGTGACCAAATCCCCCAGTCTTCCCTGCCTTACCACCAACTTTGAAACATGCCCTTTGAAAAAGAGTAGGGGGACAGAAATCCTGCCTGCATGGGTCTTGCCAGCACTGTTACTCGCATCTCAGCTTTTCTTGGAAGGGGGAATGGAATAGATGGCGACAGACATGGCAGAGAGGGTGATCCCCAGGAAGGCAGGGATGGTGGGCCTGAGTGACAAATGCCCGAGGGGACCAGGAACTCTGAGTGCACCCCTTCTTCAGCCTCCCCAGCCAAGAATCAGGGACATTACTTGAGGTCCCACACGTGAAGTGGTTGGGTAGCCCCCTGTGAAGTCCTTAGACTTGGATCAAACTTCTTCTGGACAGTAGGGAAGTCCCTGACTATCATCCAACTGAGCTGGGGAGTGTCTGTCACCTGCTCAGCTGGACCCACACTCCCGGGGGTGGAGACTCAGTGACTTCGATTTACTTCGCTTCAAAGGGTGGCTCTTTTCATGGGGTCTTTCCTTGATGGATTGGTCTTGAGGACCCCAATCATTGGAGTTTGTCCTGCTTACTTTAATCATCCCCTGGTGCATCATGTGTTCTAAAAAGCTTTACATGCCTGTTTACACCACTAACCGTTGGGCAAACACTCTCCTTAAGGCTGGGACATTAAGAAGATGGGTGAATGCAGGCTTGTGGTCACTCTGACCTTTCACAGACCTCTCAGAGGCCATCACCTGGCTGAGTGCAGAGTCATGGTCACTTTGGTGTGTCATAGGCCTCTCAGAGGCCATCTCCTGGGTGAGTGGAGGCTCGTGTTTGCTCTGGCCTGTCACAGATCTCTCAGAGGCTGTCTGCTGTGAGAATGCAGGCTCATGGTTACGCTGGTCTGTCATCGACCTCTCAGGGGCTGTCCACTGGGTGAATGCAGCCTTGTGGTCACTGACCTGTCACAGACCTCTCAGAGGCCATCTGCTGTGTGATCGTGGGCTTGGGGGCACTCTAGTCTGTCATAGACCTCTCAGAGACCATGTGCTGGGTGAATGTAGGCTCATTTATTTCATTCAGTCTTAGTCCATTTAACATGCACTAGGAAGCCCTGGTTAAAAATACATCTCCAGTCAGACTCCTCACACCCTCGCACCCATGCATCTTCAGCCAGCCCACTCTCCCCTCATGTGTGGCAATGAACTGACCTCTGAGGAGACTCCGTGCTTCTGACTCTCCCCCAAAATGAACCAAAGCATCATCTTAGCACAAAGAATATGCTGCTTGCAGCTGAAAGTCACATGGTTGTTTGGTCTCACCCAGGAAGACCCCTGGGGCCTGCACATGGACACGGGTGCTGAAGCTTCTGTGTTCCATCCAGCCTCCTTCCTCTCCCTGTGTGCTTCCCCCTACGACCACTGGCATGGCCTCTTCCTGGCCCTGGGGCTGCAACACTGGCTGCTTCCCTGCCTGGAATCCTTTCCCAGAGGTTTTATCTCTGCAGAGACCCTGCCCCACCACCCTACGCCATACCCCACTCTCTGCTCACACTGATTCAAGGCACTTTTCCTGCACTGGTTTTCCTCAGAGCACCAGCCTCTGTCTGGTATGAAGCCCATGCTGCCCCAAGGCAGAGGTTCTGTCTGTTTCAGTGTGTGGAGCCCTGTCTGGCACAGAATATGAACTCATATGACAACAAGCTGAAACAGTAACTGAATGCAAATCACTGTACACATGTAACTTAGAAATGTAGATGTAATGAAGAAACAGGTAAAGGTAAGAGATCTGGTAGGTGCTAGAAAACTTACTTTTAGCTTCTAATCCTTTTGGCAGAAGGTGATGTTATATATTTTTTGCATGAAATACTGAAAACTAGAACTAACATTTTAATATAAATATTTTTCATAAGTCATATGAAATTAATCAAATTCTGAGGCATTTTAATCGCGACTTGACTGACTTGAGACTGGATTGTACTATGCTTCAGAATTGGACCAGGGAAGCTCCCCAGGATGGAGTGGGGCACTGGAAGAGGGGTGGTCCTCACCTCTCCCAGCTGCGAGCTCACTCTTCCCCCTGCTGTCACACTTGATACCAAGTTCCTCACCATAATTGTCCCCATACCAGACCAGCAGCTCACAGCCCAGCCTGACCACCTGGCAGGTTCGGTAGAAGATCTGCCCATGATACTGCAAGGCCACCAGATTCTGCTCCTCATAGTGTTGGGCACAGTTCACATACCTGAGGTCGAGGCTGGGAAAAGGAAAGAAACCACAGGTGACGAGTCCCTGCCACTGTCAGGCCATGCCCAGCTCCTTGCCTTCAGGCTCTGAGGCCATGATGGCTCCCACCATCCCTCATGGGGACCTTCTGTTCACACCTTCGACCATGGTGTGTGAATTCCTATTTCCAGATCCTGTTTCCGGTCCTCTTCCTGGCTGGAATGCTTTCCTCTCCTTACTTAATTAGCCATTTTCCAGAGCCCAGTTCCAGACTTGGGTCCACCTGGACTCTCCGTAAGACTGGTGACCTCTAGCTTCTCTAAACTGTAAATTAAGTTGTCTTTCATTCCACAGGACTTGGTGCTCCTGGGCTAGCATGCACGCCTCAGCACTCACCCCAGCCTGCCTTCTTTCTGAGGCTTTTCTCCAATCTCCCCATGTGTATCCAGGGTCCTATTCACTTGCCCACTCCCTCCCGTGGAAACTTGGAGAGTGCTCTGACATAGCTTGAGGCACAGAACAGTAATAGCTTATTCACTTTCTGCCTGCCCTGATGAAAGGAGAGGCCCTCAGAGAACGGCCATGCTCACTCTTTCCCAGACTTCAGGGCACACTTCTCACTGGAACTGAGCCTGGGGAGGCTGTTGCCCACGTGGACTCAAAGTCTCCCATGTTAGGTTATCCTGGCACTGTGCAGTTATTCAAAAATAGAAAAATTAAGGTTACTATTCCTAAAATTAATTGGTTAATGTCTATCTTCAGTATGTTCTCCAAAAGAACATGGGTTGTGTGGTTTGCCTCAGTAATGAAGTGTAGACAACACTGGGGCATAGAGTGCTTGGTAAGTGTCAAGTGAGTTAAAGTGTCCTTTGTGAATCTAGACTCCTCAAGTTGTTTTCAAGTACCTCCGTTTCGTTGAGTGTATAGACTTATATTTTGAGGGCACACGCTATATTTTTCTTTTTTTCTAATGTATTTTGAAATGAAAGAGCATGATATAGAGGGGAAAGATGAAAGAAGATGTCAAAGCTATTGAGGGAGACAGGTTGAGAAGGAAAGGGGTGTGGACTTGAGGGAGGAGCAACAGCAGCAACTGCAGACTCACTGCACTCATCTCATCCAGTTGGCCAAACACATGTCCTTTCCATCCACATACTTATAGCAATTTCTCCCTTTGGTGATCTGAGTGTCAGAAAAGGGATACAAGCTTTCTTCTCTCTTTTATTTTATTCATTTTTTTTTGATGGAAGTAATAGAAGAACTATTTCCCTGTGCTGTCATTCTGCTCTTCAGCCTGCATGGATTCAGCTGCCAGTCAGACCACATGGTAAGCTCCTTAATCATCATTTTAAGTCTGAGTCTATTGGCACATTGAAGGCAAGGGCTCCACAAGCGAAGAGTCACTTCTGTATGCCTGTACCACTGCCTCCCACTTCTGATCTTTAGATAGAAGTCCTGTGTTCATGCCCAGTGCACACAGTAAACAGGGCTGACCATGTCATTGCCGACCATCTCATTCCCAACCATGTCATCATCATCCGTGTCCTCACATGTAGACATGAAGTACCCCTCCCACCACCACACACAAACGATTAGAAGCCAGAGGACAGGGAAAGAGGGTTATTTCTCACAAGCCAGGAGTATCCACTGTTGGTGGCCTCTTCATGGTCTGTGATCTGGCCCTTCTAGGGGCCAGAGTGCAGGCTCAGAGGCAGATCAGACATGTCGTTCCACACTCCAAGCCCAACTTCAGGGATGCCCGACAGTCTGATACTTAACACAGGGGGCAGAGTGAGGGCTGAACGGTTGGCATGCCCCTTTTCCACTGCAGAGTCCTTTACAAAGGTTGGGGCAGCACAGCTGTCAATGAAGAAGTTCTGACACTCCTCACAATCTGGAGGTGAGAGCAATAGGGATGGGGGGAGGTATAGTGATGCTGCTTGTTGTAAAGACCTTCAGAAAGAACTGGGGCACTCACATCATTTGGCCTCGATCCTGTACCCCATGTCATAGAGGAAGGGGATGACTGGAGCACGAGATGGTGAAGTGAGGTTATTGGACCAAGGCCTCATAATCCCTTCTCCATGAGTGGGCCAGTGGGGTCACTCACAGAGGTAGTTGTCATCCTGGGGCTCACTGACCTCTTGGTACCCATGGCCCTTTCTTTCTCGTAGACTGTGACTCTTCACTCCAGTCTCATTTCTTCTGAGTTCTAAGATGGAGAACAGAAGCTAAGCAAGGCTGGTGGGGTCTGGAGAGCTAGTCACTATTTTATCAGAAACTGTGAGATCTCCTACTTGTCCATCTATACACTTTGTCAAAATTTTTTATATTTATTTTTCAAACTTCTACTTTTGTATTTTTTTGTTTTACTGTTACATTATTTATTTGTTGGCCATGCTGCATGGCTTGTGGGATCTTAGTTCCCTGACCAGCAATGGAACCCACCCCTCTTGCAGTGGAAGCCTGGAGTCTTAACCACTTAACCACCAGAAAGTCCCTTGTCTATACTTTGTTTGTTCTGTCTTTAACTACTGGTTCAGGAGACTGAGGCTCCACACTGACCATAGATGCCCAGTTCAGTGTTAACTTCCTGCACTTCTTGTTAGTAGGATTTACTTCCCAACCTTCTTACTTAGGAAATAGTTCACTGACATATCTACTGAGAAAATAAATGTTAAACGGCACATGACATGTAAGGCATTGAACAGAAGTCTGGGCATAAATACTAACAAAATGTGGTCCTTATTATCACAGCTAGATTTATTGAACTACTTGTATGTGTCAGCAGTTTTACATTTAATTTAATGCTTTCAAACACTGTATGAGTTATGTATCCTTATCGTCCCTTTACAGATGAACAATCAGGACCTCAGAAAATGTATAAAAATTTCCTCAGGCCCCAGTGCTAACTTCATGTCTCAGATCAGTTCACCTTAAACCTGCTACTGCTACTGCTAAGTCACTTCAGTTGTGTCCGACTCTGTGTGACCCCATAGACGGCAGCCCACCAGGTTCCCCCGTCCCTGGGATTCTCCAGGCAAAAACACTGGAGTGGGTTGCCATTTCCTTCTCCAGTGCAGGAAAGTGAAAAGTGAAAGGGAAGTCGCTCAGTCGTGTCCGACTCTTCGCGACCCCATGGACTGCAGCCTATCAGGATCCTCTGTCCATGGGATTTTCCAGGCAAGAGTACTGGAGTGGGGTGCCATTGCCTTCTCCAACCTTAAACCTACACCTACCCAAAGTCCACACCACACACCTAGGCCATACTTACTACTTTTTATACAGGGATTAGAGGAACTAATTAGAGCAACTCCCCAAAATTTCTCTTACTGACTTTTTGCCTGGAGTGCTGTCCAGGGGTCCTTGTTTCTTGGGGAGGGGACACTGGTTTCTGAGCCCACTCAGAGCCACTTGTCTTTAGCAATTTTGCTGGGCTCCTGGCAATTTCTTCAAACTAGACCCCTTACTTAATGGTCCCCTGAACATTCCCTTGCATGTGAGTAAAATGCAACATGCATTTCTTTAGTTCTTTAGGACCGTATGAAGTGTTTTCACATGCATGGCTTTAGTTAATACTTTGACAATTCTTGGAAATACCTGGAGGAGGGGGGGTCTGAACACTGGAGTGTAAAACAAGGACCTAAGTGGGTACTGAATCAAAACTAGAATTCATATCTTAAGGTTCTTTCCCTTCAGCTTTCTGCATAAAAGTGAGAGCAAGGCAGGGAGACTAGCTGGAAGTCAAGGAAAGAAGAGGGTAAGGGCTCATAAAGCAATCTGGGGGTTTTTCTATTAATTAGTGGACCTTTGATGGATGAGGAACTATGGAAAATTACAGAGGGGACAAAACAAATCTGGAAAATAAGCTGACAAAGCAGTGAGATTGAGAAGAGAAAAGACAATCGGCAGAAACACATTTAGACAATAAAGAAAATGAGTTGAACATTGCAGGTTGCCATGTCTTAGAGACAATGTTTGAATTAAAGTAGCTGGCTTCATCAGTTCTGCTTGAAGAAGGCTGTATGACTAGCTGGTTCTCCTCAGTTTCCTGATCCATAAATTGGTATACATTCTAATTTTTAATGTTATAGCGGGCATGAAATTTAATAACATTGAACAAATCATTGTGTGAGCTATTTATACAGTATGAATTTGAGCGTACACCCTTGCCATTAATGTATCCCCTCAATTGCCTCTATATTTGAAGTCTAGCTCACATATACTATCTTCAGCATTCCTTGACCTTCTTATTCTTACATGAATGTTTAAATGTGGAGTCAGTCATTCACAAAACATTCATGGGGCCCTCAGGGGCTTTGAGCTGGGCCTGGACTTCTGAGAATTAATGGGTATGGGCTACGCTCTCAAAGCTCACAACACAGGGGCAGGCTAAACAAATGATTCCAAATAGAAGAGTTGCCGATTTAGAGCTCAGAGGAAGGACTTGTTACTTCCCCCTATGAGAATGTCCAGATGATGAGTTTCTGCTCAAAAGCAGGTAACCTATGTGGAGTCCTTTAGTTATTTTCTTATTTGTTGTTTTTGAGTCATAAACCTGAGGTCTGTCACAGCTGTGAGTTACTTCCTCTTATTGGAGTGGGAGTCTCTGAGGTAGGGATCATGTTGCCTTCTTCATCTTGGACCATCGACTCTAAAAACTGCCCAACATGCCCTTAAGCTTCTTCACCTTGGACCATCCACTCTACAAACTGCCCAACATGACCTTAAGCTTCCCTTAGTTAGATGTCTTAGCACATCCCTAACTAGCACAGCACAAAAGAACCGAGGTTGAAAACATCTCTCAAATGAATGATATAAAGATGTATGCATAAGATATATCAATAAACTTTATTGAGCTATGAAAATTTTAACCAGTTTGTAAGGGGTTTAGAGAAGGTGCTTTGGATTAGATTGCACTGCCAGTGATACATAATCAAACATTTTTTTTTAACCTCAGTTTCTTGATCTATAATGGTAATAGCTATATACATACTTATAGGTACTGTAGGATTGTTTTAAGGTTTAAGTAAGTTTATTCACATAAAATGCTTAAAGTCTGAAATATTGTGTAAATAATGTAACAAATAGAACAAGCTACTACTGTTACTGTTCTTACTAACTATAAAGATGGTGATGATATCAGACATTGTGCTAAAGATTCGGGACAGGAAGGCAGCAGTCTCCAGGATCTCTGTGCTTTCTCCTCTTCTCACCTGTGACTGGATCCATGAGGAGTCTTTTTTGTCAACAGGATTTTGGAAATACCTTATGATGTTTACTGTGCTCCACTCTGAAGGCCATCCAAGAAGGATTACCTAGAAAATGATGAGAAACAGTGTTTTGGTTGTTAAATGTTTCCAAACTCTGGGCATACTAATTAAGGACACAGAATTCTGAGCCAGAATGACAAGGACAAGGATTAGCAAAGGAGGAGTGGAAAATGATTTCTGTATCATCAACTCCTATGCTTCCACTGGGAGCATTACATAATTTTCTTAAAATTAAAAAAAATATGAAACTTCATCTGTGCTTCATCTGATGTCCATGAAGTATCTAATAAATTTACTAGGCTTTCATGACAAAAATACTCAACAAAATAGAAATAGAATGAAGTGACTGCAGTATAATAAAGGTCAATATGAAAAGTCTATCTCTAACATCACAGTCATCAATGAAAAGTTGAAAACTTCTAAGGTCAAGAAAAAAAAGGCAAGGATGCTTATTCTCAACACTTCTATTCAACATAATATTAGAAGTCCTAGGAAGGTCATTAGATTAGAAAAGGAAACCAAAGGCTACCATTTGGAAAGAAAGAAGTAAAATTATGTCTGTTCACAAAGGACATGATTTTACGTGCAGAAAATCTTTAAAATTCCACACACACAAAAACACCTGCATAGAAAGTTGCACAGTACAAAATCAATATTCAAATATCTTTCCATGCATGAACAATGAACATTCCAGAAAGGAAAATAAGAAAACAATCCTATCTTTTTTTCAAAGCTGTAGTCAAGAGCTAAGTTTGAATTTTTAAAAAATTATTTTTATTTATTTGTTTTAATTGGAGGCTAATTACTTTACAATATTGTATTGGTTTTACCATACATCAGCATGAATCCACCATGGGTGTACACGTGTTCCCCATCCTGAACCCCCCTTCCACCTCCCTCCCCATTTATTTATTTGTGCCAGGTCTTTGTTGTGGCATGAGGGATCTAGTTTCCTAGATTGAACCCAAGTTCTATGCATTGGGATTGAACCCAAGTTCTATGCATTGGGATTGAACCCAAGTTCTACGCATTGGGAGTGTGGAGTCTTAACCACTGGACCACCAGAGAAGTCCTGATAATCTTATTTATAATAGTATCAAAAAGAATGAAATAATTGGGAGTAAACTTAAGGAGATAAAAGACTGATACATTGAAAACTACAAAGTATTGCTCAAATTAATCTGACACAAGTAAATAGAAAGACATCTCACGTTTATGGGTTTGGAGACTTAATATTATTAAGCTGTTCATACTACCCAAAGCAATTTAAAGATTCAATGCAATTTCTATTAAAATCCCAATGGAATTTTTTTTTCAGATATAAAAAGTCCATCCTACAGTTAATACGGAATCTCAGAGGACCCCAAATAGGCAAAACAATCTTAGAAAGAACAGCAAAGCTGGAGGCCTCTGGTTTCAGAACATACTACAAAGGTACAAGAACCAAAAAGTGTAGTTTTGGGCATAAAGTGCATGCTTAGTCGCTCAGTTGTATTGACTCTTTGTGATCTTTTGGCTTGTAGCCCACCAGGCTCCTCTGTCCAGGGGATTACTCAGGCAAGAATACTGGAAAGGGTTGCCATTTCCTTCTCCAGGGGATCTTCTTAACTCACGGATTGAACCCACATCTCCTGTGTCTCATTTGGAGACTTAATATTATTAAGCTGTTCATACTACCCAAAGCAATTTAAAGATTCAATGCAATTTCTATTAAAATCCCAATGGAATTTTTTTTTCAGATATAAAAAGTCCATCCTACAGTTAATACGGAATCTCAGAGGACCCCAAATAGGCAAAACAATCTTAGAAAGAACAGCAAAGCTGGAGGCCTCTGGTTTCAGAACATACTACAAAGGTACAAGAACCAAAAAGTGTAGTTTTGGGCATAAAGTGCATGCTTAGTCGCTCAGTTGTATTGACTCTTTGTGATCTTTTGGCTTGTAGCCCACCAGGCTCCTCTGTCCAGGGGATTACTCAGGCAAGAATACTGGAAAGGGTTGCCATTTCCTTCTCCAGGGGATCTTCTTAACTCACGGATTGAACCCACATCTCCTGTGTCTCCTGCATTGAAGGCAGATCTTTCACCTGCTGAGCCACTGAGAAAGCCCACTGGCATAAAGACAGACATACCAATCAGTGGAACAGAATAGACAGCCAGAAATAAACTCTTGGATACATGGTGTAATGATCTTTATCAATGGTGTCAAGACAACAGGGAACGTTTAATCCCTGTAATGAATGGTGCTGGGGAAACAAAATATCCATATGCGAAATAATGAAAATCTTACATCATGAAGAAAAATCAACTCAGAATGGATTAAAGACCTAAAGGTAAGACTTGATAAGACTCTTAGAAGAAAACAAGGGTGAAGCTTCATGACACTGAATCAGCAATGATGTCTAGGATATGATACCAAGTGCACAAGTGTTAGTAACAAGGTAAAAATGGACAAATGAGACTATGTTCATCTTAAAACCTCTGTGCAGCAAAGGACATAGAGTGAAATGGACGAATAGAGTGAAACAAAGGAACAGAGTGAAAGATCACCTACAAGACGGTAGAAGATATTTGTAAAATATGTATCTGATAAGGGGTTAGTAAGCATACACCAATATGAAGGCTACCTATAAGCCAGGAAGAGAACTTGATTGACCATGATGGCACCCTGATATCAAACATCCATGCTCCAGCATTGGAAGAAAACAAATTTCTGTGGTTTAAGCCATGCAGTCTGATTCATTATGGCAGCCTTAGCTGATGAACATAGTGGGAGAAGAAATTGAATAGACATTTCTCCAAAGAAGATCCACAAATGGCCAACAAACATATGAAAAGATGCGAGATATTACTAGTCAATAGGGAAATACAAATTAAAACCACAATGGAAATTACTTCATAGCTTCTGTGATGGCAATATGAATAAAAAGACAATAGCAAGTTTGATAAGAATATGGAGAAATTGGAACCCTTATACACTATTGTTGGAAATGTAAAATGTTGCAACCTTTACAGAAAACAGTATGGAGTTTCCTCAGAAAATCAGAACTGCTGTATGATCTAGCAATCCAATTCCAGTGTATATTTCCATAAAAAGTTGAAAGCAAGATCTTGAATAAATTGTGTGCACATCTGTGGTCATTGCAGCATTATTCCCAGTTGGCAAGATGTGGAAGCAATCTAAATGTTCATTGGTGGATAAACAGATAAAGATTATATGTATCTTATATATTATATATACACATGCACACAAATGGAATGTTTTGAAGCCTTAAAAAAGAATTTTGTCATATGCTACCTCAGGGATGAGCCTTGATGATATTATGCTAAGTGAAATGAACCAATCAAAAAAAGAAAAATATTGCATGATTCCACTTCTGTGAGGTATCTAAATTAATCAAATCCATGAAAACAGAATGGTTGCCAAGGACTATGAGGAGGAAGAATTGGAGAATTGTTGCTCATTGGGTGTAGGGCTTCAGTCATGCAAGATGAAAAAGTTCTACAAATTTGCTGTAGAGCAATGAGTACATAGTTAGCAATAGTGTATCATACACTCAGAAATTAAGAAGGTTAATAAAGATGTGTAGAGGTATGGTGAACCGTGGAGTGTGTATTCCCTATGAAGAATCTCTCTTCATGTCAAAGCCTTTAGTTTTCATGTCTTTAATAATGTAAGGGAACAGATGGACTTCCCTGGTGGCACAATGGATGAGAATCTGCCTGCCGATGCAGAGGACACAGGTTCGATCTCTGGTCCAGGAAGATTCCACTTTCTGTGGGGCAACTAAGCCTGTGTGTCACAAGCTACTGAGCCTGCATGTGCTCTGCAATGAGAAGCCAGTCATCACAATCAGAGAAAGCCCGTGCACAGCAAAGAAGACCAAATGCAGCCAAAACTAAATAAATGATTTTTAAAAATCTGGGAGAACAGAAATCCATAGGTGGAGAATCCTAAAACTACATAAATTGTTTTTCCAGTCTAGGCAGATTACCTCTTCTAAACTCTCTGAGCAGCAGAAGAGGAACTGAGCTGCTCACTTCTATTTTATAATGAGTGTACTTCATTTTTTATTTACCTGAGGCTGTCTCTGGTCAGTGAAATGTGGGAAAGATAAGGGAGAATAAATAGTTCTCTCAAATCCTTTCCCAGAATCAAAACAAAGAATTAGTTTCACCTTAGGGTAAGAAGATCATGTGGTGTTATTTTTTATGCACACACGAATAATGTATCTTGACATATTAATCATTTCCTCTTCCAAGAGATTCAATCCAATAACAGAATTATTATTTTTTTTTACTTTTACAGTTTAATTTGCAAACAGAATTTTTATAACAAATTATTTTTAACCAAATCATATCTTGAAAACTGTTTATATAGAAAACCCAGGGAATAAAGAGAATTGTTCATTGTGGAAGGCCTTAAATTACATTAGTACAGTAGAAAATACAGGAGGTAGAAGATAACTGAAAAGACTAATGCAACATCAGATTCAAATCTATAGCTCCTGTAGCTACTTAAAACATGGTTTTAGAAACTAAATCGAACATTTCCAGTAACCATAGAAACAGTTAAAATTTGCCATGAGAACCCTTATATCATGCTTGATATAGGGAGGTAGGAAGATGTGACACATGAGACATGACATTCTATCTACAACTTCTGTTTGCTTTACTGAGGGTGTAGTTTCAAAATTCAGTCACCTTCTTCAGCTTCAGACTCAGATTCTTCTTCAGCATTTTTGAGCCACTCTACAAACTTTTTCATTTGCTCAAGGAAGACACTCTTCCCCTTGGCAACGTGTGCATCTTTACACCATTTTAGAATGGGTTCTTCACTCAGAACTTCAGCTTTATAAAAAAGCACCACTATTTTCTGGAAGGCTTTCATGAAATGAATGTTTCGTAGCAGTACTCCTGAATATTCAGTAACAGAGTCAGCTCAGACTGACCTTGAGTTGTAAAGGCAGCAAGTAGAGGGCTGTATTGCTTCAAGTGCTTTATGGCTTGCTCTGCTACAAGCTCTTCCTTTTTGTTCCATTCCACAGTGCTCATTACGCTGGACCATACTATTCCAATGACAACAGGTTCTGGGATTTTTTTCTTTTTCATTTCTTCCTTGACATACAAAATTATATCCTTAAATGGATCACCACGGGACATCTGTTCTTGAAGTTCTTTCTGGAGTTCCTTATGAGCTTCTATGGTTTGCTGATTCCGAACATATTCTGAAAGCTCTTTCAAGCCTGCCTCAGTTAAATACTTTGTGAAGTGTTCAATGCTTTGTTCATTGGCAGGAAAAAGTGCCATCAGTCTGTTATCCATGCTCACTTTCCAAAGGCTTACAACTACTGCATTGATATCTTTTTCATCTATCCATGATTTAAAGGGCTTTACAGCAAAAGCTGCTGAAACCCCTTCTTTAACCAAATTCTCATTGTACAGACTATTAAGAATGGATGCATTAAGTGTTCCATTAGCCAGAAGAACACCAGTCAACATAGCCAGGTTGTTCCTTTCTGACTCTGAAAAACCCTTTAAGAACAGCAGCAGCTTTTTAACTTTATCTTCAAAACCTTTCTCCAGGTATTTGTAGCACCTGATTAACTTGTTAAAAACCTTAGCAAATGCTTGCATGGTCTCTAGGTCTTCTTGTGCTGCAAACACACAGACATCTGTACGCATCATGTCATCTGCCAGTGTACCACCTGGGGCCAGCATTCCGCCAGCCACCAGAATGTCAAAGAGTTTCTGCATATCGTCAGTAATCAAGTTTTGCTCCAGAAAGTGGAAGTAGCTCAGTCGTGTCTGACTCTTTGGGACCCTGTGGACTATAGCCCTTCAGGCTGTTCCGTTCATGGGATTCTCCAGGCAAGAATACTGGAGTGGGTTGCCATTTCCTTCTCCAGGGGATCTTCCCAACCCAGGGATCGAACCCAGGTCTCCTGCATTGCAGGCAGACGCTTTAACCTCTGAGCCAATCAGTACCAGTTTCAGTTAAGCCTTGAATAATGCAGTCTTGAAACTGAGTAGGGTCAAACTTCTCTTTTTCATCTCTTTTTCTTGTTTTAAAACGCTGTAGTGTTGGCTTTTGCTGCTTTTGATTATTCATAAAAGACATCCAAATTTAAGGCGATGAGAAAAGAGCCAGAAACCCCAGAGTGGGCAGCAACTGCAGCAGTGTCTCCTCTGCTACTGGAACTAATGCAAGGAGGAGGAGGAGGAGGAAAGAGGTGCCACCCACCCAATAACAGAATTATTATGAGATTAGTATTAGAAATCTCTTTGGTGAATTTGTAGTCTAAGGTTTCTTTAATTGCCTTTGATTAAGAATGTTTAGCAAAAATAATTCTTTTTAAAAAGAATGATAGATTTTAAACAAAAAACTTGAGAATTACACTGGAAAACCTATATATTCACTTTCATTCAGGCTTATGTCAATATTCAGCCACAACCACTTCAGAATGCTGAAAATTATGGTTTTTTTTTTTTTTTTTTTTTTTTCTTATGGCTGAGATGCAGTTGAGACCTTAGCCCAGGCTGGTTTCAGGAAGACACCTCTACATCCTCCTGGCCCCTCACCTTGCTGCCTTGGTGTCCATTCTTCATCAGAATCCTCAGTGTCATCTACCTGGGGTTTGATGACTTGTTTGTGGTGATGCATGAAAGCTGGTTGAAACCTGGAAAGAAGCAAAATAGATGTTCTAAGAAGGAGGCACAAAGCACAGAAGCAATGGAAAGTGTCACAAAGTCAGGGAAATAAGTAGGATGGGCTGGGAGAATGTAAAACAAGGCAAGAGGTGAGCTCTGCACTGCCAGGGTCAACCCCACTTTGGTACAAAACAATAAAAATTTCCTCCAGGTTAGTCTCCACACAAAAGGGAACTGTGGGCAGATGAAGCCACCTAAGAGAGGGCCAAGGAAACACTGAGGCTGAAGACCTGTTTCATGTTTCCCAGGCTCACAGGCACCCAGCACTTCCTGTTACCTATAGCAATCAGCACTTCATAGTTCCTTTTCACATTCTTATATTGGATTTTTTCCCATTCTCCCATCTCTACTCATTCTTCCTTGGAGAAGCATACGGAAATTTCTTAGAAAGCACGTTTGGCCTAAGGAAAATAATAGATTTCATCAGGGACTTACTAATATAAGTCAGACCTTAGAGCTGACTTCTCTACCTTTTGTACAGGGAGTAGCCTGAAGCTACTGGATGGTCTCTGTGAGACAGGGACTAAGACTTTCCTTCTCACCTGTGTCCTACTTAACTGAACAAATACTGAGCATTTTCCTAACTCTTCCTGGACACAGCAGTTGATGATGCTAGTTTCCTGTTTTGTCCCACTCCACCCCACGGTCTCAGACAGGACCAGGCATTCCCATCCTGTTTACGTTCACAGAGAAGTTCACTCAGCTACCCAGGCAAGCAATCTGTGATCCTTCAGGGACTGGTGCAGTGTCCTTCCTATAGAGCTGGATTAGAGCCCAGCTTTGCCTCCTCTGCCTCTCACCGTGGGCTTCCACTCTGTTCTCCCAGCATCTCCGTCAGTGCTCTCCTCTGGAGACCTGTTCGGGCTCATGGCCATGGGACTCTCTCAATGCCAAGGTGCCTGTGGAAGAAGAAGATGCTGAGATAGCCCAGACCACTGTCCAGAGCCTGGTCTGTCTTCCTTGGGTGGACTGTCCAGGGCGGGAAGGTGTGGGGAAAGTTGGAGTGAGGGTGTTGGTGGGGTGGACGGATCCTGACCAGCTATGACGGGCCACCCTAATGTGAAAAAGATTTGGTTTCTTTGGTTCCCCTACAATTCAGCCCCTCTGAGGCAAAGCACTGGGAGGATGTGTATGTGGGTGACAGAGGGAGTCCTGAGGAGACCTGGAAGCCCCTAACTGCTGGACTCGGGTCAGGCTGAAATCAGGGCTCTGTTCCAGTGCAGGAGAAGGAACATTTCTCCAAGAAGGATTTTGAGGATCTTTGCCTGGGAACTCGGAAAAATATCGGCCTAACATGAGTTCTACGTTTAAGGGATAAGTCACTCCACTTGAGAAGATCTGGGACACATGGGGTGAAGGAACTGGGATCTTCAGACAGAGGGTACTGGGGATCTTTTGGCTGATGTAGAATGCACAGGGTGAGAGAAATTGGGATCTTTGAGGTTGAGGAAATCAGAGGTTTCGAATTAAGGGGCTTTAGGTCTCTGACAAGCAGGACAGTGGAGGTCTTGAGGACAAAGAGTTTTAAGAGTTCTCAGGCTGAGGTATTCAGAGTCTCCAAGGTAAAGGAAATTTGGTCTCTCTGCAGGTGCCATCTTTAGGGTGTTTCAGGCTGAGGGGAACTGGGGTTACTCTAGGTATTTGAGATTCGCAGCACTAGGAGATTTGGTATTTCTGCCGACGAAGGGACTTGTAGTCCCTGAAGCTGACAAGACGCGAATTCCCTTCAGGTTAGGACCCAGGTTCTTCAAAGCTGATGGCATTTGGGGCTTCTCACCCTGGAATTAGAAGCCGTCATGCTGAGGGTTTACGAGGGTTATGCAGGGCGCATTCCGGTCAGTCTCCCCATTGTCCTGAGGAGCTTCTCACCCTGGCCCAGGGTGCATTCTGAGCTCAGCGGCTAGTACTCCTGCTCTGAGGCGAAGTGAAGGGCATGCAGCCATCCTGTACGGTGCCAGCACAATCGGCCAATAGGCGCTGGGAGGGTGCGGAGAGCGAAGGAGGCCCCGCCCAACCACTGCTGGAATGGCTGCTCTGGGGGTGTGTTTGTCAAGAAGCTTCCAGTGTGCAGGTGCATATTGGCCGTTTTCTTGCCTTGTTTTCAGGCATGGCCTCTTAGGCCTGGATCCTCAAGTTGGCGGGTGGTCCTCAGGCTGGATGTTTCCTTCCAGTGCCCTCAACTGGAACCTCAGCTCCACCAGACTGTAGTCATGCTCCCGGACTTTCCCCTAGGCCCACCTGTGCCATACCTGGTTAAATCTAGTTTGGGGAAGAACTCTATGTGGTGAGTACTGCATTATTCAGGGGAAAACAGTGTAATTAACTAAATTCTGATGAGACACAAGACAAACAACATATGGTCAAAGATTTAAATGCAATGCATGGAATAAGTATGTTAGAAAAAAAACTTGGAGGATTTTTAATCTCAAAATAGAAGTGGCACTGATGAGTAGTCTGTATATTCAGTGTAGGTATCAAAAGCCTTCAGAAATGAGGTATAAATAAAACCTCAAAGCCTAGCAAGTGTTTTTTTTTGTAAAACCAGGCATCGAAGTGGAGGACAATGGATCCACAGAGCTGAGTTTGCTTGACACCTACTGGCTTCACAAGATAAAATAAGGACACTGTTTCTGGCCCTTTGCTAGATTTGCTCACAGAAAAATAAAGTGATTTCCATGTTTTGGAAGCAAGAAGACTGACTGTAGAATTAGTATCAAGTGTTGGTTGGGAGTCTGGATGGAGAAATGTTACCAGAAAAATGAGTTTACCTCTTGGTGGGTGTTAAGCCAGAAGATACAATGCAGCCAAAGTTCATGGGAAGGAAAAGTGTATTACTTGCAGAACTATGGAGAACACTATGCAGCTTTCCGGAGTGGTGTCTCTCTAAACTGCAAAGGTGGGGAACCTTTAATCTACGGGAACAGGTGTATTCAGGCTTCTGTGATGGCTCAGAGGGTAAACAATCTGCCCACAGCAGAAGACCCAGATTCAATCCCTAGATGGGGACAATGTCCAGAGAAGGGCATGGCAATATACTCCAGTATTCTTGCCCAGAGAATCCTATGGACAGAGGAGCCTGGTGGTCCATGGGGTTGCAAAGAGTCAGACATGAGTCAATGACTAAGACTTTAACTTTACAGGCATGCTCATTAAGGGTCTTGGGCTGTGGCAGACTCCAAGCTTCAGTTGACTGAAGTCTTGAGAGTCAGAACCAGTCACCATCAGCATCCCTTACATTCCAGCTGGTCTGGTGTAGATACAGATATCTATTCTTCTTCATATTCTTAACCCTTATCAGTTCAGTTCAGTCTCTCAGTCATGTTGACTTTTTGGGATCCCATGAATCGCAGTATGCCAGGCTTCCCTGTCCATCACTAACTGCCAGAGCTTACTCAACTCTTGTCCATCGAATTGGTGATGCCATCCAACCATCTTCTTCTGTCACCCACTTCTCCTCCCACCTTCAATCTTACCCAGCATCAGGATCTTTGATAATGAGTCAGTTCTTCACATCAGGTGGCCAAAGTATTGGAGCATCAGCTTCAGCATCATTCAGGACTGAATTCCTTTAGGATGGACTGGTGGATCTCCTTGCAGTCCAACGGACTCTCAAGAGTCTTCTCCAACACCACAGTTCAAAGGCATCAATTCTTGGTCACTCAGCTTTCTTTGTAGTCCATCTCTCACATCCATACGTGACTACTGGAAAAACCGTAGCTTTGACTAGATGGACCTTTGTCAGCAATGTAATGTCTTTGCTTTTTAATATGCTGACTAAGTTAGTTAGAACTTTTCTTCCAGAAAGCAAGCATCTTTGAAGTTTATGGCTGCAGTCACCATCTGCAGTGATTTTGGAGCCCAAGAAAATAGTCTGTAACTGTTTCCATTGTTTCCCCATCTATTTTCCATGAAGTGATGGAAACGAATGCCATGATCTTTGTTTTCTGAATGTTGAGTTTTAAGCCAGCTTTTAAACTCTCCTCTTTCACTTTATTTTTTATTTTTTATTTTTTTCCACCTCCCACCCCACATCTTCCTTCCAGATCATCCCCATACCCCAGCCCCAAGCATCCTGCATCCTGCATTGAACATAGACTGGCAATTCATTTCTTACATGATAGTATACATATTTCAATGCTATTCTCCCAAATCATCCCTCCCTCTCCCTCTCCCTCTCCTTCTCCCTCAGAGTCCGTAAGTCCGCTCTACACATCTGTATCTCTTTTGCTGTCTTGCATACAGGGTCCTCATTACCATCTTTCTAAATTCCATATATATGTGTTAGTATACTGTATTGGTGTTTTTCTTTCTGGCTTACTTCACTCTGTATAATTGGTTCCAGTTTCATCCATCTTATTAGAACTGATTCAAATGTATTCTTTTTAATGGCTGAGTAATACTCCATTGTGTATATATACCACAGCTTTCTTATCCATTCATCCGCTGATGGACATCTAGGTTGTTTCCATGTCCTGGCTATTATAAACAGTGCTGCA
>SJYX01017529.1:200084-232280 GCA_006410675.1 Oreotragus oreotragus | reverse complement strand
CTACTATTCAACATAGTTCTGGAAGTTTTGGCCACAGCAATCAGAGCAGAAAAAGAAATAAAAGGAATCCAAATTGGAAAAGAAGAAGTAAAACTCTCACTGTTTGCAGATGACATGATCCTCTACATAGAAAACCCTAAAGACTCCACCAGAAAATTACTAGAGCTAATCAATGAATATAGTAAAGTTGCAGGATATAAAATCAACACACAGAAATCCCTTGCATTCCTATACACTAATAATGAGAAAGTAGAAAACGAAATTAAGGAAACAATTCCATTCACCATTGCAACGAAAAGAATAAAATACTTAGGAATATATCTACCTAAAGAAACTAAAGACTTATATATAGAAAACTATAAAACACTGATGAAAGAAATCAAAGAGGACACTAATAGATGGAGAAATATACCATGTTCATGGATTGGAAGAATCCTCTTTCACTTTAATCAGGAGGCTTTTTTGTTCTGCTTCACTTTCTGGCATAAGGGTGGTGTCATCTGCATATCTGAGGTTATTGATATTTCTTCCAGCAATCTTGATTCCACCTTGTGCTTCATCCAGTCCAGCATTTTGCATGATGTACCCTGAATAGAGGTTAAATAAACAGGGTGATGATATGCAGCCTTGATGTACTCCTTTCCTGATTTGGAACCAGTCTGTTGTTTCATGTCAAGTTCTAACTGTTGTTTCTTGACCTGCATACAGATTTCTCAGGAGGCAGGTAAGGTGGTCTAGTATTCCCATCTCTTTCAGAATTTTCTACAGTTTATTGTGATCCACACAGTCAAAGGCTTTGGTGTAGTCAATAAAGCAAAAACAGATGTTTTTCTGGAACTCTCTTGCTTTTTCAGTGATACAGTGGATGTTGGCAATTTGATCTCTGGTTCCTCTGCTTTTTCCAAATCCAGCTTGAACATCTGGAACATTCATGGTTCACGTACTGTTGAAGCCTGGCTTGGAGAATTTTGAACATTACTTTGCTAGGGTGTGAGATGAGTGCAGTTGTAAAGTTGTTTGATCATTCTTTGGCATTGCCTTTCTTTGGGATTGGAATGAAAAAGTGACCTTTTCCAGTCCTGTGGCCACTGCTGAGTTTTCCAAATTTGCTGGCATATTGAGTGCAGCACTTTCACAACATCATCTTTTAGGATTTGAAATAGCCTAACTGGAATTGCATCACCTCCACCAGCTTTGTTCATACTAAGGCTTCCTGAGGCCCACTTGACTTTGCATTCCAAGATGTGAGGCTCTAGATGAGTGATCACACCATCATTGTTATCAAGATCTTTTTTTGTATAGTTTTTCTGTGTGTTCTTGACACCTCTTCTTAATATCTTCTGTTGGGTCCATACTGTTTCTGCCCTTTATGGTGCCCATCTTTGAATGAAATATTTCCTTTGAATCTTTGATTTTCTTGAAGAGATCCCTAGTCTTTCCCATTCTATTGTTTTCCTCTATTTCTTTGCATTGATCACCGAGGAAGTCTTTCTTATCTCTTTTTGCTATTCTTTGCATTCACATGGGTATATCTTTCATTTCTCCTTTGCCTTTAGCTTCTCTTCTTTTTAAAGCTATTTGTAAGGCCTCCTCAGACCAACATTTTGCCTTTTTGCATTTCTTTTTCTTGGGGATAGTCTTGATCCCTGCCTTCTGCACAAAGTTATGAACCCTGTCCATAGTTCTTCAGGCACTCTGTCTATCAAATATAATCCCTTGAATCTATTTGTTACTTCCACTGGATAATCATAAGGGATTTGATGTAGGTCATACCTGAATGGTCTAGTGGTTTTCCCTACTTTCTTCATTATAAGTCTGATTTTGGCAATAAAGAGTTCATGATCTGAGCTACAGTCAACTCCCGGTCTTGTATTTGCTGACTGTATAGAGCTTCTCCATCTATGGTTGCAAAGGATATAATTAATCTGATTTCAGTTTTGACCATCTAGTGATGTACAGTCTTCGCTTGTGTTGTTGGAAGAGTGTGTTTGCTATGATCAGTGCATTTTCTTGGCAGAACTCTGTTAGTAGGGCAAAGGCTAACGAGGAGAATCAGGGACTCAGATTCAGCAGTAGGACATTACTTAGGGCCAGCAACAGGGCCTTAATTAAGGATAGTGCTAGGACCTTAGAGGTAACTTCATGGCCTGAGTAAGAGATAGTTCAGGCTGTTAGATGCACTTCAATGACTTTCTTAGGGACATAGTCAGGGAGCCTGTAATAGGATCAGGGGGTTATTTTGTGACAGCCTAGGCTATAAGGCACAGTATCATGGCCTCAATTAGGGGCAGTGTCAGGGTTAGGGATGGGCTTAGGGCCTTCATAAAGTATAGTTCAGGCCTTAGCTAGGGACAGTGTCTGGGGCTTAGTTAAAGACAGTTTCAAGGCTTCAGTTAGAGATAACTTGAAGGCTTTAAAGAAGTTCAGGCTGTTACTGAGCAGCATCTCAGGACCTTAATAAGGCTATTGTCAGGGTGTTAGTTAGTGACAGCATGAGAGACCTACTTTGGTACATATTCAGGGCCTTAGTTATGGACAGGATCATGGCAAAAGTAGGGATATTGAGTAGGGATATTTAGAGGCAAAATGAGCCTCTAAATAGTTAGGGCAAGAGTCAGAGAATTGGTTACAGACAGTATCAGCCCCTCAGGTAGAGGCTTCTTCAAGGCCTTAGTAAGAGTACCAGTGCCTGAGTGAGGGAGTGCATCAGGCCTTCAGAAAGATGGAGTTAAGGGCTTAATTAGGGAAAGTGTTAGGGCCTCAGAGAAAACTCAAAGACCTTAGTAAAAGACTCTTTAGTGTCCCGGGGACACTGTCAGGGTGTTTGTTAGGACCAGCATCAGGGCCTTAGTTAGGGAGAGAGTTAAGAGGACAGTTTAGGAAAGCTCAGGCCATCACAGACAGCTCAGGGCCATAGTTAATGTAAGGTCAGGGCCTGGTAGTGAAATAGAGCAGGACACTGTGGGGCTCCTGGGCCCAGAAGCTTTTCCCATGTCCCCTGTTTCTTTGTTGGGAATAGACTCCCAGCTCCATGACCTACCTTGAGCTCCAAAGGGCAGATTGGAAGAGGTACTAATCAGGGAAGGGAGGGGATGCAGAGAGAACGAAAGATCACTCAAGAGAGAGTATTTTGTCTTGGGTCAGGGTCCTGTTTCTGTCAAAAGGAATACACATAAGAATATCTCTAAACTCTTTACACAGCTAAACACCCTATCCAGCAAAATGGTAAATTGTAGCATTCTTCCTTCCAGAGAAACTCACCAAGAGACCACCTGTGGCCAGATGAAGGGAGTTCAGGCCCTGTAAACACCCTAATCCTTTATCAACAACTCTGCCCTTTAACCATTGCTGTAAAGTGAAAGTCGCTCAGTTCGAATGTCTGTGACCCAATGGACTCTATATTCCATGGCATTCTCCAGATCAGAATACTGTAGAAGGTAGCCATTCCCTACTCCAGGGGATCTTCCCAACCCAGGGATCAAACACAGGTCTCCACACTGCAGGTAAATTCTTTAACAGCTGAGCCAGCAGGGAAACTCAAGAATACTAGAGTGGGTAGCCCATCCCTTCTCCAGGGAATCTTCCCAACCCAGGAATGGGACCAGGGTCTTCCAGACATTCAAGTTGGATTTAGAAAAGGCAGAGGAACCAGATATAAAATTGCCAACATCTGTTGAATCATAGAAAAATAAAGAGAATTCCACAAAAACTTTTGCTTCGTTGACTATACAAAAGCCTTTCACGGTGTGGATCACAACAAACAGAGATTCATATACCAGACCACCTTACCTGCCTCCTGAGAAACCTGTATGCAGGTCAGGAAGCAACAGTTAGAACCGAACATGAAACAATAGACTGGTTCCATATTGGGAAAGGAGTATGTCAAGGCTGTATGTTGTCACCCTGCTTATTTAACTTATATGCAGAGAACATCATAAGAAACACTGGGCTGGATGAAGCACCAGCTGGAATCAAGACTGCTGGAAGAAATATCAGTAACCTCAGATATGCAGATTATATCACTGTTATGGCAGAAAATGTGGAGGAACTGAAGAGCCTCTTGATCAAGTTGAAAGAGGAGAGTGAAAAGGCTGGCTTTAAACTCACCATTCAGAAAACATAAGATCGTGGCATCTGGTCCCATAACTTCATGGGAAATAGATGGGAAAACAGTGGAAACAGTGACAGACTTTATTTTTGGAGGCTCCAAAATCACTGCAGATGGTGAGTGCAGTCATGAGATTCAAAGATGCTTCCTCCTTAGAAGAAAAACTGTGACAAACCTAGACAGCATATTAAAAAGCAGAGACATTACTTTGCCAACAAAGGTTCATCTAGTCAAAGCTATGGTTTTTCCAATAGTCATGTACAGATGTGACAGTTGGACTATAAAGAAAGCTGAGCAACGAAGAATTGATGCTTTTGAACTGTGGTGTTGGAGAAGACTCTTGAGAGTCCCTGGGACTGCAAGGAGATCCAACCAGTCCATCCTAGAGAATATCAACCCTGAATATTCATTAGAAGTACTGATGCTGAAGCTGAGGCTACAATACTTTGGCTACATGATGTGAAGAACTGCCTCATCAGAAAAGACTGTGATGCAGGGAAAGATTGAAGGTGGGAGTAGAAGGGACGGCAGTTGATGAGATGTTTGGATGGCATCACCGGCTCAGTGGAAGTGAGTTTGGGTAAACTCCAGGAATTGGTGATGGACAGGGAGGCTTGGCGTGCTGCAGTCCATGCAGTCGCAAAGAGTCAGACATGACTGAGGAACTGAACAACAACATGGGGACAGGAGCAAAAAGAAGCATACTTCCACCCTAGGGATATTTAAATAATCTGCACTTCTGCACACTGGCAGCTGTGCAGCTGAGTGCAGAGAGTAAGCTGATTGGTGGTGTAAGGTGAGTGGTGAGTACCAGTTGGTAACCCAGGGGAGGGGCAATATAGCTTTGTGGTTTGAATCTGCAGCAGCTTTCACTCCTTTAGAAGGGTTCTCTCGCCTCTTCACCAGCACAGGCTCAAGGTGCAGCTGTGAGAATTCCCGTGTCCAAGAGGCCGAAGCTGAGGTGCAGAGGGACACCTTCTGGTGTGGGACCCAGAAGAGTGATCCCAGGACTATGTCTGGGGTGAACATTGTCTACAGGCTGATCATTTTCACTCTGCAACCTTCCCTTCTGGGCTTCCCTGATTGGTCAGCTGGTAAAGAGTCCACCTGCAATGCAGGACACTCTGGTTCGATTCCTGGGTTGGGAAGGTCCCATGAAGAAGGGACAGGATACCCACTCCAGTATTCTTGGGCTTCCCTGGTGGCTCAGATAGTAAAGAATGTGCCTGCAATGCAAGAGTCCGGAGTTCAATCCCTGGGTTGGGAAGATCCCCTCAGGATGGCATGGCAACCCACTCCAGTATTATAGTCTCAAATGTCAGAAGCAAGCTACCAAAGACAAGAATCAAACCTTTTTTGGTGGCTGCCTGTCACCTCCTCTGTCTAGAGCCCTGACGCCTTCTCTGCCCCAAGAGGGAACTTAATCCTGGGAGGGCGCAGGGCAGGTCATCACCACAGTTGCTTCTGTGGCCTCACCAGGGTCCCTGCCCATCCTGCAGGCTTCACCTGGAACCCGAGAGGGCAACAGGCTGACTAAGAGGAGGCCAGGCAGGGGATCCAGCCTAACAGTTCCAGGGCCAGCCTTGCCATGCTCACCAGGTGATCCCCACATGTAGCTGCCACACAGCACCTTCAGGTTCCAGGGAACAAAGTGCAGCTCTGCTGTTGGGTCTGCCCTCTTTCTCCCACACCGTTCTGACTGTCTGATGTGATGCTGGAGGCACAGCAGCGCCCCCTCCCCAGGCACCAGGGGGGCATGATTCATATCAAGGAAGACATGAGATGCCGAGGAGGAGATGAGGAGCTCCCTTCCTGGTGTTGTCCCTGGGCCTCCTGGCAGGTGGTGGGGCCTTTTGTCTCTGGATTGTGTTACCTCAAGTGACCTTAAACCACTCCTGTTGACTCTTCCAAGTGTGTAGCCCAAAGTGTTCGACCTGAGGGAGTTGAGATCACACAGGTAAAACGTGTAACAGCACAAGGGTGCTCAGTACCATGAAACTGACAGTCCTTCTGGGCAGCCATGACCCTAAGCAGTGATGAGAGACTTGCCCCCTCGTGGTCCCAGGGAGAAGGAAGCTGGTCTGCTTGCTGTCTAGGTCCGAGCCAGTGCTGGGAGGTTCCTGCCTACCCTGACCACTTGAGTGGCCCAGGTGGGTCCACCCTCTCGGGCCCCGCTGAGCCCCTGCTCCACACTTGTCTGAAGAGTCCTTCCAGGCCTCTGTGATGGAAATCTGTGGTGGGAACTCAAGAGAAAGGGCGTGAAGGCAGCTGGGACCTTCCTTCACTGAGGACGTGACATTGCCAGGTACACTGAGGTGATGGAGGTGTCAGGAAGGCCATTTCAGATGGTGGTATGTGCTGAGAAGGACACAGGGCACGGGGTGGCAGAGGCTGATGGGCAGTGAGTCCAGAGAGGCGCCTTCTTGGAGGAAGGGGAATGTTCAAACAGAACTGTGTCTGGAGGCCCGAGCTCCAGCAGGGCCGGCTGGTGAGCTGAGGAGAGTGAGGCCAGGGGCAATGGCCAGAGGAGCGGTGCATTTGGCCTTTGGTAGAGTTTCTGCTCCCCAAGGACTGGGGTCATTGTCTGTCTCCTCATGGCTGTCCCGTGCCTGGAACATGACCTGGCCAGAGGCAGGTGCTGAACAAATATCTGTGAATGAGTGGACAGTTTGAGTGTGGAGATGCACAGGACAGATGGCTTCAGGCTGCAGAGTGGGGGTTAAATAGATTAGGAGGCAGAAACAGGAGAGAAGCATACAGGGTTTCTAAGCCCAGACTCCCAGCCCCTTGGGCTCAGCTCCACTTAAGCCTGTCTGTTCCCCCAGACACTCTGTTTTTTACGGTAAACTCCCTCTGGCCTTAACTCACCTGCATGTCCTGCCCTGCATGACTTAAAAGAGTCTCTGAGTCTGTTCCCAACACCTGTGACTGAAGCCTCTTTATGTTTAAGCTGGGGATCCCAAGGGATCCCCCTGAGATGGGGCCCCTTCCCTGCCCAGGGATGGCTGCACCTTGTCTGTGCCATGAACTCTGCTTTCTTCAGTTGTCTGCCTGTTCGAGTCACTGCCTGGCCCAGGACCAGGAGTGTTCATGGGTCAGTGTCCCTGCTGATTTTAGCAATCCTCCAGGCTGAATCCTGCTGGCCTGCATTGTGATACTGCCATTTACTGGTGACACAGGGGCCACTCTAAAACACAGCTGACAACATGTCCAATGGTTTCAGCTGGACCTCACAGTTGGGCCAAGAGCCAGGTGGTCGGTGCTGATGGTGCTTGTGGGCATGGCTGCGATCACAAGCTTTAACCTTGGAGCTCAGCAACTGAGCTGTCAGGATGTGTGCAGAATGCGCTGCAGACTGGCACAGGGGGGTCAGCGCTGGGCCTCAGCCAGAGAGCAGAGGCACCGAACGTGGAGGGCCTGCCCTCCATTAGAACACTTTCTGGCCTCCTGGGTGCTGTTTTGTCTGATCTTGAGGAACGGGCTGAGATGCTGTGCTCATCCTGGCTCATCCTGGCTTACCCTGCTCCAGAGCTGCCTTCACAGACCTCCCCTGGATTGGGATCTGACCAGTACATTCCTGGTCCCAGCACCAAGCCAGGGCGTCCCAGGGCCCCTTCAGTTAAGGGGTCAGGGGAAGCAGAGCCACTTCATTTTGAACTGGAGGAGGAGTCATGTTGGTAGAGTTTTCATTTTCTCCAGCGACACTCATGGCTTATGGTGGCCAGGGCTCGCAGCCAGCCTGTGGGCCGCTCTGAGACCTTGTCTCCTATCGGCCCCTCTTGTTGGTGTTGGTCCATGTTCTGACTACTCAGGATGCTGTGCTCCTGGGTTGAGTATCTGTTGTAATTTTCTGCTGCACAGCTCAGGGATACACTTATACACACATATACATTATTTTTAAAAATATTCTTTTATGGTTTATCATTGGATACAGAATATTGCTCTCTGCTATACAGTAGAGCCTTGTTTATCCACTCTATTTATAAGAGCTACATCTGCTCATCTCAACCTCCTACTCCATCCCTCCACCACCCCCTCCACCTCGGAGAACACCAGTCTATTCTCTCTGTCCATGAGTCCATTTCTGTTTCACGTGTACATGCTCACTCATGTCCAACTCTTTGCAACCCCATGGACTGTAGACCACCATACTCTTCTGTCCGTGGGATTCTCCAGACAGGAATTCACTGCTGGGCAAATGCGTCCTCATGGTCACTCTGGCCTGTCACAGACCTCTCAAAGGCTGTCGGCTGTGTGAGTGCACACTCATGGTCACTTTGGTCTGTCACAGACCTCCCAGAGGCCGTCCTCTGGGTGAGTGCAGGCTCATGGTCCCTCTGGCCACACAGTCTCCACAGGGCTCAAGAGACACTGTGTGGCTGCCCCAGCTGAGGGCCCTTAGTCCACTGTTTCCATCCCCAGGCTAGGTCTGGAGAAGGCCAGTCCCACCGAGAAGCTACTTTCTGACTTTATGTGACATCCCAGGAACTAGTCTTCCAGCTTAAGCAGGTTATTCGGGGTTTCCACTGTTAATGCTCATGCCTTATGCCCCCTAGAGAGAGTGCTTGAGCTAGGGGTCCCCTGCCTCTAGAAGTGACATGAGACTGTGCTCCCAGGGGTGGACCATAAGAGATGATGTGCGAACTTGTGCCCTACATGCTTGGAGGCACTGTGCCCCCAGCCCCTGCCATCTCCCCACTCGGGTATGGAATGTGGGAGTACAGGAGGGGGAACTTGCATCCCCAGTGAGACCCTCTCAGCAAAGCTGGGGCTGGATTGGGCTTGGAGACTGAGAGTTTGCTTAAAAGGATGCCACCTTTAGAGGGCCTCCTGCAGTGTAGATTTCAGGGCTACATAGCAGCTAAGTGCAGAGCATGATGGCTGAGCTGATGGCTGTGGATCCTGCAGGCTGAACGTTGACTCCAAACATTGGAAGATTGTCTGGAGTCACAGGATGTGCTTGCTGTCTCTGCTGAGATGATCTCAATGGGGAAAGCTGAGCACCGAAGAATTGATGCTTTTGAACTGTGGTGTTGGAGAAGACTCTTGAGAGTCCCTTGGACTGCAAGGGGATCCAACCAGTCCATCCTCAAGGAGATCAGTCCTGGGTGTTCATTGGAAGGACTGATGTTGAAGCTGAGACTCCAGTACTTTGGCCACCTGATGCGAAGAGCTACCTCATTTGAAAAGACCGTTATGCTTGGAAAGACTGAAGGCAGGAGGAGAAGGGGACAACAGAGGATGAGATGGTTGGATGGCATCACTGACTCAATGGACATGATTTTGTATGAACTCCGGGGGTTGGTGATGGACAGGGAGGCTTGGAGTGCTGCCAACCATTGGGTCGCAAAGAGTCTGACATGCTTGAGTGACTGAAGTGACTGGTAAAGTGGTTGCTGTGTAGGTGCTCGGGGCATGTCTTCTCACCCTAGAGGGGTGTGGGGTGGATCTTTTATGAAGGAAATCAGTTTGTAGAAGCCAATTTTAGAATTCTTAATGATCTGACCGGGAAGATGAGACTGTGCCTGGGCCAACCAGGAAAATCAACACTTTGTGATTCCTCCTAGGAACAGTTGGGACGCCAGGAGGTAGCGGCAGTTGTCCTTGAGCTCTGCAGACAGTGCTGATGCCAAGTGCACCCAAGAGGAAGGAAAATACTGAAGTGAAACAGGAGGCATGGCCTGTGTCATCCAGAAGGTGCCAGAACCTGAACTGCCTTCCAGGAAGCTGCACACTTGGGCGTCAGGCCCTGACTACCAGGTTCCATGGGCACTGGGGAGGGGGAGGGATTCTGTGCCCACTTAGCTGGGGGACAAGCATGTGTGTGAGTACACACACAAGCCCTTTCCAAGTTCAGTTGACCAGAGATCCAAGGCAGAGACTCCAGCAAGTCACCTGAAAGGCTGTTTTGTGCATTTACAATGAACAGGAAGGGTTGGAGCCAGGGAATTTTCAGGAGCCCATCATGGGTTGGGGAGTGTAGGAGGAGTCTCACCCTGCTCAGAGAACACTGAGTAGTGGCCGGCTTGGGGACGCAATGTGGTGTGTACCTGGTCACTACAGACAGAGTCTAACTCTTTCAGATAGACATTCAATTAGGTTTCACTGAGTTCAGTGGTCTGGTCGGTTTTCAGAAAAATTCTAAGTGGACATTTTTCTCTCTCTTTTTCTAAGCTATTTTAAATCAGAGGATATTTGCTTTACAGTATTGTCTTTTTTCCCCTATTTCTGAATCAATCATAGGTATACATATGTCCCCTCACTCTTGAACCTCCCTCCTTTTTTGTTTGTTTGTTTGTTTTTTGAGTGCACTGTGCAGCATGTGGGATCTAGTTCCCTGCCCAGAGATTGAACTCCAGCCCCCTGCATTGGAAGTGCAGAGTATTAACAACTGGACCTCCAGGGAAGTCCCAAGGAAGTCCCTCTTTTTTTTAGAGTTAAAAATTATTCTTTTAAGATTTTGAGAACAGTCACAAACTTACAGAAAACTTGGTGTCATACACATAATATTTTTTCTTGAGCCATTTGAAGAGTAAATTGCTAGCCTGACCAGGCTCTGTCACCACAGGATGCCTCTTAGGTAAGCACAGTCAAGTCTAGAAGCTAGCATTGACGTACCACTGCCATCTTGTCCTCAGACCCTGTCCCAGTGTCCCCACTGTCCAGTTGATGGTCTTGATGCACAGAAATCTGGGTCAGGGTCAGGCATCCTTCAGTGTGAAGCATCCCCTCAGCCTTTGCTTAACTTTCCTGAGGTTGAAGCTCTGGAAGATCAGAAGCCAACTGCTTTGTGCAGTGTGCCTCAAGTTGGGTTTGTCTGGAGCTTCCTCGTGGTAAGGTTCAAGGCTTCCCTTTTTTGGCTAGAGTCTCTCAGAACTGACATTGACTCTTCTTATTGCTCCCACATGAGTGAACCTGGTCCCTCTCTGCCTGCTGTGACAGCCTTACTTTGATATCAGGTTTGAGGTGGTGGCTACTGGGTTTCACAACATGGAGCTTTCACATGCACTTCAGATTCGTAATTGATAGCAGTTTTGCAGCTAGATACTTTAAGACTATGAATATCCTGTTTCTCATCAAATTTTTAATTAATTAATATCATTGTTTCTTTGGATGTTCAGGCTGTCTTTGGTTTGGGAGCTTCAGGCTTGCAGCCTTGTGCTTTTCACATGGCTCTATTATTTTTTGAGGGATTCCTTGCTTTCTGGTAGAACAGGCTTTTCCAAGCTCATTTTGTCCTTACCTAACATTGGCCTTGGAGTCAACCTTTAATGACACATAGAAACCAGTACATGGGCACCAGGAGTGCTGCTGCTTCTGGCCTTTTCCATAGACAGTTAGGGAATGTATGTATTGGAGAGAGACACACACACACACACAAGTGGGAGAGCGACACTCACACAGAGAGAGACACACACACAGAGTTAGGGAATGTATGTTTGTGAGAGAGACACACACACACACACACATACTCTTCATTCTGGCTGTTTCCCATTATCTCCCTAGTCTCCCTATTTCTATCCTCACTGTCTCCCTTGCACAAGTGCCCTCCTCAGCCCCTCAGATGTCAGCTCACCCTCTCCTGGAGGCCCTAAATTTCCCTGCTGAGCCCTCTCTTCTAGAAGTTCCTTCCTCACCCCACTTGATTGGGTTTCACCTTCCTCATCAGCCATGTCTCCATGTGAACACACTGCTCACCTGCCCTGAGGGCTCTGACCACCTGCCCTGAGCTGTCAGACCCCCCAGCACCCAGTGCCAGCCTGGTTCTGCCACATGGCGTGACTTTGGGATGGAACTGAGCAGGAAGGGCAGAGCTGTGGAGGGGAAGGCATTAATTTAGATAAACTTGGCAGACTTGCCATTTTCAGTGCACTTTGCTATTTAAAGGACTCCTGTTCCACACCTTCCTCTTAAGTAGAAATGCCCTTTATCTTGAGTCTTTTGTGCTGAGCACATATCATATATATCACACTAAGCACTGTGCTCGGTACCGGGGACACAAAAGTGAAAATACACACAGTACAGCTCTTATAAATTATCTTGCAATTAACTCAGATTTCATTCACATATTTGGATTGCTCAGTATTCAAAAGAAGGTTTTTTTTTTCTTACTTTGATATGTGCATAAGAACACTGAATTATCATCTTGAGTGTTTTTATTATTATCTAGACTGGACAACGGGGAAGGCAATGGCACCCCACCCCAGTACCCTTGCCTGGAAAATCCAATGGACGGAGTAGCCTGGTGGGCTGCAGTCCATGGGGTCGTTAACAGTCGGACAGACTGAGCGACTTCACTTTCACTTTTCTCTTTCATGCATTGGAGAAGGAAATGGCAACCCACTCCAGTATTCTTGCCTGGAGAATCCCAGGGATGGGGGAGCCTGGTGGGCTGCCGTCTATGGGGTCACACAGAGTCAGACACGACTGAAGTGACTTAGCAGCAGCAGCAGACTGGACAAAGATAAAATCTCTTATCATTTCATGAATCCAAATTTCAGAAAAGATTGTCATAGCTTAAATGTTTTACAGAACATTTAGTTTATAAGATGATAGCTCACTTCAGGCAATTTTGAAAGGCACATCTGTAGTCTTGATGATATGCACATACCCTTTGATTCTGGTATTTCATTTCCGGGAAATTCTGAAGGGAATAATCAGGGGTGTGCCTTAGGGATCATCTGCAAGGTGTCCTGAGCACGAGGGGGTGAGATGTGTCTTGGTGGAATCTCTCAGTGAGACAGTACATGGGCATTACCATCAGTGCCTGGACAGATGACAGCAGTCAGGGCAACGTAGGAGAGTACACACTTGGCCCCAATTATATTATGTAAAAATTACCTTTATGCTTCTAAATTAGACATTTATAATCTTGTAGTAACTGTTTCTGGATTATGACAAGTTAGTTTTTAGGAGAAAAGTCACTGTCTACAGTCACTGTTAGTTACTGCTTTTATGGAGGTTTACTTTGCATAAAGGGCTTCCCTGGCTTCTCAGTGGTAAAGAGCCCACCTGCCAATGCAGGAGACATGGGTTTGATCCTTGGGTCGGGACTATCCCATGGAAAAGGAAAGGGCACCTCACTCCAGTATTCTTGCTTGGGAAATGCTTATGGCCAGAGGAGCCTGGTGGGCTACAGTCCATAGGGCCGCAAAGAGTCAGACACAGCTGAGTGACTGAGCACCATTCTAAACCAGTGGCAGCCTTTCTCTTGAACCTTATAGTCCACGGGGTTGCAGAAGAGTCATACAAGACTTAGCGACTGAACGATAACAATTGAAATACAAGAAAAGTCACAGATCTTGGTTTTTCGTCTGATGACTTTTGACAGTTACATTCATCTGCGTAGCTGTCACTCCAAACAAGAAGTTGTCTGTTTTTCTGCCAGTCGTATGTCACTAGACTTCCAGCGGCTGGGGTCCAGGGAGCCGGCCCATCCTTTGTACTGCTGCATGTTCTGCCTGCAGCCTCACTTCCTGCAAATCAGTGAGAAATCTTCCCAGAATTGAGAGGTTTCCACACTGCATCATTGGCACCCTGGTGGTTGTCTAGTAACTAACAATCAACGAGAGACTCAAAAGTAGATAAAATACCTCGAAGAGATGTTTTAAGAGATGTGTTTTTTGTTTGTTTGTTTGTTTTTACATATAATCACTTTGAAACCTCACGGGCCAGATGATAGTTTTAGTCACTGAAAGCTTCTAAGATGGAGGGTGTACCGGTGACCTAGTGGTTGTCTGTGCCCTTCTGGCCAAGGAACTCAGACTCTGGTCCTTCTGTAAATGTTGTGTCGTGTCACTGATGTCTAAGTGAAGCCTGGGCCCAGAGTAGGGACTCACTGAGGGGGAAGTAGAGAGTGAGGGAGTGGACAGCAGGGTGCAGAGTGGGTCTGGGTGTGGGGTGTGTCCCCTGCTCCTTCACACCTGCTCTGCCCATCAGCATTCCTTTGGGAAGCTGCTGTCAACCCCAGGCTTTGCACTGGTGTTTGCTCTCTGCAGTAGATTTCTTAAGAATGCAAACGTCAATTATATTAAAGCTGGAAAAAAGAATGCAATGCTGGGATGAGGAAGACAGCAGGGGATTCCAAGGGGCACAGTCTCAGGGACTGTGGGGAGCATTCCGTTTGAAGTGCACTCTGTGGACTGGCCCACTTAATGCTCACAGAAGCCCCATGGGGTAGGTGTGGCTGTCATCCTCAGAGGGGTTGCCTGGCCAGCCTGACTCACATGGCTATGGGTGGAGGTGGGGCACATGGGCTCTCATTGAGGCCCCAACTGCTCTGTTGTGCTGGGTCCATTTTAATAGACTCTCTCTCCCACCTTGAATTACACTCCAGCTCTACTCCTGACCGTGAGACTTCAGGCAATTCAGCTGATCTCCCCACCCTTCATTTTCTCATCTGTGATGGTGGGGGGGCCGGGGGAGTCTTTGAGCTCGGGCATAGGAAGTGTTAGCCCAGTGCCAGGGTTTGGGGATGCAAATAGTTTAGCAGTGGAAAGTATATGCCAACAAGAAAAAGCATTTGCCATTAAATACTCACTCAGCCAAGCTTCCATGAGCTCACCTGGCCGCTTGTCCGCTTACTTGTTCTGTAGGCTCCCCTGAGTTCTCTGCTCAGGAGACCACCAGCACATTTTCAGAAGACACCCCCACAGCTCCTCCAGCAGTGGCTAAGAGCGGCAGCAGTGAAGAGGGGCCCAGGGAAGCTGGATCCCCTGAGCAGGCATTCAGCAAGTAGCAAAAGTCACTCCCTGCAGGTTCCAGCACCAGCAGCATCAGGTAAACAGGAGATGCTTAGCCCATATGGTAAACAGACTTGCCCCTCCATCTCCCAGGCCCCTTCAATTAAAGCAAACAACATGCACCTTCCTGTACCCCAGTTGCCAGCAAGAATGTGGAGAGTGGGAGCCTTGGAGATCAGCCCCGGCCTTTCATTTCTCCAGGTAATTCATCCTTGGAATGAAAACCTTTGTTGGTAGTTTACAGGCCCTGTTGTCTAGTGTTGAAGGGAATGGTCGGTGGTGTCTGAGTGGTTTTTTCATTCAGAGTTGTACAACGTGGCTACTCTTCACACTGACAGCAACCCCACCCTGGAGTCTCCACAGGAGAAAGAGGCCTGGGGGCTGTGTGGAGAGCACTAGAGAGGCATGTTGGCTTTGACGTAAGGGCAGAGGTTTGTAGGTTTCATGTCAAACAGCTTTGGATTCTGTTCCTAACAGTGCTGCTTATCTAGCTGTGTGGGGCATTGGACAGGTCAGTGTGAAGCAGAAGGAATGAAGCCCTGACACTCTGCATGGCAGTGAGGGGTTCTTCGATGCCGGTAGACTAGTTTATAAGTAGTCCAGTAGTATCTTTATTGATGTTCCCTCAATGTTTTTAAAATATTGAGTCTTTCTCTCTGGTTTGGCTGTGCTGGGTCCTTGTGGTGGCACATCAGCTTCTCCTGTTGCAGAACATGGGCTTAGGTGCCCTGTGGCATGTGGGATCTTAGTTCCCTGACCAGGGATCAAATCCACATCCCCTGCATTGAAAGGTGTATTGTTAAACACTGGACCCCCAAGGAAGTCTGGCAAATTATTGTTAGTAGTCAAAAATTGTCAAAAAAGAAAGTGTTCAGTCATGTCCGACTCTTTGCTACCCCAGGCTCCTCTGTCCATGGGATTTTCCAGGCAAGAATACTGAAGTGGGTTGCCATTTCCTTCTCCAGGAGATCTTCCCAACCCAGGGATTGAACCCTGGTCTCCCGCATTGTAGGCAGACACTTTACCGTCTGAGACAGCAAGGAAGTCAGGGGAGTTCTGTCTCCTTACAACAAAATTTTGAAGTGATGGACCTTAAAGCCCTTGGCATGTCACAGCTCTCGGACAGACTGTGTTATAGCTCTCAGACAGATCAGAGTTAACAGCTCTGTGTTACAGCTCAGTTTTATTTAGAAAATAAAAGGAAAGCGCATCCTGGAGGCATGAGAGCATGCTGAGCCAAAAGACGTGAAGAGAGGAGAGAGAGAGAGAGAACATGCAGGAGAGAGAGCGACCCCCAGCCTTTGGCTACTTGTTTTGGATGTTTTCTTCCCCCTGGGCCTGCCGTGTGTAAATTGGGCAAGCCAGGAGTGCTCTTTGTTCTACCTGAGATCCTCACTCTGGTCCTCAGACCTTCCTTTGTTCTATTTCATGGGCTTTTCCCTTCCTTGTCTTTTAGCCACCACCATTCTGGACTCCTTTTTCCTATTCTAACTAGCTAACAAAAATGTTCCAAAATGTGGGTGCCCTGGGGAAACAGATCAAAGTTTCCACCTTTCCCCAGAATTTTTTAAAGGTGCCTTTACAACCTTCTCCCAGACCCTATTTTTCTTGGGCTCTTAAGAAGCATTCCAGAAGCCCACTGTGGCCCATGTTCTAGAGAGTTATGTACATTCATTGTGCTGTTGTAGTTTTGTACTGTAAGCAGGCACCATGCTCACTCCTTGGTTTGGTGAAGATTTACTGCCGACTGGAGAGATCTCTGGAGTCACTCCAGCCAGACACAGTCATAACAGCTGCTCTAGGGAAGTCTTCTTGGGAAGGTAGGGATGGGCAGTGACAGGTAAATCCTTCCTGAAGAGTAGGAAGAAGTCTGAAAGTGCCAGAGTAGCCTGAGGGAGTCTGGCAAACAGACTGTCTGGTCAGCTTCCCCTGAGGACCTGGGGTCTAAACAGGAGGAGGAGCTGTGGGCAGATCCTGGGAGAGCTCTGCTTACTGAGTGCTGAGCGCTCCTAAGAGGTGCTATGAGCACCAGTGAGCCACCCAGGGAACCCAGCCCAGGCTGGAGTTGAGCCAGCAGGTTGGTAGGATAGGGTGTGTTAGGTCAGCTGTCCTGCTTGTTTGACAGCACCTATGTCCAGCCAGGATGCTGGTTCAGGATGCACTTGTGAGGGAAGCCCCAGGGGTGCTGTGGACCAGGGTCTGAAATGAACCCTCACTAGGTCTAGGTCCTTGAGTTTTAATACTCTATTGATGTGTTATGTTCATCCATTCATGCAATGAACTTTTTCTGCACCACATCCGGTGGTACAGGTGAGTGGACTGCAGTGAACTTGGCACACAATCTCCTGATGTAGGAAGGGAGGCCACAGGAGAAACCACAGGAGGAACACCAGTGCAGTGAGAGCCGAGAACAGGGGACCTGATCTTTCTTAGAACGTGTGTCAGGCTTCCCAGAGGAAGTGCTCTTTAAGCTGAAACCTGAAGGAGGGGTGTGGGTGAGTGGGTTTGGGGCACAGGGAAGAGATGGCCCAGCATGTTTCCAAGGCCTGAAGCAGGTGGGGCAGGCAGGTATGTGGACTGGAGGCCAGGACAGTCATGGGAGGTTATGCTGGAGAGGCAGATGGGTCAGGACCCTGTAGATCACATGCAGCCCTGTGGGATTCCAGCTGTTAGATGGAGAGCTATGGAGAACCCAGGAAGACTCCAGCCATGGTCATGGTATCGGAGTGTAGAGAGTGGATTGAAGAGGCAGTGGGGGCTGGGAGCGGGGAGGAGCATCGGGGAGAGTTGCTCTTGGAGGTGTGTTGGTCACATGTCAGCACCAGGAGAGCCTTTGATCTGTGTGAGCATCCAAGCTACCGTGTGTAGTAGGGGAGCCCCAGGGTCCCGTGTGACAATGGCATGACCATGCATCTGTCCTGGGAGAGGGCCTGAGCCTGAACGTTGTCATGCATACACTGGGGCCTTCCCTCTCTGGTCTTCTGTCTGGGTGGGTTTTTCCTGGAAAAGTGTGTGTGCGTGTACATGCAGACTGTCTGCTCTGCAGCACCTGTGCAGCCAGGTCTCTGTCTCTGCCAGGAGCAGCTGTACAAGATGCAGCACTGGCAGCCAGCATACCCTCTGCCATCCCACCCATAGCACACCTTCTACCCTCACCACCCCCAGATACTGGGCTTCTACATGGACCCATGGATCCCGTCCACTCAGGCCCCAGTGGATTTCTACCCCTAGGCCTTGCATTCCTCAGGTAATCACCAAGGTGCAGTGGAAGGCCAGGATATGTGGTGTGGTCAAGGGCATTGCCTTGGGAGGTAGACAGACCCCACCAGGATTACAGTATGACTTCTTTGCAACTCACATATCCATTCTGAGTTTTAACTTCCTTGTTTGCAAAATGAGGGTATAATAGTACCTCTCCCAAAGAATTGTTAGGAAGATACTTTAAGATTATGAATCATAAATTGTCTTAATTAATTTTCATATCTTTGCCATGTAGTTTTGTCCTTCTTTCCATTCTTCAGTGTTCTTTGTGTTCTTTCTTTTCCTTGATTAGTCTTTCCCAAGGTTTGTTGAACGTCATTTTTTTAATGTCATTTTAAAAAATGTATCTTTTGAGGTCCTCAATTCCTGTCTTTTATTTGGTTTTTATTTCATTAATTTCTGTCTCCCCCCATTTTTTCCACTGAAATTATTTTGTTATTTTACCAATTATGTTGGATGCTTAATTAGATCACTAGTTTCTGAGTTTTCTGATGTATTTATGTCTCACCTGAGTTTATGAACCACTGAATTTTAAAATAACATTTTTATTATTGTTCAGTTCTAAATATTAGTCTGATTTTGAGTGATTTTTAATGGTACATTGTAAAATTTCCAAATACAGAGTTTTAATATCACCCTTATGATGTTAATTTCTACTGTGGCTGCCTTTTGGTCATATATCATGGTCTGTATGATATAGACCAGCAGTCATAATTTTTTTCTATTAATACCAGATAATAAATAGTTTAGTCAATGAACTGCTACTCCAGTTTTGCTGTTGTAGAACAGAAACAGCTACAGACAATAGTAAGTGAATGGGCATGGTTGCTTTCCAGTAAAACTTTATTTTTAACAAGTGGCAGATCAAACTTCACTCGGGGGCTTGAAAAGAATGTATTCTCCTATTGGACATGGTCCGTTAAAGTGTGCTTGCTAACTGTGCTGTACAAATATCATCACACTTTTTTATCCCTTTGATCAGTTACTAAGAGGTGTGTGAACATTTTCCACTGATTGTGGATTTGTCAAATGTTATAAACCTGTCACTTGTTGTTTTACCTACCTGGAAGTGTATAGGGTTGGGATGACGGCATCTTGTTTCTTACATCTTCGTATAGCACATTTGTTACTTGGGTTTTCTACCGTTAATGTCTACTTTATCTGATCATAATTTCACTCCAATTTTCTTTCAATTAGTCTTCATGTGGTATCTTTTTCCCCCAACTTTTTATTGTCAGCCTGAGCCCTTTGTGGAGGAGAATATCTTTGTACATTTAAGATGTGTCCAGTTTTACCCACATTGAGAATCTGTGACTTTAGTTGCCAAAGTTGTTCCCCTTGGATTGAGGGAGGGAGTGTCAAGTTTTCTGATTCTTTTTGTTTGTTTTCCTTCTACATTCTGTTTCTACTGTGAGTGGTTAGGTTAAATTCTAACAAGCAGCCTTGACCTAACAAAGGCTTATCAGTTTACCCTGAACCTGAGCTCTAATTCAGGAGTCTTGTAATTTTTGCCTGGAATTTTAATTTTTCCCTTGTTTTGATTCTTACCAAATTATTATCTTTGTTCTTTTATTCAGTCTATGCTTTTTCAGATCTGCTTGTATGTTCACTAGTTTCTTTGCTGCTTATCCTTCCATCTGGGGTTCCATTTATTTTTTCAGAAGGTACATTCTGTCAAGGCCTCTAGGAAACTTTTTTGGCAATACGTATTCTTCTCATGGGCTTCCCAGGTGGTGCCAGTAGTAAAGAATTCGCCTGAAAATGCAGGAGACATGGATTCCATTCCTGGGTCTAGAAGATCCCCTGGATGAGAAAATGGCACCCCTCTCCAGTATTCTTGCCTGTGAAATCCCATAGACAGAGGAGCTTGACTGGCTACAGTCCATGGGGCCACAAAAAGTTTGACACGACTGAACAACTGAGCACTATTTTTCACCTACAACCGCCTTTCTCTTCTCGTGTAGCTGGTATAGAACTCTAGGTTTTCAGTTACTTTCTTTTAGGACTGTGAAGATAGTATTTTTCTTGTGGCTCCTGTATCTGGTTTGTGTTACTTTAAGATCTCTCTGTCTTTGGTCTCCTGTAGTTCTTTCTCAAACTGCTGTGTCTAAGCATGTATCTATATCTATCCTTACTTTATTCTGCTTAAAATTCATGGTGCTCAAATCTAAAGTTGTATCGCTTTCATCCCTTCTGGGAGTTTCTCTTATAATTATCATGTTAACTATTTCCCTTTTTTCATTCTTGTATCCTTTCTTCCTCGGGGAAGGCAATGGCACCCCACCCCAGTACTCTTGCCTGGAAAATCCAATGGACGGAGTAGCCTGGTGGGCTGCAGTCCATGGGGTCGCTAACAGTCGGACAGACTGAGCGACTTCACTTTCCCTTTTTTCTTTCATGCATTGGAGAAGGAAATGGCAACCCACTCCAGTATTCTTGCTTGGAGAATCCCAGGGATGGGGGAGCCTGTTGGGCTGCCGTCTATGGGGTCACACAGAGTCGGACACGACTGAAGTGACTTAGCAGCAGCAGCATCCTTTCTTCCTAGGTCATCCACTTAGATTATTTGTACTTATTGTGCTATACAGATATCTGCATCACAATACTTCTCACTTTGCCTCCAAGTCTCTTGAATATATGAGAGCTGATTTATGTGGTACCTTCTGGGAAAATGCTTAGAAATATTTTCTAATTCCATGTTATCTCCGTGTCTAATCTGTTGTTTTTATTTTTTTTTTACTGTCCAGTGGGTTTTTAATTTCAGTGACTCTATTTTTATTACTAGACTTTTCCCCTCAGATTTTTATTCCTGTGTCTTGTATTTTTGTGAATTTCCAATTCTTTCTTTTATGCTTTTAATAATGTAAACAGTAATTCTCTGGTGTTTAACATTTTGATCTGTTTTCTGAAGTTCTTGGGGACAGTGCATGATCCTATGAATTTGCTGTGGACTTGTGGTGGATTGCTTTCCCCTCAATGTTCTGTGGGTTTTGACTCATGAGTTCATTTCCAGCAGAGCTACTTTTACCTTGGGGATTCTGTGTAGCTTGCTTTGACAGTGAATCCTTCCAGGGTGGCTCTATGTTTTCCTCTGCCCGCCTAGAACTACCTTTTATTGTACCTCAGGAAGTTTCTGGAGAATTCTAGGAATGTAAATCTGAACTCCACTCTGCTGTTCCCAAGCCTGCATGAAAGCTGGCATGTGGCCATGAATTCCTCACAGGGGACTGTTTTCCCTGCCCTGGCCCTGGCTGGGACACTAGCTCAGTCATCTCCCTGTCCTAAAGAGCATGGGTTTGTTTTTTTTTTTTTGTCTTGAAATTGAACACATAGCCCTTTGAGGGTCTTTGTGTAAGCAGCACCTCAGCTATAGCTCTCTGCCTTGTGCAGAGAAGCCCCATCTCTTGTCAGGAGGGTGAGGGGTTGGTGTTTAGGAGCACACCTGTAGATTTCTGCATCTGACAGATGTGTCCCTGGCTCCCCTCTAGTGAGCCCTTGCTCGTGCCTCTGGCCCATGGCTCTTGCCCATGGCTGTGATTTCAGCTCCCTGGGAGTTTCCTGGTTTTGGAGGAGCAGAGCTCTGCAAGTGAAATGTGTAATATGTTTTGTCCAGCGTTTTTGTGACAAGAGGTTTTTTTTCAGGTAATATGAGCTGCCATATTGCCAAAAATAGGTCTGTGTAGTGCTGAACAGTTCTGCATACCTCGTAATCAATACTTAGTAAATGGTGTGTAATTTTAGGATTCCAGAGAGGGTCCTCACCACTACATGACTCAGACTACCTTTGTGCTGATCACATTTTGACAGAGCACTCCAAAACTGAAACCACTGGCCTGATGCAGAACCATTTTCCTGATCAGATTATCTCAGCTTTAAAAATGGGCACAAAAACATTGGCAGCCAGTAATTAGCTTTGTGAAGTATCTGAAAAATCAGACCCTCTTTTTCACACAGACTCTGGCCCAATGGGAGACCTTTAATGTCGTGTAAAACATCCCATCAGGAAGAAGTGTACAGACGGGCCCTGGTGGGGGGTGCTGTCTTCCCGGCTGGTTTGTATCTGATTGGACTGAGATGTCAGTGTATCCCCGTCTCCTTGGGCAAGTTAAGAGTTGAGTGTCATCTGTGTGTCCCCCTTCTCCCCTTCCCTGGACAGAATGTAGTATATCACTGTAAGCTCGGGGCAGAAACAAGCGGAGCTGAAGCCCAGACCCCTTTCTGAATCTTCTTGCAGGGTTTGGAGGCAAACAGATGATGGCTCCTTGGTGTGTGTGGACTTCCTGGATTTGTAGCTCATCTTTCCTGTGTCTGTGCAAGAGACCCTCGGGCATCTCCTGCTGCCAGCTGCCTGACCCCTTAGCTTTCTGCCACCAGCCATGAGCTCTCTAGTTGGTTGTGTCCTGTTTCCATTTGCCAGTTTCTTATACCCTTCAACACAGAGACTCTTCCCTTCAACATAGGGACTCTTCATTGGGAACTAAGATTGGACCTCCAAGGTCTTTGAACAGGCCTTTCAGATTGCGTTGTGTGTGCCTTCAGAGGTTCTGTGATCAGATGTTGTGAAGCAGGTCGGGTGCTGCATCTGCATGATGGTCAGGGCAGCTTGTCTCCTCTGGGCCTGTGGGTGACCCATGGCTTGCTGAATGAGGTGAACGATTGGCTGATTGCTTCCTTCAGGATTGATGAAACCCATAAAGCCCTTGGATTCCCTCAGTGGGACTGGCTGTCATGCTGAGGACCAGTGCTGTGTGCCCCGCTGCGGGAAAGGAAGGTGACTGCCATTGATCCCGCCCCTGTGTGGAGCCCCGAGGGTTACATGGCATTGCAAAGCAAGGGCTACTCGCTGACCCACCTGAAATCCAGCGACAATTTGGCCATGGATGTGCATGTCAGGTGAGGCGTCGTTTGGTCCTTCTGCCCTGCAGCTGAAGGAGGAATCTCGGTCCTTAGTGAGATGAGCTCTGGGAGGAGGCCTTGTCCTGGGAGACAGTGCCCTCAGGGAAGGGGTGCCTTGGGAGGGACCAGTGTGCTCTGGGGGAGGAGAGTGAGATGAGGATGGCCGGGTGCTTTCATGTGAGAGGCTCTGATGGTGACTGAAAGCCCAGGAGGAATCCTGGGGTCAGAGGCAAATCCCACAGAACCTTGGGGGCAGGGCCACAGAGTGCAGTTGAGCGCAGGTATTATGGCTCATTCCTGTGAAACTAAGGTGAGCTGGCAGAAGGGAGCACCCAGCTGTCCCGGGAGATGGGGCCTGTCCATGAAGTGGCTGAAGACGAGGACCAAAAGAATGACCCTGTGCTGGCCAGTGAGGGCCCAGCCACCTCAGAGGACCAGGGCTCAGTCTGTTCCAGCTCGGACCATGAGGCCAGCCATCCTGAGGGGGAGAACAACCTTGGTGGGGTCTCAGAGGCCAGATCCTTCAGGGAGTCCAGCCACCCACTTGTGACCAGGAGGAATAACTGGATTGTCATTGATGAGGAGCAAGACTTTGGGGCCTGGGGGCCAGCCCGCAGCCATAGCCATGGGTTCTGAGAGTTGACCTTCCACTGGCAGCCCACTGGTAGCAGCCTGTGGGGGGGGTGGCATCTTTGGGGCGCTGGGCCTCTACAGCAGAAGCCAGAGGAGTGGCCAGGGCTGAGGTCCGCAGGAGTTTGAGCCGCTGGATGACTTCCCCCAGGACAAGCCCCAGTGGAGGTTTGCCAGTGAGACCCACAGCAAGGACTCAGTAGGAGGAGTTTTCAAGTGGCAGCAGCAGCAGCGAGGCACTGAGCCCGGGGATAAGGGCATGCTCCTGGAGTGGGAGGAGGCCACGGGAAGGAAGGGCAACTTCAGGGAGTCCTGCCGGTCTGGTAGGATGCACCCCAAGGACAATGGTGGGCCTGAGGCCAATAACTGAGACCCCTAGGCCTTCAGGTGTGCCCTCTCCCTGCGGCTGAGCAACTGTGTGTACAGCCAGAGAAACTTCGTGGCCAAGGAGGTGGCCCCTTGATTGAGCTGGGGTCCTGGTGCCTCCTGGCAGGAGCCTGCATGTGGGGCCCGGTGGCCCTTAGACAGAGACTACATCCCAGACACCTATAGACGCCATGATGCCTTGGGCTCCCGGGGCTTCAAGAATGGCTGTGTGGAAGCCAAGAGGGCCTTCTTCCAAGATGACCAGCAACAGATTCTGAAAATGCTGAGAACTGGCCCATCAGGCAAAGGCAGCCTCCGCACCAGGACAAGCGCCGCCGCTTCTACCAACTCTGACGGGAATGGGAGGCCCAGGACCCATGGGGGCCAGAGGATGAGCCACCCCTGCTGGCCAACCAGTGGCCAGGCCGTCCCAGACCCTACCCTGGGGACAGGAGCATCGCCATAGGCTGAAAGTCCCCTGAGAGCAGTGACTTCAGCGAGAGGCAGGAGTGGAGGGCTGGCCTGAGCTGGACTCCCAGGCTGATGGCGACCCCCGGGGTAAGTGCAGGTGAGAAGAAGGAGCTGGCCAAGCGGACCTTCTTGGGCCAGAGACCCCTGGTGGACAGCCTGAGCCAGAAGCTGGAGCCAGGAGGGTTTGGGAAGAAGTCTGTTAGGCTAGGTGGCGGTGACACTTCTTCCCACTACGAGAGTCATCAGAATGGGATGCCTTTGAAAGCCAAAAGGAAAACCAGAAGCAGAGTCCCGCATCCTTTTCTGTTGCTATGGTTCTGTTAGTGGTGTTTCCAGCAGCACCTCACGCATGTTGTCTTGCCATATATCAGGGCCCGCCCCAACTCCTTCCCTCTCGTAGTGTTCCAGGGGTGACCGCCCGCCAAGGCTATCATGTGTGAGCACCTCCATCATTGGCTCTCACCCTGCTGTCTACTCTTGTGGCATATTGTTGTGGCTCTGAGACTAGAGTCCCCATCCGGGTAGTCCCCCTGAAGCTGCTGTCCCAGTACCGGTCTCAAGAGTTCAGTCTCCATATGTCTCCTCCGAGTTCAGCCAAGGGGCCACCACCACAGGGTTGTGGTTGTTCTCTGTGCGTGGCACCTGGTGAGCACTGGTCGGTTTACCATACTTCTCAGCCCCCCAATTGCTGCCAGGCAGTTTCTTTGCTGGGGCATTGCTGGCTTCCTGGCCCTGCAGAGAGAGATCTTCCCTGAGAGCCTTTGCTTCTCCACAAACGACAAGCAACCCCACTCCGGGGATTACCCCCACACACATTTGGTGATATCCAGGCAGTAAGCAGGGGGCATGGGTGGCTGCTTAGGCCCAAAGAGTGCCTCTCCAGAACCCGAGGCTTTGGGGTGGGTACCTTGTGCTCGGCATCTGCTCACTGCCCACAGCTGGCCTGCAATCAGGATAGGGGCAGAGCTCATGCAGCCCACATCCCTGATGCTGCTCAGGCCCCACCCAGGTGCCAAAGAAGACAATTTTTCCGCTTCCTGGCTTCCTCAAGAGTTCAGGGCACAGAGGCCTGGCCTGTAGTTCACTTGTATCTCTGAAGAAGGTGACAGAGGAGAATGTGGATTCTTGGTGTGGATCTAGAGGAGCTTTCTAGGCCCCAGATGACAAGACCTGGCATTACTTCTGGTTTCTGCCCCAGGGGACTGGCAGTGAGCGAGGCCTGGGCTCCCTCTGTGGCCCAGTTATAAGTCTTGCCTCTTATCTCTTTTCTGTAGCTCTACTGGGTTACTAGGCAAAGAGAAAAGATAGGAGTACTAGCTGGGGGATGGGGTGAGGACAGAGCAGCTTCCCCATGGGCTTTGCAGGAGCAGTGCTCTGGGGCAGCTTCCCCACAGGCTCACAACAGCATGTCACCAGCCACCCCTTTTTCTGGGTGGAGGGGACACCAGGAGGAAATGACAGACTGGGGCTGAGCTTGTGTGTGTGCTGTGCACATATGTGGCTTCTCCTTTTTGAGCCGTTTCTGAGCTGACAAGATCCTCCTTCCTCTCTAGGTCCCCAGACGAGGCCTTTTCTGGAGGTCTTGGCTGCAGCAGTGGGAGCGGCCACTACATGCTAGAGTGGGCAGCCCGTGCTGCCTCTGATGTCACCGAAGCCCCCTGTGAGAAGGCAGAGAAGGAGGCCAAACTGGTCATCCAGAGGTCAAGAGAGCAGAGAGAGACCATGAAACCATTTGACCTGAACTACAGACATGGGTATCAGCTCAAATCTTCAGGGGAAGAAGGATCCAGGCAAAATGAAGTGGGTCATGGCCACTGCCATGGGTTGCTGAGTTTGCCCTTTCACTGAATATCTTAGGTTCTGGGCATGTACTGGATTAAGAGCAAAACAGAAAGGATTCATGCCCTCATGTTGCTCACAGCCCTGCTGTACCCCCATAACAGCCCTGCAGTGTCCCAGTTTTAAAGATGGGAAGCTGAGGCCCAGAGAAGTTGAGTGGTATGTCCAGGGTCACACAGCTGGTTAGGAGTGGAGCTGGGCCTCAGGTGTGTCTGTCTCTGAGGCCTGTTTTCTTCACTGTAGCCTGTTTGCTTTGAGATAACAGTGCATTAAAAGGTTATGAGAAAGGTGTAGAAATCCTCTCTAGGTTTTCTAGACTCTGGTGATAGTGAATATGCTGAGGCCCAAGCCAGCTAAGCTCCTGGCCTTTTGAGTTGACTCAGTGCTTATATTTTGGGTGTCTGTAGGGTTAGGTTATTCTTAGCTTGCAGTAAAAGGAACCATTGCCCTTGTGAATCTTGGTTCAGATGCCGTCATTGAAAATTGTGGATCCAGCCCTGGGGAGGAGAGTGAGGTGGGCTCTGGTGGGCAAAGACTTCATTGAGATCCTGACCAAGAAGCAGCACTGCCTGTTGGAGGAGAAGAGGCAAAAGAAGGAGCAAGCCCTCCAGGTATGGGGCATGATGCAAGGGGGCTGGAATGCAGAGACCTGTAGCCTGCAGAGTCAGAATGTTCTGAATTAGGCCTGGGCTGAGAGAGGAAGAATGGCATGCTACAAGCCAGGCTCTGCCTCCCAGGCACTGCTTCCCAGGGCCCATTGTCCCTGTGCTCCGTGGGGTAGATGGTGTGATTTCCCTGCTCTCAGAGGGTGACTGGTCCTTGTTGACACCAGCTGAAATGGGCTGAGCAGGACGTAAACCTCCGTTAGCCCCTGAAGTCCAGCCGTCTCCTACTGTGGTCTCAGATCACAGCCCACTGGGCACTTCCAGGGGTGGTTTGGTTGGCATTGCAATTCCTGCATGGTGGAGGTTTTAACCGATGGTTTGTAAATTCTCTGGAGCAGTTTTCAGGTGTGGTTTTGGAGCCTAGGGTCATCCTCTTGGGGGGAGCTCATTTTTCATGTCTGCCATCGAGGCTGGACCCCATCACCTTCTTCTCCATAGGTTCCTGTCAAAAGCCAAAGTCTTTCCTCTCGAATTCCTCTCAGTTTGCGAAGAAGCAGAACAACCTGTATCTGGAGCAGGGCAACGGGCCTATGCCTGGCAGCAGCCTGGGCACAGAGATCTGGGAGAGCAGCAGTCAACGTAGGCGCTTGTGTTCGGACCCCAAGGCTCTGGCTGCCTCCCAGGCTTGCGGCCCTTCTCAGGGAGGATTCTGCCTTGGGGCCATGAGCATAGCCTATTTCCTGGCTTCCTCTGCTGAGTCTGAGATTAATGCCATCTGAGCGCCACGTGCCGCTACAGCCTGTAAACAGTGTGAGAGTTTCCCTGCATGAAGTATGGTGGTGAGCAGAGCATTCCACATCCAGTGATGGGAAAGAGTGGTTCCCACCTCGCTTGGCTGATGTTGCTCAGTAGTTGGCTTGATTCTCGCCCACATCAGCTATCCTTTCTTCTTACCCTGAGGGCAAACAGCAGACGACTGTTTGGGAGAACAGGAGTCCAGAGCTTTACTGTCTGTGCTGTGCGCCCTTTCCTTGCCAGAAGGAAGCTTCTGTCAACCCCTCCCCAAATGTTAGACTTGAAACCAGACTAGGGTGGCCCTTAATTTGTAGAAAATCTCTGTTTCCCTGAAGTTAAAAGAATTTCTTATCCAATGGTATTTTTTCTGGTAATCTTTCAATTTAAAATATGAAACCATTTTAATTGAGCAGATTCTTCTTGAGTTCCTGCTTTAGACAAGGCCCTGCAGAGCAGGCAGTGGGAACTTGGTGAAATCATCCATTTCTAGCTCTTTTATTCAAAGCAGCTGAGACTTCCAGAGTGAGTGACAACCCTGGAGCCACATGACAGAACCCTGGGTTCTGAGCCTGGTTCTCTTAGTTTTACCACACGGCCTGTCTTCATGTTTCTGATTAAAATCTTGATTCTAAATATTTCAATGTAATATTGGGAAATAGTCAACTCTGATTGAAAGTACAGTAGTCTTTCAGTAAACTTTGGTATCAGTCAGTTTGGTTTTGTGAGAGTGGTGGGTGTCACAGTGTAAATGTCCAAAGGTACATACCTGCCAGCATGGTCAAGCAAGTGGACCAACTCAGGAGTTGCCCTTGGCTATCAAGGCTTTCCCTCCTAGATTGTGCAGTGTCTCGTGGTTGCTTAGACCAGGGGTGTGTGGATGGCTTCAGAAGGGTCCTGGATCTTGGAAAAGAGCTCAGGAGGTTTTCTGTACACACACAGGGTCCGTGACTTTTGTTGGATTCTCAAGAATGGTTGAGCTAACAGCAGTTGAGTAATGAGTCTTTGACTCATTCAAAGACTTGTAGGGAGGTGCCAATTTGTAGAAATAAATAGTTGGCTTATGTGAAAAAAGCTTTACCACAGCAGAGGTAGTGATAAAGAATTCTCATCCCTGTGAGTGAGAAGTTGCTGGCATGTTTTACTGGAGCTCCTCATCCATGAATTCATGGGAAGTTCATTTATGGAAATGTTTCTGGGGATGTTGGGAAGTCGAGTGAAGGTGTCTGACTGAGGATGGAGGTGGTTTGGAGACTTGAGTTTGTGTGAGCTGCCCGGGGCCATGTTTCTGGCTTGGTTGTTCCTCTTTGATGTCCTGACTCTGTCTTTCTCCTCGCAGCCCTCCCCCTTCAGGCCTCGACCAGTGACTCCTGGACCCAAGCTGCCACTGCCTTCACCAGCACCAAGCCTGGCTCTGCTGAGGTGAGTGGCCCCCAGGCACCAAGAATCTGCTTACTGTCCAGGGCCATCCCAGTGGCCCACTCGTGCTCTCCCTGGCCAAGTGGTGAGCCTGGCTCATCACTGGTCTCCAGCCTTGCTTTCAGGTCTGGGAGAGGTGCCAGGATGGGATGGCTAGGGAGTACCCACCCTGGGTCCTTGGCATCTGGCCATGCTCACAGTGCAGGGGCCCACATGTACCTGTGATCTCGGACTCTGGCCAGGAGACATGTCATTCCCCAGGTCTCGCTCTGCAGGACTCAGTTGCTGACTGGCTGTGTATCCTGCATGCTGCTGCTGCTGTTAAGTTGCTTCAGTCGTGCCGACTCTGTGCGACCCCATAGATGGCAGCCCACCAGGCGCCCCTGCCCCTGGGATTCTCCAGACAAGAACACTGGAGTGGGTTGCCATTTCCTTCTCCAATGCATGAAGTACAAAGAGAAAGTGAAGTTGCTCAGTCGTGTCCGACTCTTAGCGACCCCATAGATGGCAGCCTACCAGGCTCCTCTGTCCATGGGATTTTCCAGGCAAGAGTACAGGAGTGGGGTGCCATTGCCTTCTCCTGCATAGCAGGGCTTTAACAGCAGCCAGGGAGACAGTGGTGTTGACCTGAGCACTGAGTCTTGAGAGTCCTCAGTGACCNAGCCTACCAGGCTCCTCTGTCCATGGGATTTTCCAGGCAAGAGTACAGGAGTGGGGTGCCATTGCCTTCTCCTGCATAGCAGGGCTTTAACAGCAGCCAGGGAGACAGTGGTGTTGACCTGAGCACTGAGTCTTGAGAGTCCTCAGTGACCTCCTCACAGCGCAGCTCCCCAGGTGGCACCCTGAAGCCCGAGGATGCAAGTGGGCCCGGCCTGGAGCCCAAGGCCAATAGCCACAAGGAACAAACTCAAAAGCAGTCAGAGCCGAAGGTAATCTGGAGCCTGGCTCTCAGGGGCCAGGCTAGGCAGAACGGCTGGTTTGTCTTCTTTCCTGGCTCCAGGTTCCTTGGAAGCTAGAGGTCAGGGTCACTCCAGGCTGTGTGTCACTCTTTTTTGCTTTTCCATCAAGGATTCAGAACAAGGCTCGGGACAGAGCAAGGAGCACAGACTGGGACCCATTGACAATGAGTGCTCTCTGAAAAACAGAAAGGGCTTGGAGGGGGCAAACGGCTGCAGGGGGCTATGGTTCTCCCTGTTAACAGGGTGGAGATTCACGTGGGTTCTGTGCTGCTGGTGCTACCCATTGAATTTGGAGTCAGTCCAATGGTGAGGCTTGAAATGTTTCTTTTACCCACTTCCCCAACCCCTCTTTTTGGTGCTTGGAGAGGAAGGAGGGGCCTTTCCTGGAGGAGGAGGGTGGTAGGTGCTGGCAACACTGCAAGGGATGTTGTGGGGTGGTGTTGTGGGTGAGCCACTGCTATGGGCTGGTCCTCTGTCTCCATGCCAACACCAGGCAAGTTCTCAGACCAAGCAGGAAGTCAGGCAGAGAAGGGGATGGCCACCTTGCTTGGGAGCTGTCAGGAATCAGCTGGCCATTTTGTTCACATGGTGAATACTGCTTTATTTATTTTTAAATATTTACTTACGTGGCTGTGCTAGGTCTTAGTTGCATCACATGGAGTCTTTGATCTGAATTGTGGCATCTAATTCCCTGACCAGGGATCGTCAGGCCCCCTGCATTGGGATCCTGGAGTCTTAGCTCCTGGACCACCAGGGAAGTCCCATACTGGCTTTTTTTTTGAGTTGCTAAGGCTATGGGTCTACTTCATATGTGTCTCTGCCAGAAGGCGAGCCAAGGTGATTTCTGTGGGTTTTATTCCTTTTATTTATTTATTTTTTTACAGGACTCTGATTTCAGCTTGCAGCCCGGCTCTGCCTCTGGTCCCATGGGGATTCCAGTTGTCAGACTTCAGGATACATTGGCCAGTAACGTAAATCTATGCTTCTGCTGCCCAGCTTTGTGGTCTCTGTGCCAGCAGGCCCTGGGTGAAGTGAGTCTTGTCAATGTGGCCCTGGGGTTGGGAGGGTCAGTTTGTGTCTTGGTGCTGCCTCTAGCTAGTTACACACCCGTGGCAAATTGTTCCATGCCCTGATTTTGTGAACTTACAATTGAGTGGTGTAACTCCTAAGATCTGGTGTATTTGACACTTTCTGATTCAAAACTTTCCAGGTTCCACGGTCATGCATGTTTGAGAATGCTGCGCTAATTTAAGTAAACAAGTCTCTTTACTCTGTGGTTTCTCAGAAACCCCATGACCTGCAGGTGGGCACTGGACACTTCAGGAAGGGGGTCTAGCGCTGTATTTCTGAGCATCTTTCCAGGGCTTATTTTTCACAGTTTGGGGGAAGGGGCTGAGACAGGAACTGGGACCTCCATGCCATGCAGTGGGGCCTGCGTGCAGGCCGCTAGCTGTGCTTCTGTTGCTGAAACACAGCAGACCTGCTGGAAGGCTGGGTCCGGGCAGGAGCAGGTATGGCTCCCCCACTTTCAGGTGTCCCACTGTGTCCTTCCCTCCAGGCTGGGCTCACCCCCCAGCATCCCCATCCTGCAGCATTACCACCACATCCAGAGAGCCATCAGCCTCTCCAACATGTCCTTCTCCACTGCTAACCTCACTCTAAAGGTAACTCAGGGCCTGGCTTGTGAGGGGGCAAAAGCAAGCAGACCCCCACCCGAGCAACCCCTTCCTTCTACTCCTGGACTTAGCTTTGTGCCACCTGCTGCCTTCCAACCGTTAACTTCCATCTCCCCCCACCTCCTGGCATCCAAAGATGGAGTCTGTGCACAAGGCTTGGGAAAACTTGCCCAGCTCGCCAGGAGGCACCAGTTCAGGCCTGCAGCCACCATCCTCTGGTGGGGGAGGGGGGGCTCCAGCGGGGTCAGCTATAGCTCCTTCAGTGGAGTCTCCATGCCCCCTGTGCCCAGGGCCTCGGTTGCACCTTATGCAACCCTTCCAGTTATCTCTCCCCTGGTCCAGTTCAGGGATCCTTCTCCATTCCCTCGAGGGAAACATGGGTTTGTAGTCCTGAGGCCCCCCCCCCCCCCCCCCCCCCCCCCCCCCCACAGG